>CM040423.1:81287468-81759651 GCA_022702705.1 Papilionanthe hookeriana x Papilionanthe teres
TCCATAAATTTTCCATAAATTTTCCATCATTCTCCATAAATTTCCATAAATTTCAGGATCGGTGCAGGGTCGTCCGATTCCTTTTCTGCAAATCTCCATAAATTCCATAAATTTCCATAAATTTCAGGATCGGTGCAGGGTCGTCCGATTTCTTTTCCGCATTTCCATAAATTTCATAAATTTCCATAAATTTCAGGATCGGTGCAGGGCCGTCCGATTCCTTTTCCGCATTCTCCATAAATTCCATAAATTTCCATAAATTTCAGGATCGGTGCAGGGCCGTCCGATTTCTTTTCCGCATTTCCATAAATTCATAAATTTTCATAAATTTCAGGGTCGGTACAGGGCCGTCCGATTCCTTTTCCGCATTTCTATAAATTTCATAAATTTACATAAATTTCAGGGTCGGTGCAAGGCCGTCCGATTCCTTTTTCACATTCTCCATAAATTTTCTATAAATTTTCCATCATTCTCCATAAATTTCCATAAATTTCAGGATCGGTGCAGGGCCGTCCGATTCCTTTTCCGCATTTTCCATAAATTCCATAAATTTCTATAAATTTTGGGGTCGGTGCAAGGTCGCCCGATTCCTTTTCTGACTCTTCTTTTCCGTTCAATCCGGTTTTTCTCATTTCCCTTAAATTTGAAAATTTTTCATCCGAATTTGAAATTGAAATTAAAATCAAATTGAAGTTGAAGTTAAAGGAAAAACAAAGTAAAATCGAATCCAAATTTGAAATTTAAAAATTAAAATTAAAGTTGCGGCTCTCTTAATTGAGAGTTCCCCCTCTCTTTCCCCAGCGGAAGCCACTCTCTCTTCTCCTTTTCAATCCTACGTTCCATCCTGAGTATTTACTTAGGCAGCCTTGTGTTGGTTTGTTGATCTTCTTCAGTCAACACCAATACGCGCGGTGTGCCTGTCCAATGCACTACATCTATTGGGGGTCCATTTGTTGACCTCACTTTTGTCGAGGTTTAGTTTTTCCTCCTAGGATTTAGGGTTTTAGCTTTAGGAGTTTCCCCGACGATCTTAGATCCCTAGCAGTGGGCCCACCTCGTTTTAGAATGCTCGAAGCTTCCTCGTCACTCTTTTGGAATCTCGGACGAAATTCCGTACCTCTAGCTCATAGCAGGTTGGAATTGACGTTAGGAGTTCAAATTGAGTTCATATAAGATCACCGGACCTTAGGACAGCCTCGTGCATGTTTCCTGCACCACCGAGCACAAATTCCTCGGACCATAGCCTCGACGCTTTCAACCACCTCGCAGCGGGTCAAGATTGAAGCCAGAACTCCAGGACGATCAACATTGAGTCAGAATTTCAGAAAACGCCGGATTTGACGCACTTTCGACGCGACCATCGACGAGGTTGTCCAAACAACCTCAGATGACGAAACGGACTGCGCCGTTGCGTCCGGAACGTCGTTTCTGCCTAAAATTGATATTTAATTTGCGACTATCACCTGCCGGAGCAAAAATTATGATTTTTGGGCTTGATTTTAATAAAACTAATAATATATATATATATATATATATATATTAAAACCTATTTTAACCTACCCAGCCCTAATCCCTTGCTTCACTCTCTTGGTTACGCCCGCCTTCTCCCGCTATCGAGCGTGACTCTTCCTTATGGCTGTTACCCTCTCGAGCCACGCGTGGTCACCTCGCGTGACCTCCCGCGCGGCTCTGTCTCCTGCTCGACTCCTGCTCTTGCTGCCGAGCTTCGGCTCTTAGCTGCGACACTTTGTCGCCATCTCTCTGACCCTTCCCCACTTGCGCCCGGCTCTACAGGTAAGGAGCGGCCTTCCTTTCCCTCCTCTGCCTATAAAAGCCCCGTTTTTGGATGAATTTAGGGTTGGTTGGTTGGCTGATTTCCCTTGAGGAGTTGGTGTTGGATTGGAGCCTAGTTTCTTTTGTTTTTTCTTGTGCGCTCTACACTACCTGGTATGCCTTTTCTCTTCTTTCTCTTTCTCGGTTTGGCCTGGTGTGGGCTTGTGGCTTGTGGCTTTGGTTGGCTCCTTCTTGTTTAGCCTCTCGGCTGGGCACTTGCATGCCATGGAGTTATTTTCTAGCCCAACTAGCTTGAGTGTTTGCTTCTTCCTTTCCTTTTAGCAATTTATAGCTTGTTGTTGTGGTTTTATTTTGGGTATATTCATCACTTGAAACGTGTTAAGAATGAAAATATGAGTATACTTTAAAGCATAGGTGTGGCTATTTGCTTGAGGAGGTGGAAATAAGGCATGGCATTGGTTCTCCCTTTCTCTCTATTTGTTTAAGATGACAAAGTGTGGTATATTTCTATTTGTTATAGTTATGGAAGTTGAAGCATAGCCTTGGAATAATGTTGGCTCCTCTCTCTTTTATATTATCTAAGGCATGAAAAATATGTTTTGAGGCGAAGTATTGGTCTCTTTTAGCATGTTGGGGTATGCATTATAAGCCCCTCTTCTCACTTTCTTTCTAGCGCGAATCATGGAGTAACTTTTTTTTTTAGCTTTGATATGTATATATGGGGGCTTGGCTTTGCTCCTTGTGGCTTTCTTTATCAAAATGGCATGCTAGAGGGAAGTTATAATTTAATTTTGAGGAGCCTCATGTATATCCTCATCTTAAACGTGTGGCGGCTCTATGTGTTGATGTATTGAACGTTTGGAGGTGTTTTGGCTTTAGCTTCGTGCTTAACTTGATGGCCTGGATTTATTTTTACATTGGGTTGGATTTTAGGAGTTTTGTGAAATCTCATTTGGCTCATTTTAGCTCTACCCGAGAGCCCCTTTCTTGATGTATAATTGCTGCCCCCCTGTTTTAAGGCTTTAAAGGATTCATTTTGGCTTCATTTGAGGGGCTCGGTTTTGCTTGTTTAGCCCCTACCCGAGAGCTTGTTTTTGATGTATTATGGTTGTCCCCTTTAGCACTTGAAATGGGGACTGTTTTGTTTCTGTTTATTGCTGCCTAGCAGCTGCCCCTAGCGCTTTTGGGGCTCGGCTTTCGATTCTTTTTATTGGCTTGATGCTGGGCTTGATCCTAGTCATATAGTGGCTAGGGTTGGGGCCTAATCTGGCTCGGTTTTGTGTTCTTGCTGCTCCTACAGCCGTCCCCTTTGGCATTTGAATTTGGGGACTGCTTTTGCCTTTGTGTTTTTGCTGCTCTTGCAGCCGTTACTTGAATTGGGGACCCTTTTATTGTTTTGTCTTGCTGCTGCCTAGCAGCTGTCCCCACGGCATGTTGGGGTTCGGTTTTGGTTCCTGCTATTCCTGCAGCCTCCCCCGGTGCAGCCTTTGAACGGCTCGAGTATGGGTCTCTACAGGGCTCAGGTTTGTGCTTTGTTTAAGCTGAACTACTTGGTTTCCTAGTGGATTTATTCTTATGCACTTGTGATGAGTTGAGATTAATGTGGAAGGTTTGTTGGGGGGTGAGCCTCATTGTGGTGATTCAGATTGTGGGGACTTTACCTCTTGCTGCCCTTTTGTTGGGGCTTGGCCGTGAGCCTTCTCTCCTGTTTCGTGGCCTTGGTCGAGAGCCTTGGTGGGGTGATTGATTTGGTGATGGTCCGACTTCTTGTCATGCTTGTCTATGAAATTGATCGAATGAATTTGGAAGTGTCTCCGATTTACTTGTGGGAAATAAATTGAGCACGATGATTTGAAATATTTCTTAGAAGTTTCATTTGGTGGAATTGATGCTAGTTTGATGGCTTATGGCTCGTCCATTCACTCTTTTATGTATTGAGAGTTTACTGATTTTCCTATTGCTATAGCCTGGTCCCGAGCCTGTAGGTGGACCTACTGGGAGAGTCTGTGCTTCAGGATTTGAAAATTAATGCGGGATTTAGAGAATTTGGATTTTATTACGGGTTTGGAGATTTTAGTAGCCAGTTTCCCCGAGCCATTCCTTTTGCTTGATGTCGAGGCTTGAATGATTTTCGGATTTCCTTTCTTTTTCTTTGGTTTTGTCTGAATGCAAAGGACATTCCTTTTTGGGGTCGATCCAGTTATGCCTAAGTAAGAAAATGACATCTTCAGGATTGATTCAAGGACCTCGGGCTCCGCTTTCAATGTTCTACTTTTACATGTGTTAGGGGCGTTTTAGATTAACTCTTCTCCTGTTTTGGTTCTTCTTGGATTTGGAGGCGGGTTAATCTCCTTTCTTTCCCTTCCCGTTGATTTACTTGTTTTGACTGTTATTGGAAATCATTTCACCTCTTTTTACGAAGATTGTGTTAGGTGGGCTGCTTTCCCCTCTTTCTTTCCTTGTTCCCTCGTCCCTTGTTTTTCTCCTTGTTTCTTGGCTCAATGTCCGCACCTACAGGGGACGTGTAGGTGTGCACATATAGCTCCTTTGGGCTATATGTGGGGCCATCAAGCAAGGCTGTAAGTGCGGTGGGGACACTGATAATATTGCATAGGGAAGGTTACGAGAGAATCATAGAATGGTGCCGCCTGACTCAGAGACCCTGGAGAGGGTAGAGCAGGAACTCACGACACTATTCGCCCGTCCTTGGGGTTTCTACTGCCGACGGTCTAAAGATGTTAGCAGTCCTAGTCCGATTAGGGTAGCCAACCTGTGGACTAAAATATTTCAAAACAAAATACATACATTTGAAAAATACAAAATTACCTCCACCACGACACAGCCTACTTACCTACAGCTTTTACTTGCATGCAAACCTAAAATGAAACGTGTGAAAATTTACAAAGGTCCACGGTCGGCTACTCGAGTCGGGTTAGGGCTGCCTTCTGCAGAAAGTCGGTCCAGTGGTCAGCACCTAAGATGAGACATATAGCACAGCTCTGAGTCCTTAACACCACCGCGCTTACGGGCCCTTTTCCAGATGCCCCATGGCTTTCTTACGGTTCGCCATGAGCTTAGCGGGACACCTGTGAGTTTCATCTTTCGATGTTTTGCGGTTTTCACTAGGACTTTGTTTTGTTTTCGTTCGTGGTTTTATTCAAAGTCTTCCACGGAAGCCCTTTTCTTTCTTTCTCGATTTTCTTTGTTTTTTCTTTTACAATTTTCTCTGTTCTCCTGTCGTCTTTCTTTCCGATTTACCACCGGGTTTCATACTCCATTTTTCTTGCACGTACGGCAGTACCCCTACTCACTTAGGTCTTTCCTACTACATTTACTCTTGCTCTTTTTCTTGCACTAATGCATTTTCTGCGGGAAAACAATAAAATGAAAACAATAAGCAGGTAACGATACACCGCAGGTAATCATCGCTTACGGTACACTTGGAGCATTTTTCTACTTCTTTCCTTTACTGAGTAGCATGTTTTACTTTTCTAGTACCTACTCCTGTTAGTATAACATGTTTTACTTTTTCAGCGTATATACCTGCGTAGCAAGCTTTACTTTTCTTCGTGCCTACTCCTGCTTAGCATAGCATGTTCCTGCTTGTTTTGCATTGTTCCTTTTACTACTACCCCTGTCACTGTTGCACACACTCACTCTTGCAATAAAAGTGATAATAAAAATAAAATAAAACAACTTGCATGTTCACTTTAACCTAAACTTTAAATTTAAGCTGCGATCTTGCTACGACTTGGAGCTTGGAGCATGGTGGGCAGCACGGCCATCTTCTTCAGCAAAACATGTGTCGACATCAGCAAAACCATTCTTTAGTTTAAATAACAAGCCATAGGACTTCGAGGTATTCCGCCTAGTGCGACCTAAACCCTCACCTGTTCTTTTAGGCTTTTGCACCGTCCTGCTGTGCAATATAAGCCCTAACTGGCTTAGGATTCTGAGGTCGTCGCCCGATACGGCGTAAATCCTCCTATCTTTCAGGTTATTTTTATAATCAGGTGATTATGTAAATGTAATTCCTATAATTAATTGGCAGGATTGAAATCTAATTAAATCCATTTCCAAAATTTAAAGCCCAACCTTAGGATAGTCTGGGACGTCATCGAGGTTCTCCTCGAGGTCCGTGACGTCCCCTACCTCTCTTTCCTTTGACTCTGGAAATAACTGTTCCTCATTGCGCCTTTCACCTATTGGATTTCCTACTATCACACTTCGTTGAAAACCCCACCTTTTGATTTCATGAAGATAGAAACCCCTGATCTAAATCGAGAGTTCTCTCAGGTGACTTCGGTCATTTGAGGGATAATTGACTATAGGGGCTTGCCTCTATAGGGAGCTTTAAAGACCCCAGATAATATAAATTCTATTTAATTCTTTTTTGTATTAAATGGGGGAATTTGTCGGTCCACATAAAGGTTCGCGACCAGAACGGATGTCATGAATTCTGTAGTTTATTTGATCGAGCGATATCGTCAAATAGGGTGTCTATTTTTCGGAATAGGTGCGTTACTTGTGATATTACGCTCGTTCATTTAAACTGCTAAATGAATGAGATCCGTCCACTTTCATTCTCACATTTTAAAATTTAAAAATCTTATTTTCAAAAACTAATATTTATATACATTAAATTAAACCCCAAAGCGCATCGCATCGTTTTTAAGCGGCCGACACATAACCAACAGAAAACCGAGCCACATGAGGCTAAAACCAAGCCCAGCATTAAGCTAAAATAAAGAATATTGCAGAGCCAACAAAACCGAGCCACATGAGGCTAAAACCAATCCCAGCCATGATTGAATCCAAGCCCAACTCAAGGCTAAAACAAGCTTTTTAAGAGCTTAATAAAAGAAACATATATATATATATATATATATATATATATATATATATTATATTTAAACATAGCTTTAGCTTGAAATTAAGAAAAGGAGGCTAAACTTGGACTACAATAACACTTCTATGTTTTTCATATATGTCAATCCATGAAACTATCACATGCTTGCAAGCAAGGATGAGCATAAAGACTTTCCACATTCATTTAACATGCTTTTATAAAGGGCTAAGATACAAGGAGCCCAAGAACCAAGCTTCCATATATTCAAAACATAGAGCCACCATATGCTTCATGTAAGAACAAGCATAATACTTCCCAAATCAAAGTAAATTTCTTCCTAACATGCGTTTTTAAGCCAAAAAGAATTTAAAACATTATAACCAAGCCTTCCATATGCATGAAAGACTAAATGAGCCTTTCAATATTTCATATCAGATAAGAGTGAATGAAAAACTATATAAAACATATCCCAACATGCTTGAAGGAGGAATATCCTTGTCTCAAAGCCACATTTTCAATCATTCCAACTTGCTTTGAACAAAAGAAAAGAAAAGAGCTAATGCCATGCTATATTTCCATTATTTTAAGCAAGTAGAGAAAAGAGAGTAGCTAATACCATGCTACATTTCCCTTATTTTAAGCAAGTAGCAAAAAAAAAAGAAGAGTTGATATCATGCTAAATTTCCACCATTTTAAGCAAGTAACCAAACCCGTCCTTAAAACATACCCATGCTTCCATTTTTAACATGCTTCAAGTGATAAATATTTCCAAATGAAACCATAACAGTAAGCTAACAGGTTGTTAAAAAGAAAAGAAGAGAAGGAAAAAGCATTCAAGTTAGCTAACAAATCATCCTAAGACATATAAGTGCCCAGCCGAGAGTCTAAACAGGAAGAAACGAACCAAAGTCACAAGCCACACTAGGCCAAACCGAGAAAAGTAGAGGAGAGAAAAGAGAGTAGCAGCCAATGCAGAGCACACAAGCAAAACAGGAAAATCAGAGTTCAACCCAGCAGCACCTCCCCACTTCCAAAAAAAAAATTGGCCAGCCCTAAATCCTCAAAACTAGGGCTACTTATAGGAAAGAGAGAAAAGGGAGGGAAGAGCACCTCCAGGGAGACCTTTTCCCGTGCAAACAGAAGGAACAGGCGCGCAAGTGGCCCGACACACGGCATGGAACGCCGCAGGTGATAAGTGTCGCGGCAGGGATAGGATCCGACGACAGATGAGAGCGTGTGTGTGTGTGCAGCTCGAGGAAGGGGCCGCAGGGAATGAGGTACCTGATGTCGCGAAGAAGATGATGGAGCGAGGGAGAGTTCGGTCAAGTGACCTGCTCGTGCGCGGGAGAGGCCGATCCAACGGGGTAGGATGATAGGGTTTAAGAGATGTGATAATAGGAGAGATATAAGAATATATGTATTAATAATAATAATATAAGTATTATTATTATTAGAATAATAATAATCATTTCATAAGTTTCATCCCCGGCGGGCCATCGTCGCAAATTAAATGTCAATATTAGGCGAAATCGACGCTCTGGACGCATCGGGGCAGTTAATTTCGTCATCTGAGGTTGTTTGGAGAACCTTCTCGACAGTCGCGTCGAAAGTGCGTCAAATCCGGCCTTTTTGAAACTCTGACTTTGATGTCGATCTTCCCGGCGTTCTGACTCCAGCTCCAGTCTACTGCGAAGAAATTGCAGGAGTCGAGGCCGCGAACTGAGAATTTGTGCTTCCAGGTGCGTCAAATGTGCACGAGGCTGTCCTAATGTTCACGGGTCCTATAGGGACTCAATTGGAGTTCCTGACAAAATAAAAAAAATCAAAACAAAAAAACCAGAACTTTAGGGTAGTACTGGATCCTTAGAAATCTATTAGCCTTCGGACTGAACATTGATGTTTTTCTCCTTAATCTTGACACTTAAACTTCTTTGAGAACAAATGTTAACCTTAATCAGAAGTTTTTCTAAGCTGTTTTAACTGCTTAAGATGTAATTAACTATAGGAGCTTGCTCTTATAAAGGAATGAAAAACTTAGAATAGGTATCATTCCTAAATCTCTGGTTACAAAATTATTCTTGTGGTTTTCTTTGTACAATGATTGCCACAATGAAGTTCTCTCCACATTTTTTTCTCTGCTTTTATTTTCTATTTATACTTTCCATTCCTCTCTGAGTTTCTTACTATCCCAATGTCATTTATATGATTTGAGAGAATAAGTAATTTGGAGACTAGGGTAATGTAATAGATAAGTAGTACATCTACCGTTCAACATTGAAAATATTAACAAATGCTGACACTCAACAATCATAGATAATTGGCAGAAACAGTAGCGATGTTCAAGTGGCGACAATAGAGTGGTGACTTCTTTGAGGATTGATCTCTCTCCCTATCTCTGGTTAATCCATTTGTTCTAATTCTTGAGATAACCCGTCTTGTGATAGATTGGATTATCTCTTTCTTGAATATATCTTTTACCTATTTAGGATTGACACTTTGATCAGAATAGTTATTCATTGCAAACAAAACTTTCGGTCTTCCATTCAAAAAAGACAAAATAAAATGACATAAAAATAACAAATTCCTAGTTTACAAAACAAGTCTAAAATAAATTATGACATTTTTACTCTTCTCCCTAAAAATTTCAGAACTACAGTAATGGATTCCAGAAAGATGATCTTTTCTTGCTCTCAAAATTTTGACCTATCAATTGACAAAGCTGATTGCCACAAAAAATCATTCATCAAATTTGGTTTAAGATTTGATGAAATTGAACTAATGCTCAGTGGCTCGCCCCAAATTGTGAAGAAAAAAATTGTTTCTAAAATCATAATTACTTTAATAGAGTTAAATTTGGATACCAATGAGGATTTCCCTACTCTCGAGGCAGCTCTATCTGGGGGAGCTTCTACAAAGCAAATAGTTCTCAAGTCCATTAGGATCTATCCTGCTGTTAAAAAAGAGAAATAATTTGATCGTACAGGAAAGAAAATCTACGTTGAAGAAGAGAATGATGTTACACCAGCATTTGTGTTTGAGGTCGGGTATAGCTTAATGGAGAAATATAAATTGTTCGCCTCTAAAGAAAAAGAGGAGGAATAAAATAATCAACAACTCGAAGTTTTTGAACCAAAAGAGAGTGTCTTTGGAAATGCTTCTCTTTTAAGATAAAATAAGTTCTTTCCAATATCCACTGAGTACAATGAAAATAATCCCCAATGTGCTGCTACTGGCATAGAAATATGCCCATCAATCCCAGTAGTTTATTCTGTATTTAAAAGACTCACATGAAAAGAAGGATGTTCAATTTTGTGACTCTTAGAAAAGATGGGATATACAGTTTACATAACAATGAAAAGAATACTTCTTGCAATAGAAACATCCATCCATTAGAATACTGAATTATCCAAATACCCCATCAAATCTTCTCTGGAAAGTCAACAGACTACAACAACTCGAGTATTGGCTAATTCCGTTTGGGACTAAGAATAACAGATTCAGCTATTTCAAAGGCTAGAACGAAATGTTGCCCAACCTGTTTATCAACACATGCCAAATTACTTTTGAAGGCAAAAGAGATATCTGCTATGATGAAAAACCTCATACAATTGTTGCGAGATGAAGACCGTTATGTTGATATGCTTTCAAAAATGCCTCATCCTATAAACAAAAAAGAACATATGGAAACATAAATTATTGGAAGAATCTCTGATGTTGTGGGCATACAAAATAACACTTTTTTAAACAGTTCTCAAGAGAAGACTTACGAAAGACATCCTGTTAATACAATTGAAGAAAGGCAAAGTAAATTAAGAGCTTATATTAGAAAATATCAACATAAAGAAAAAAAAAACTCTCCCAATAGCCCAGAGGAGAAATCTTTAGGAATAAACATGGTAGATACCCTACTTCATCAGCATGAGAAGTATCATCATCAAATGAACAAGATGTCATAGAATAGTTGCAAAAGGCTATACAACAGCGAGATGATCAGATTAGTCATCTTAAAAAGGAAGTTGAAGAAATTATGAATGCATTGGCACCTCTACATAGCTTGCCACAGACAACTCTATTGCTTGTTGTTGAAATTGTTCAGCCGGAGGCAACACATATTCTCGAAGATAAAAGACAATCAACAAAAATTGAAGAAATTACTCAAAATAAAAAAGGATTTCACCCAATATGGAATTCCATAAAAAGAAATTACATAACTAATGGAACAAAAAATAAAAGAAACAACGACCCAGGTGAGGGCCAGATCACTAATTCCTAAGGGTATACCATATCTGAAGGAATTTGATCCTATCAAATATCCTAAAGGCTTCGTTACACCTCTCTTCAAAATTTTTTATGGAACTAGTAACACTTGTCAGCATGTTACATACTTTTGAATGAGTTACTGCAACGCGGGTGGGGCGGTGGGGGGGGGGAGGGTTGTGATGCCCTCTTATTTCACTAATTCATTAACAGCCTTACGAAGGTTGCTTTTGATTGGTATGCAAAGCTTCCTAATGGGTACGTTAAAACTTTTGTAGAACTTGAGAACCTCTTTTTTAATGATTTGTCGAAGCTCAACATTACATAACAGTTGGAGATTTGGTAAAAGAAAAGCAAAAGCTGGGAGAAACTCTTGTGGACCACATCTTACGTTAGAGAAATCACAGTATGAAATGTGAACCAAAAATTTAGGAGCGACACATAGCCAAAATTATACTTAAAAGCATCCACGGATCAGTGTCATTTATACTTAAAGAAATTATGAAAAAGACATTTGAAAAATTACTCAGTAAAGTTACCAACCTCAAAGAGGAAGCCAAGCAGATGAGTATGATGGAAAAGACAGAGAAAGCTAAATTTGTCAAAGCATATGAGATGAAATCAGGAAATGTTTTAGCAGTACAAAAGGGTAAAAATCCAATTCAGGAGCAACCAAAATAAAGAAAACAACGAAAGAATGTAAATCAACCATAACCATCTCTATAGCTACAATCCTAAAAGTTGATCCAATTACAGACAAAAAAAATCGATGGCTGAATGAACGAATAAAGAAAACCCATTCAAGACAGAGGTTGTCTCAAATATATTCTGTAGCTTGTTGAAAGTTATGGAGTTCAATTTACCTAAAGCCAAGCGGCCGAATAAAGATGGTTTGAAAGTCCATCCCAATTATTATCGCTATCACAAGATACTTGGACACAAGATTGAGGAATGTTTTGTCTTCAAATATTAGTTGGAAAACAAATTCAAATAAAGGGTAAAATCTCTTATCAAACTCGCATCCGAGGTCAAGCCCGTGGATGAGGACTAGAGAGAGAAAACCTAATTTTCAATGTAAAGAAATCTTTAAAATTTAAAATTTATTCGGACTCTAACTCTAAGAACAAGAAAAGGAGAAGACAACATTTGTGATTCAAAAAGAACAATAGTTTAAAATATCTCCTGAAGACGAGGACAAAGAAAAACAATTTGAGTTCATGTATGACAAAATTAATCGCATGTACATGCTATGACCCTAACTCCAATTTCTCCATATATGATTGAAAGTTTAGTGTTCAAAAAAGAATGTGGTATAGTTTGTTTCTACTTCTTCTAGTTTTGATACAAATGTAAAACTAGAAGATGAATATTTTGAATTTAATGGAACGCCCTATTGAACTTTATTCTCCGTATATTTAAGAACTTATTCAAAATGGTTTAATGCCTAGAGAGTGGTCATTAAGCCAATCTTATCTTTTTGAGCAATTGTGGAAGAATAGAAAATGAAATCTTAATTTTAACGAAGTTATTGGATTTGGTATGCTATATCCTCTAGACAATACAAAATTTTGCTTAGTTGTCACCAAGGATCCAATTTTGAGCTAACACCTAATTTTTCGATTGAAGATGCATCACTAAATTTGAAGAAGAGATTAAATCAACAATGGACAAGATAAAAGAACTGAATTTGGGAACTGAAGAGGTCCCAAGACTAAATTTTATTAGTTTCTTTGTTAGTGACATCGAAGTGAAATAAATGATTCAACTGTTAAAATAATACATAAACTGCTTCACTTTGAGTTATGAAGAAATGCCTAAGCTCACTCCAAAGGTTGCTATTCATAAACTTGAGATAAAAAAAACCTTGTTTCATGTTAAAAAAGCTCAAAGAAGAATGCGTGTTGAAATCAAAGAACAAGTCATTGTCGAGGATAATAATTGATCAATGCCAGCTTTATTCAAGAGGAAAAATACCCAACTTGGTTAGCCAATATAGTATCGGTAAAAAAAGAAAATGGCTAGATCCA
The DNA here is from genome assembly GCA_022702705.1 of Papilionanthe hookeriana x Papilionanthe teres. Taxonomy (NCBI): domain Eukaryota; kingdom Viridiplantae; phylum Streptophyta; class Magnoliopsida; order Asparagales; family Orchidaceae; genus Papilionanthe; species Papilionanthe hookeriana x Papilionanthe teres. The sequence continues at coordinate 81,300,396 of CM040423.1, forward strand.
AATCTATGTAGATTTTAGAGATTTAAATAAGACTTGTCCAAATGATGAATTCCCTCTACCAATTATAGAGTTAATGGTAGATATTGCATGTACACATGTAATATTCTCATTTATGGATGGATCATTAGGTAACAATCAAATCAGAATGTCTCCAAAAGATGAATCAAATACAGCCTTCAAAACGTAAATCGATATACTGCTATAAAGTAATGTCATTTGGACTAAAGAATGTTGTTGCCACGTATCAACGAGCTATGACACAAATTTTTGACAAACTTATTCACAATTAAGTTGAGTGCTACGTGGATGACCTAATCTTTAAAAATAAATGAAATGATGAACATGTGTAAGATTTGAGTATCTTCTTCGAACGATTACGATAATTTAATCTTAAAATCAATCCCCTAAAGTCTACTTTTGGTGTCAAATAAGTAAAGTTTTTAGGATTCATTGTTCGACAACGTAGGATTGAAATTGACCACCTAAAAATTTAAGCCATTTTAGAAATGCTTCCTCCAAAAAATCTGATACAATTGTGATCATTCGAAAGAAATTAGCATGTATATGTTGTTTTATTTCCAATCTATCAGGTAGATTTCAACCTCTCACCACGTTAACCAGAAAAAATGTCAATAAAATTGGACTTGGATTTGGTCTAGATTGGTGTTGGGAATGTTGAATTGAAGTTTAGAATTGAATTGGACCAGAATTTGGGTCAATTGGGTAGGTTTGGTTTGACATTGGGTTCACTTAGGGTTAAAATGGGTAAAATTGGGGGTTTTGATAAAAGTGGGGTAAATTGGCAAAATTGGCCCATGGTGTAGTTGAACAAAATGAAATTGGGAATATTTGGGATTTTGTGGAATTTTTTGGGAATTTTCTGAATTTTTTGATTTTTGGGTCAAAAGGGGTATTTTGGGTATTTGGAGGGTATTGGGAGGTATTTTTGGAATTTTTGGTATTTTTGGCTATAGATGATCAATTTGAGTGGAGAGAAATGTTTAGGAATGATTTTGGGGAATTTTGGGTGATTTGGAAATTTTTGAAAATTTTGGGTAATTTCAAGGGTTTTGGGCAGGCTAAGCGGGTGTAGGGTCCCGGGGGGTCAAAAATTGAAAATTTGGGAAATTGAAGATTGGGTGAATGTAAGTGGAATAAAATCATTTTGGTTGAGCAAGAAACAAAACTTGACTAAACTTCTGGAGGATTAATTCACCTGTGCAATTAAATTCACTTGGACTCAAAACAGTCCCAGAAGTATTGAAACGATGTTTAGGATTTATCCTAAGCACTTTCTCAATATGATGAGTAGTTTTAGAAGAACAACTAAACGTAATTGTTCTTTGATGAAGAAGATCATCCTAAAACTAAACACAAGAACCTAGACGTCATAGAAAATGACTAGCAATAGGATTAGGAAATTGGTAGACAACCAGAACCTTCCCTTAGCTTTACCTAGGTATTTGTAGTAAACATTTAAATGCTCTTAACATGTGTTTTAAGTGTAGCTTGGAATGACGGGAAAACCCTCCAGGTACGCTTTTATTTTATTGCAAGTTACTTACATGTACTGCGCTTTACCTTTCTTGCATGTTAAACAAGATTGTTGCATGAAAACAGAAATCTTTTAGGATAGCCACAAAACTGAAACCAAAACTAAATTAAAAATTAACACAAGATAAAATTCACCACCACAACATTCAAAAGATAAAACAACTTATAATTTAATCACAAACAGAACAACAAAACTACAATTACAATTAAATTAAAACATCTCGTTGGATGGTCGGGAATACCTCGGATGATGTAACCTACGTGTTGCTAACGGGATTTCTCACGGTCTAAATGAAAGTGTGGAACTCATTTAGTTGAGTTTTGAAAATTCATCTGGACTAAGTGAATTCGATAAAAATAACTGTGTCGGAATGATGGAACAGTGGGATCTTCACCGGTGTTGTTATAATCAACTTTAAGATTCCCCTAACAAAACATTAAAAACACCTGGACTTTAAGATTTTTCTAAAACAAAATACTTTCCTCATCTCCTGATTTTCACCTTCTAAAACTAAACCTCTGCAACAACAAGGAGCTTGAAGCATAGTGGGCAGCACTGCCATCGTCGTCAGCAAAGCTGGAATCTACATCAGCAAAATATTTCCTAGTTTTAAATAACCAAGCCATAGGATTTCGAGGTAGTTTGCCTAGTGCAACATAAATCCTCAACTTTGTCATTAGGTACGATATAATCCCTCACATCTTCAAGGCTCTTTGTATGATTGTGTCATACAAATATAAGTCCTAATTAATTAATCCTAGCAGGATTGAAACATTAAATAAATATTCTCAAATTGAAGCCAAACAATAGGATAGTTTGGGAAGTTGCAAAGATTCCTCTTGGATCCTCAGCTTCTCCTACCTCTCTTCCGTTGAATTCTCAAAATAAACTTTTCCAAACTTGATCCTATTCCCTATTTAAATTTCGAGAATCCAATTGTTTGAAAACCTTAAACTTTGAAATTCTTGAGAGCAAAACCACCGATCATTATCGAGAGTTTTCTTAATTGATTCCCGTTATTTAAGATGTAATTAACTATAGGGGCTTGCCCTTATAGAGAACTTTAAGAACCCAGGTAATATAAACCCTGCTTAATTCATTTATATTAAGCAGGGGAACTTGTCGGCTTATAAAATTGATTCGCAGACCAAACGGATGTCACAAATTTTCTAGTTTATTTAATCGGGCCCCATCATCAAGCAGTGTATCTATTCTTCAGGAGAGATACACGATTTGTGATGCGGTGCTCCTTTATATAAACTATTTGTGATGTGAGATCAATTTGATTTCATATCTTGAAATTTTTAAACTTAAAATTATTTTCAAAACCAAATGCTACTTTCAAGTTATATATAATTATAAATTAAACACACAACCTAAAAATATGCCGACATCCCTCACTAATCTCTACTTACAAACAAACACACACGCACAAACACACTACATCTAAAACTCACGCTAAAAGCCTCCTCTTCTTTTTCTCATGAGAGGCGTCAAGCCTCTCATTTTAAATAGACACAAAATACCTCTTCATTTCAAGAGACACACCTCTTCACTCCAAGAAACACACCTCTTTACTCCAAGAGACACTTATTTTAAAGTGTCTAGACTCATTAAATATCTTTTTGGGGAGTGCATAACCACCTAGAACTTCTAGAACTTCCCAGAATAGACTGGAACCATCCAAAAGCTGTGTAAACAATGTCTTAGGCTCTATGGTGTTAGAATCAGCACACACCTGTTTATCATTTTAACTAGCGTTATAGCACAGGTTTGGGTGTTATAGCGCAAACTTGTGAGCAACACACCTATTTTGCTCCTTTTTGGGTCTGTTTCGCCCCGTTTTAGCTCCAGTTCACTTCGAGTGTTGCACCTACAATATAGATATGAAAATTAACTTTCTTTAAAGTGTAATTTCATTCAAAAAGATTTGATAAATATGATGGAGATTAAGCATAGAAAGACTATCAAAATGCGTCGGATCGAATTTTCTTCCCACTCGATTTGATTCTAACTTACACCATTTTTGCTCCATTTTTTGCTAAAACTCCATTTCTTGCACCTATTATAAAAAACATGCAAAAATACCTTCCATTAAAGTTCAATATCATTAAAAGTGTACATAAAATGATTATTAATTGTATATTCAAAACATGTATTTTTAAGGTGGATCAATTCCCCCAAACTTAAATATTACTTATCCTCAAGTAACACTATAACTTTAATGACCAAATTTTTTGATTTGAGTTTAGTGGGGTTCAATAGAGTTTTCTATAATTTTGTCTCAGAAATTTTATAGTGTAACATAAGAGAAATTCCAGAAAATCAACCTAGAACTAGTGTATTAAAATATCTCATATTCAACTTAGGAATCTTAATTTACTATTTATTTCAAAAGTTGTTGAAATTTGTTAAAGAAAAGATTCAAATAAAAGTATAAAAATAGAATTAAGCACCTTATCTATACCAATTTGACCAATGCTTTTGAAATAATAATAAGCTTAGTATTGTTTCTAAGTCTTTTCATTTATAAATAATCAAGTGAAACCATTTTTTTATTAGGCTTCTCCTCAAGCTTCTCCTCACATATTTTCTTTTTACTTTTTTTTTCTTTTTTCTTTTCTTATTCTTTTCTAGTAGGATCTTTTAATCCCTACTCTTTTTTATGTGAATATACTATATCTAGATGTGAATAGTTTTTAATTTCACTATAGTCTTTCTAAAGTTCAAAACTCAAAACTTTCCCTCACTTTTTAAAAGTGTAAGTATTAGTTTGAGAAAAGTTTCAATAAATGCTCAAGTCTCATTAAGTATAAAATTAAGAAACATAGCTTTTCAAATATTCAACCCCTATCTACCATAAATGACAAAATCATTTTTCTTAATGTTTCCAATAGGATATCTTAACTCTAAAATAATTTCGTCACATAGGATCCCAACTATGTTTTTTTCTAACATTTTTAAAATCAAAGTTATAGTAACCTAAAGATACACCACATACCACAAGTCATTTTAAAACTGATATCAAATTAAATATAGGCTAATGAGGACAAATAAATTTAAGTTTTAAAAATATTTTTCTTCCCCGCAAACTTAATTTTTAAAGTGTAAAGCATTCAGCAAAAAAAAAAGAAGAAAAATAGTTCAAAAATACAATCTACCATAGGTGTCTATCGAAACATTTGCAAGTATACTTAGAACAGAATACTTTGCAGTAATAGGTAAATCTAAACTAAACTTGCCAGAGTAAAATTGACTAAATAAAACTCTAACAAGCATAACAAGTATCATCATAGCAGTATATATTTAAGTGTTCTCTAACTCATTTATATTGTTGTAATGCAAATCACAAAAAGACAAGATAAATGAGGTCAATTCTTCCTTTAACTCATTGCATCAAACTGCCTTACTTCCAATTTCTAACAGGATCACTATAATGATAAATTATGTACTTTTAAATGATTTTATAAAGTATTTTCCCATGGATAAGATTATCACTGTTATGTTAGGTCACGATTACCGACCTTAGACGTCACAATATTCATTTTACTAAGAACCTTTATAAATGTAGCGTAAGATAATCCATAAATTGTTTATAGGTTTATGACTTTTACTAGTTGAAAACAAAGTCAGCAAAAGGAAGTAACAAAATTGAGATGGAACTCTCATTATTTATACTCAAGAAGTCTCTGTAAAACTCAATTTCAGTAGAGACCTAAGTCATTGAAATTGTTAATTCAACTATTACAAGAGAACATATACAAGTCTAGCCATAATAAGAAGTTAAGGAATCACCTGCCACATGACACAAACAAATGTCAAATCAATCCAAAAACAATCCAAACATCCAGCAACATCAATCAAACAGATCAATCCATAATGACACATAAAGATCAAAATAAACCACTAACAATTTCAAACATCCATCAATCATCAATCAGACTTATTAATTCAAACTAAAACAAACATATAATACTCATAAACACATTAACAAATATAACCATGGGTTTCCTCCCACGAAGCGCTAGGTCTAACTTTGCCAGCGTCACAAAGGGTTCCTCTGGATCAAAATTCCATTTAAGTAATCTCTGATTAATCGCCCAATCTTTTTGGGATCCAGGGTTTCCTACAACATCCTTAAATTTTTATTTCTCTTTCAGCTCTTCCTTTTTTAGATTGATTCAAATCATTGTTCCTCATAATTCTTTCTAGTTTCAATATTCTTTTAATTATTTTCTCATATTTCATATTAATTTCATCCTTAAAATTTATAAGAAAAGGATATCTATAAGATAGTTCAAGATCTCCCAAATTTTGATCAGATTCTATCTAGATGATTTAGATTCTTTCTCAATTGATCTTCTAATTCTTACCCATGGGATACTACTATAGGATATATTATTGGCTCAATTATCTCATTCAAAATCTAGATATTGCATTATCCTTAAACTTCAATTTTTTGTCAAGAACCTCCTTCTTAAACTTCACATAACTAGGCATTTGTTTTAATGCTTCGACAAACGAAATATTTATAGTTAATTTCCTGAATTCTTCTATAAATCTTGAGAATTTTTGGTCTAATTTTTGTATCAATATTCTCTGTTGAAATGGTGGAGTTGATCTTTCTATATTTATCTTGGTTGATGAAATATGTTTTTCTAATTTCTTTAGGAATTTCTTTAGGAATTTCTTCCATTGGTATTTCAATCTCCCTTTCATCTTTTCTCAACTTTGTGTTTATTTGAACCATATCCTCCAATTATCTTTTGCTTCTAAGTTGGATAGCTTTATCTTGCCCACTATTATTCTCCTTAAGAACTATCTCAGGGTCACTAAGTAAAATCTCTGGAGGAAAACTATTAGTTGAATTAACAATCTTTTCAAGTTGGTTTTCTATATTCTTTATTTCAACCCGTTGATTTTCTAGCTGACTCTGCATTTTAATAAAAATCTTTTATAATAAATCCTTCTCCCCATTTTGTGGGTCAAATTTAAATACACGAGGGAAAGAAAATTCATCGTTATAATAGCCATGATTATTCCAACTACATGCATGAAAAAATTGATTATCTTCCCAAAATTGGATTTCTCCTCCAATATTTTTTTTCCTATTAAAGTTCAAATATTTTTCAACCTAGATTGTAATAATAAGAATAAGGATTATATATCTTATGGCTAGTTTCAAACGAGTTAGTCTCGATCAATTGTCAAAATGAATTTTCCTTAATAATTGAGGGTCCTTGACTAGCATTATAATCCAAATTTGAATATTCATCATTTTGTTGATCTACCATTTCTACCATAAATTCATCGAGTCTATTCTTATTCATAATCCTCCTAAAAGTTCTCTCCAATTCTGATTCATAAAATTCAAGGTCTGTAGCTCCTGAACTATGCATACAAATTTAAGGACTAAAATAATAGAAAATATACCAAAAATATTTTTGGTATTTTGGATTTATTTAGAAAAACACACAATAATTAAATGCACTAGTTAAAAACACTTCAATTTCCAAATCTAAGTCATTCAGGTTTAACTGTTCTTACCATTGCTTCCTTGACAACGAAGCCAAAAACTTGACCGGACTTGTAATTACACAGTAATTTAGCTTCCAAAAGATGGCCAAAATCTTGACCCAATTTATTTAGTGGCTAGTGTGAAAAATTGAAATGTTACAAAATTTAGAAAATAGTTTACATACCAGGGGTACTACATATGAATATGTGTCATTTCAAGTAATATAGAGTTTTATTTAAAAACCCCACTATCGATCCCACAGAGAAGCGAGGTAAAAAATGCCTTAGGGTAATTCTAGTCTACTACCATCAAACCTTAGTTTAAAAATTTTGAAAAGTTTGGTTTTCTTAAATTTACAAACTTTTACTAAAATTATAATTAAATAAAAACCAAATCTAAAGAGACTGGTTTAATTTTGTAAAGATCTAAATAATTAAAATCCCTTTCTCCTTGTGAGGAGATCATAATTAGTGTAGGAACTGAATGTTTAAAGGTTAAAACTATTGTATTATGACAAATAAGAGCATACCCATTCTTTACCCCCTCTCGGTGCTAACAAAGAACATTGGCTAACCTAAGGTTTGTCTCCAGCTTGGGTTATAGTGCTAAGTAGATTCTAGCCTCTCACTTCAAGATTACTGATCACCCTTAAAATTACCTAATTTTTTATATCATTTTTAACTAATATTTTAAGGATATTAAGCTTTAATGAATGGTATTTCTTATGTTTTTGGTTGTAGGTACAAGAAAATAAGTTTATAAAAAAAATAATCAAAAAAGGAGAAAAAGGAGCAAAAATGAGTCAATTGAAGAAAGAGAAAAATTTGGCCTTACTCGGAAGCCCAGGTGCCAGACTCAGCAAGGAAATCTAAGGAATTCATGGATGGTTTTGTGACGGTTATTGATGACTTAGAAGCAATCTAGAAGCCTCTGGAAAATTTCCCATATGTTATAAACAAGATACAATAAATTTAGACACAGTGAATCAGTTATTCAATGAAGAGGTGCGACTCAAAACCTGAAGGGATGCGCCATTCGCGTAGGTGACTGGCACCTACGCACCAGATCTGGTGGCTAGGCGCCACAGTTACCTTCTAGAATATTCAAAAAATTTGGATGAATTTTGAAGAGGTACCTGAAGCAACCCTGGTCATTGTGAAGCTCAATAAATAGAGGACAATTCTACAACAATGTGTGGTCGTTTGGAGCGTGTAAGTGTAATAAGAGTGGAAGAAGTGTGTCATTTCATTTAGTTAAAAAGTGTTTAGAGTTATTTACATTTCTTTAGTGAGAGTTTGGAGAGTTTATAGTGTGATTGCTGAAGTTGGAGTCTTGTAGAAGTCAGTCGGAGTCAGAGAAACTTCAAAGGATTGCTTGGATATCATTCTAGATAAGTATTTATAATTTGGTTCATAAGTTTTAGACTTTGAATTTGAATTATATAAATATGGTTTGTGGTGTGAATCCTATGCTTTCTGAGTAGTCTTCTTGTCTATCTCCCTACGAATATGAAATGATTTAGATAAGGATTTAATTTAGTTTAAGAACTTATTTTCTTCATCAATAATTTGTGATGTTACTTTACTTGATTTTCATTTACACTACAACTTGATCACATGTAATGTTAAAACCTGTGTAGAGTTCTTAAGACCTAACTGTGGGCTAAGAGTTCTTAACTTGTAAGTATCACATTCTCTTGGGAAGGTAAATAGTAAATCCTTAAAGGCGGAGGTACGAATAAATAGGGAGATAATCTTTGAAGGGTGTAGAATTGATTATGTTTTTAGAGTGACAGGTTAAATTCTATCAATTTGGTTTAAGAGGAGGTGATGGGTCACTAGTAGGCCCGACCATAGGAACCCTTGGGAGGGGAACTAGAAGTGAGAGCCTAGAAATTCGCCCCTTACTACTAACAATACATCCAGATCCAATCTTTTAAAACTAGCCAATGTTCTTTATATGCTCGACCAAAGGGTAAAGAATATTTATGCTCCTATTAGTTACAATATCACATTACATGTTCTTGAACTAATTTAGATGTTTACTAATCATTAAATATTATAGGGAAAGAATCTTTGTTTATTGTGTTAAAGAATTAAAGTACTGTTTTATTTCCTACTACTACTTTAATAACTTCCATGTTCATACTTGTTAATTGATTAGTTTATAAATTGATATTCATCTTTCTTTTCTTAATTATTTGCACTTAACCTTCCCCGTGGGATCTATATCTGGGGCTTAATTAGAATGCTCTATATTACTTGAAACGATAAGTATACTTGTGTAGTACCCCTAGTGTGATATTTAAATTTATATATAAAATCTTTAATCTTTAAATTATCGTACATTAGCCGCTTAATTGAATTTGGGGTCACATTAGTCCATAATTTTATAAGCTATTTTTCTTGCATAATTGCGGTCGAGTCAAGTTTTTGGCATCGTTGTCTGGGAAGGAAGATAAGCACTAAAAATTAAATAATCAAAGAAAGATAAAAACTTTATTTTATATATATAATATTTATATTTTTTTAATTAATTAAAATAATATATATTTTTCTAATTCCTTTTTTATGAAGTTCAGGATCTGAAGGATTAATACCTTATAATTCTGAATTAGAACACACGGTAAGAATAATTAGAAAAGAAAAATGAATTCATAATTTGCTAGCAATGGCTAATATACCTCGAAATAATATGGAACAAAATATTACAGAAAATGAACATCAAAATTTACATAGACCTTTAATAGAGTATGCTAACCTTACAGCTGATGAAATTTACTTAAGCTTTCAAATCCCTGCTGTAGCAGCAAACTCATTTGAACATAAACCTGCAATTATACAAATGGTCCAAAATAATCAGTTTGGAGGATCTCCTACTGAAGATCCTATTTTACACCTTGCAAGTTTTCAAGAACTTTGTTTACTTTCAAGTATGATAATGTTTCTGATGATGCTATTAGGCTTAGAAATTTTCTTTTTTCTTTAAGGGATAAGGCTAAAATGTGGCTAAATTTTTTAGCAACATTGTCTATTAAAACTTGGGGAGAAATGGCGCAAAATTTTCTAGCTAAGTATTATTCACCTTCCAAACTGTAAAACCTAGAAATAATATAACCTCATTTACTCAATTTGAAGGAGAAACTATTTATGAAGCATGAGAAAGATTTAAAGAACTTCTTAGGAAGTGCCCACATAATATTTTACCAGACTGGTTAATTATACAAACAATTTATATAGGATTAATAGGTTCTCTTAGATCTATTGTTGATGTTGCTACTAGAGGTTCCTTAATGGCTAAGTCATTTGATGAAGCTTATGCTTTAATAGAAGAAATGACAACTAATAATTTTTCAATCTCCTTATGATAGAATAAATATTAAAAAGGTGCCTGGAATTCAAGAAAATGAAGCCTTTTCTATTTTAGTATCTCAAGTTACTGCAATATCTAAGAAATTGGATAATTTATCTCAATTATTGCATTTAAGTAACGATAATTCTAGGTACTGATGAATCTCAAACTTTAGAGACATTACAAGTTATCGCTAGCAAAACTAATAACCCTTATTTCAATTACTATAATTGAAGGTGGAAAAATCATCCTAACTTAAACTAGAATAATGCAAATCCACAATGGGGTAATAACCAACCTAGCCAAATTGGAAATTAGAATAATCAAGGTAATTCTAACTATCGACCTTCTTATCCTCCTCGTTTTAATAACCAGCAATTTATGGAAAAGAAATTTTTTATAGAAGAATTAATTTTACAAATGGGTAGTCAGTTGCAAAGTCAAAATGCTGTGATAAGAAATATTGAAAATCAAATGGTGCAAATTGCAAATGCAATTAACAACATACCATAGGGAACACTGTTAAACTTAAAATTTATATTATTTTTATGCATATTTTTATACCTATTTTTGATGATATTGTACTTTAATGGAAGGTATTTTATGCTTTTCTTGCAGGTATAATGAAAATGAGTGATTATGATGAAAGTAGCAAAATTGGATCAAATTTGGAGCAAAAAATAGAAAAAAATGAAAAATTGGACATTAGCGGCTAAGCGGTGCTTGGTCGGTGCTTAGGCGCCACAGTTAAAAATTAAATTTTCTTCATTTTTGGCGCCAATTTCAAGGGGTGTTCGAAGAAACTTTTGGTGGTTACTTCTTTAACTTCCCATGGGCGGCAAATTTGAATGGAGGGTTGAATCTTTTGGTGGATATATTGAATCAGGACATCATTTGAAGAGACACCAAGACACCTTTTAGATTATTATTAAAATTATATCATATAATCAGAGTTTGGGAGTCTAAGGAATCTGAGAGTCTAGTTTCAAAGTTTCATCTTCTAGTTTCAAAGTCTTTTCTAATTTTACTTTTAGTCTTGTATTGTTTATAGTTTTTAAAAGTCTTTTAGAGTTAGTTAGTTTAGTCTTAAAGGAGAAAGGGTTGGTGTGAAACCTTCTTTCCACTAATTTTCTTTCATCAATTTATCTAGTTCTTATTGAAGTCTAATTTCAGAGTTGGATTCAACAAAGTTGGGTGCCGAACTCTGTACTGTTGTCATGTAGAAAGTCAAGTTTCAAAGTAACTTCCAGAGTCTTGTGGAGAGAATTTTCAGATAAGTGTTTACTTTTGTTTTTATATTTATTTTTCTTATTGTGTTTTCATTATGATTTTTATTTTCAAATCAATGTTTTCTTGTGTTTTCTCCATGAGATCTGAGTAGTTTTCTTTATGTTTTTCTTTCTTAAACAAAGAAGTAATTAAATTATGTAGGATTATTGTGGAATGTATAAGTGTTTAAAGTTGGAATAAGTTGTAAACATTTAATTCCATGTACTTAATTTACTTCTTAATTTGGCCAGTTAAGATGTTAAAATTTATTGTGAGATTATGTAAGATCCAATGCGGTATTGTCTCGAACAACAATTGGTAAAAATCACATGCAATTATATGGGAAAGAATTGTAGTACATATAATTGAATGCAAATATGTTAGGAGCTATGTTTTTAATGGGGAGTAAAATTAGAGAACTTTAGAGTGACAGGCTAAATTCCCCTAAATTGGTTTGATATTTTAAATTTTGTTATGAGAAGTTAACACCCAGGTGGAGGGAATCAAGGGAACTCTAGTTTATCAGAGAGGAAGAAGAAGAAGATGAAGATGAGGATAAAGAGGAAGAAGAAGGAAAAGTCAGAGTGAATAAGTTCCAATGACTTCTGCTTGAATACAATGATGGGTCCTTGATCCACCTAAAAATGTACTACTTTTTATGCTATAGTTTATAATGATATTTCACTTTAAAGGTATGTGTTTTTGTTTGTAGGTACATCAAATTGAAGAAGCTGAAGTGATTGAAGCAAAGGGAACAAAAAAGGACCAAAATGGAGTATACCGGAGCAAAATGGGTCGAACCGGAGCATACTAGAGCAAAACGGGTCAAATCAGACATATTTGTACTTGAGTCTGGCGCCAAGGCGCTACCAGTTGGTGCATAGCTGCCAGGCAGTGGTGTCTATGCGCCAGAAAAAGGCGCATAGCCGCCAGTGACGGTTTTTGGCATAACTTCTAGAAGAAACATTAGATTTGGATGATTTTCGAAGCGTTGCAAAGTGTGTCTCTTTGGGAACTCATTAGGAATGATAAAATAAACTTTATAGAAGATTTTTGGTTAGTTAGAAGGAGTTATTATGGAAGATATATGTCTCTTGGAGTGAAAAGGCACTTAAGGCACTCTTTAGAAGATTCATTAAATGTGGACTCTTTTTGAAGAGACGCTTAAGAATATTTTGTAAAATTATAAAAACACTCTTGAACTCTTGGAGAGGATGATATTAGAAGAGGAGAAGAATAGAAGGAGAGAAGAAGGCTTGGGCCTGAGCCCAAGTGGGGCGACAAGGTGAGAGAGGAAGAGAGAGTGTGAGAGACTTTTCTTTTATTTTCACTTTATTTATGGAGAGGATTGGAAGGAGATTTCTTTTGTTATACAAGGAGAGTTTGATTTCCATCAAAGATAAGTATTTTAGTTTTATTTTGGTTTGAACTTGGTACTTTGTTTGTATGGATTCAAAGTGTTGTTCAATGAAAGGTTGTTATTGTTTCTCCATGTGTAGTGAGTAGTTTTCTTTACTCTTTCCTCTTTCAATGAATTAGTATGCATGTGTAGGATATAGAATTGAGTAGAGTTCGAATATATTGTGATGATTTTACTTTGATCTTCATTTACATATAAACTTGATCAACTTGCATGTTAAAATCTGTTGTGACAACATGTAAGAACCAATGTGGTACATGTTAAAATCTGTTGTAAGAACCAATGTTGTGAGAACATGTAAGAACCAATGTAAAGATGTGATTATATGGGTGAGAATGTAGTCCATATGGTTGAGTGAAAATAAATAGGGAGATATTCATGTTTAAGAGGTGTAGAATTAGAGGACTTTAAGGTGGCAGACTAAAGCCCCTAATTTGGTTTGATGTGAAAAGTTTTGTTATGAGATGTTAGCCCCCAAATGGAGAGAATAGAGGGAACTCTAGAGTGAGAGCTAGTATCTTTATTGCCTAACCCATCTATAAGATTTCAAATCATCAATTAACCTATGTTCTTTATAGAACTAAGTAAGGGTAAAGAATATAATTGCTCCTATTTGTCACAATCTCTCTACTTGTGTTACTTTTACACATATCACTAATTTAATTGCATGAGGAAGAGTACTTTTAATATATTAAAGTTCACTTTTTTATTTTCACTATGTATTTTAGTTTATAAGTAGTATTGTAGTGATAATTGTAGGATATAATCAAAATCAAACCTTTATCGACCTTCCAAGCTAAGGCGTGTTATTGTAGACTAGAACTTCTCTTGAAACTCGCTGTGATTTACCATGATCTCCATGGGATTGATATTCGGGGCTTAATTTGTAAGCTCTATATTACTTTATAATGATACGTATACTTGCGTAAAATCCCTACTATTTAAAAACATAATTAAACTCTTACGTTGCTTTGGAGTCGAGTATTTGGCACTGTTGTAAAGGAAGAAATTTAAACAAGAAAATTAAAGGATTAAACTCTTGTATATTGTAATCGGGGATCAATCCTCCCCTACGATCTCCTCCGAAATGCTGCCACACACCCCTCTGCTCAACTGGTTGCAAAAAATGCTTCTTTCATTTTTTCATTTGAATTGCCTCAAAGAGAGACATCCCCTAGTTTCCAAGCCATAAATGACCCTTTGCCTCAATAGGCATGGGCTTAGGTTAGATTAATGCCATTTTAGGCTCATAACCCTGTAAAGAGTCGCTTAACCAGTAATTAGTTGACACTATTGGCGTAACTCAAGGGACCACCGCATAAAAATCAAGAACCAGGAAAACTGGCATGACCAAGCTAATAATTGGAAATGGTCACTCCCCTACTAAAGATGTCGCAGATGGGCTCCTCGTGTTGCGACCCCCACGGCCTAGCGTAATTACATCGGGTGCTCTATTAGGCCAGCATGGCTACGCCAACTTCGAGTGTGGTCACATTCAAAGAAAAGCGTCGTGGTCTGTGTAAGGATTTGGCGTAGTCACGCCTACCCACCAACATAATTATGTCAGTGTCTCTGTCTAACTAATGTGACAACATCAAATTCGGGTGTAGCCACGCCTAAAGAAATAATTTGTGCCCTTTTTGGGGCTCTACGTGGTCACACCTGTTTTAAGCTTGGTCACGCCAAGAGCTAGGTGATACAGCTAAAATATATAGTATTTTTATGCACATTTTTATATCTATTTTTGATGACATTACACTTTAATGGAAGATATTTTTTTGTTTTTCTTGTAGGTATGATTAAAATGAATGTTTATGATGAAAGGAGCAAAAAAAAGGATCACATTTGGAAGTTCAGCTTCCATCTCTCAGAATTGCAGTTGCGAACAAGATTACTAAAGAAGAAAATGTCAAACTATGACTAGAAGAATTGGAAAGCTTGGAAGGGAAACGACTTTCAGCGCAGCAAAATTTAGAACTTTATCAAGCCAAGATGATCCAGGCCCATGATAAACTGGTCCGCCTAAGGACATTCAAAGTTGGTGACTTAGTAATGGTTCTCAGAAGACCTATTCTTGCACATCGCAAGATAGGTGGTAGATTTGAATCAACTTGGGAAGGGTCGTTCGTTGTCGAGACAGTCTACTCAAGGGGTTCCTACCAGCTTGTTAACTGTCATGGAGAACGACCTATGCTTCCAATTAATGGACGATATTTGAAGAAATATTACGCAACCTGATGTTCCGAAGGATGAACATTAAAAGTGGAGTCTCATTCCTAGAAACACGGGTGGAGTAATCATTCGTAACTGGGTCCGAACAAAAAAAAATGGATGATAAAATAAAAATCATTAACAACAAATGTGTTAAAAAGAAAATATGAGAAATGATAAAATTTTGATCTTTTCTTTTAAATCAATTCATTCCTGATCTTTCCTCATATCTTCCTACTCTCTTTAAAATTTAAAAGAAGTAAATAAAATATTTCATTAATAAATGTTTTCTTATTGTTCTTGTTCTTAGTACAGCCCCTGATCCTTTCCTTATTTTTTGCAGGGAAATGTCGAACGGGCGGTTGGTTCTGAACTTTAAAAATGGCGTGATTCTAGAACTTGATAGAAAGAGGATGAAGGATGGAGCCGTGATTGAAATTGACTCTAATTTCACACAAGTCGGGTTACAATATGAAGAAACTGATTGGACTCCAATTGATTGGGAAGAGTTCCACAGTCAGACAGTGATGAAATTGGGTGGCCCAAGTCAGACGTCCACCAGCAAAAAAATAAAAGCAAACACCGCTCATGCAACGAGAGAGGATAAGAAAGTTAAGTCTGTGGTGGCTACAGCAGAAGGCAGACTTGTCAGCGCCATGCCTACAGAAATTTAAGAGGTGAGGAGAGCTACACTCACTCCTACTCAATGAAGAAACAAGAACTGTCGCATTCGCAAGATGCTAACTAAGCTGGCAGTAGATCAGCATGAAGAGACCGTACCTACCGTCGGTACAAATACTTCGAAGAAATTGGTTCGTCAGGAATCAGAAAAGAGGAAGTCAATTCCAAGAACAGCAGAAAGGATAAAAGAAATCCCGAGGAAAATAGAAACGGAGATAGTATCATGATGCCAGACAGAGCTACCAGTTTTGAAGAGTCTTGTTGCGAAAGCAACCCCGGAGGATATCCCGACAGAGACTATCCCCGAGGAGCCGAGAATTGCAGGAGAGCGTGCTGGGGTTGAGCTGTGCATCCCGCAGTATGTTACCAGACCCTGAGGACTTGAGATAATCCCGGAATACGAGCTAGAGAAATTACAGCAAGTTGAAAAAAAAAACTTTTGAATACTTCGAAAGAATTCGAGGCAAGAGGGTCAACAACTTGGAAGGCCTTGAGCTGCATACAGATGTGTTTTCAGACTACAAACAACAGCAAATTGTAGACTGTGTACTTGAGCATCAGAAAATGGGTCGAGCTAGTCTCGTAAGGGAAAAGACCTATTTAGAGCCCCGAAGATGGATGCTAGGAAAAGGAAGAGTTACGATCCAATGCGGGTGTTGCTACAACTTCGCGGTAGACAGAAAAGGAAATTCACCAGGAATACTCCGTCGCAGTGAGGTAGATCCGATGCTGAATATTATTAAAAGAATGGTAAAGAGGATGGTGACATGGAAGGTATTGCCCGCTGACTGCATACCCAACAACTGCAACATTAATATCTACAAGGAGGGCGACTGCATACCTCCACACATAGACCATCATGACTTCGTCAGACCTTTCTGCACAGTGTCTTTTGTCAACCAGTGCAATATCATGTTCGGATCTAACCTCCGGATTGCAGGCCCCAGAGAATTCCGAGGGTCGATGGAGATACCACTAGCGGTAGGTTCCGTCTTGGTATTAAAAGGAAATGGAGTGGACATAGCAAAACATTGCATTCCAGGAGTGCTTGTTGAACGAATCTCCGTCACTTTCAGAAGAATGGATGACAGAAAAATGTCTTTCCACTTTCAGCCAGATCCAGAGTTAGAGAGCCTTCGGCCCTACGAGCTGTGAGCTATATGGGAGATAGCACACCTCCAATGCACATCCAAACGGCATTTCCTACCAAGGGTGGCTTGGAAGGTGATGTTGTTGTCCATGTAACTCACCATTCAGACATGGATTTCGACAGATGCTTTTGGAAGAAACCTGCAAGAATCTTACACAATCTGTTTTGGATAAATATGGATTGTATGAGATACTGAATTCTCAAAGAAAATATCATCATGTTTTGGATCAAGATGTATATGTATTTTCAACAAGATTGAAATGAAAATGACCATGTCATGTTTTGCTTTCACCTCTTTTTGTGCAAATTGACTGGGAAACACCATAAATTAAAAGAACTTCGAACAAAGAATGAAGAAAAAAAAGAATAAATAAGAACTTACTTAAATATCTGAATGACAAAACAAACTCCAAATAAACACGAACTCTAAATTGAAAATCAAGCTAAAATCGAATCACAATAAATAAACTAAAATGAAACTACGAATCTGAAATCCCCAGCCTCCGGCTGTTCTTGAAATCATTTCGACTCTTTGTGGTTCCTTCCCACTTTTGAGAAGGTCGACTGAGTCTACTGACACAGAACCACAAAAATTTTTGATTTGGTTCTGATGGCATGGGTTCATATCCTTTGCCAAACAAGCAAACTTCGATCAATGCTCCTGGGATGTGAAACACTTTCATGCCTCATTCCAACCCTCCACTAAATTGAAATTTTCACAAAGATCTTCCAAATAAATTTCAATTCTCTTTAAACATTCGAGACTGGTAACAAATTCCAGTTCTCTCCTTTCGAGGTCGGTACCAAATTCCGACTCTTTTTTGAGATTAATACCAAATTTCAATTCTCTTTAAACCTTCGAGACTGGTACCAAATTCCAGTCCTCTCCTTTCGAGGTCGGTACCAAATTCAGACTCTCTTTTGAGATTGATACCAAATTTCAATTCTCTTTAAACCTTCGAGACTGGTACCAAATTCCAGTCCTCTCCTTTCGAGGTCGGTACCAAATTCGGACTCTCTTTTGAGATTGATACCAAATTTCAATTCTCTTTAAACCTTCGAGCCTGGTACCAAATTCCAGTCTTCTCCTTTCGAGGTCGGTACCAAATTCTGACTCTCTTTTGAGATTGATACCAAAGTTCAATTCTCTTTAAACCTTCAAGACTGGTACCAAATTCCAGTTTTGTCCTTTCGAGGTCAGTACCAAATTCCGACTCTCTTTTGAGATTGATACCAAATTTCAATTCTCTTTAAACCTTCGAGACTGGTACCAAATTTCAGTTTTCTCCTTTCGAGGACGGTACCAAATTCTGACTCTCTTTTGAGATTGATACAAAATTTCAATTCTCTTTAAACCTTCGAGACTGGTACCAAATTCCAGTTCTCTCCTTTCGAGATCGGTACCAAATTCCGACTCTCTTCCGATGTTGATACTAGATTTCAATTCCCTTTAAACCTTCGAGATCGGTACCAAATTCCAGCTTCTCATTTCGAGATCGTACTCTAAATTATGATTCTCATCCTTTTCAATCGATATTTAAACTCTGATTCTCACTTCAAGGCTGGTACCTAAATTCCAGTTCTCTTTGCAATCCCGAGGTTGGAACCTAGGTTCCAATTCTCATTTCAAATCCAAAATTTTCTTAAATCAATTCTAAATTAAACATCAACTGAAATTGAAACTTAAACCAAAATCCAAACTCACACATTAAAACTTAAAACAGAAAATAAAACGAAATCTAAATCGAATTTCCCTTGGATCTTGTGATTTTGAATTCACCTCCTTTTCTTTTCTCCAGCAAGAGTTCAGGAATCTTCAGTCTTGGAAATTTACCTGATACTCCCCAGCTGAAACTTTTCTATACTTTGTTCTAAGTGGGTCACTTAGACGTCTATGTTGGTTTTGTTGATCTCTTCGGTCAACACCAATACGTGTGGTGTGCTTGGTCGGCACACCACACCTATTGGGGGTCTATTTGTTGACCTCATTTTTGATGAGGTCTTCTTTCTTCTCTCTCTCCCTAGTACTTAGGATCTAGCCTTAGGTTTTCCCTTTGACTATCCTAGAGGATTAGAGATGGAACCCACCATTTAGAAATTCAAACACCTCTTAACTCCCTTTAAACCCCACTTGCCTGATTGTAAACCCCTAAGCCACTTGGAGGGTTAAGATCAAATGTGAAGGTTTAAAGGATGAGTTTCCTATAGGACTCTTTGGCCTTAGGACTACCCTAAGTGGCCTGGTCTAGTGAGGGTTGACTTTCACACACACTACACTCCCACACACACATTCCAAGTCCTAAAACCACACCTACACCCAATTTGACTTCTTGACTCATGTAGGTAATCCATATGGATGGTCCTCAACCCCTAAGTCCCTGGCTAAGAGGGTTAGGAACAACATATTGAGTGCCTAAAATGAGTCCTCTCATGACTCCTATGAGCTTAATATGGCTTCATGGCTCAACCAAAATGATCCCATTTCACTTACATTTGATCAATCTTCATTTTTCCAAAATTTCAATTTTTGACCCCGTGGGCCCTACACCCGGCAAACCTACCAAATGCCCTTGAAATAACCCAAAATTTGCAAAATTGCCTAAATTACCCAAAATTCCTAAAAATCAATCTCATACATTTCCAAACACTCAAATTGATCATCCATAGCCAAATACACGAAAATTTCCAAAAATATCCTCCAATTTTCAAAAATACCCAAAATACCCTTTTAGCCCAAAAATCCAAAAATTTCAAAAATTCCCAAAAAATTCCAAAAAATCCCAAATATTCGTCATTTCATTTTATTCAACTTCACCTTAGGCCAATTTTTCCAATTTAACCCACTTTTACCAAAAATCCCAATTTGACCCATTTTTAACCAAAGTAAGCCCAATGTCAAACCAAACCCCTCCAATTAACCTCAATGTTGATCTAATTCAATTCTAAACTTCAATTTCATATCCCTAATATCAATTTAGACTAAATCCATGCCCAATTTGATGAACATTTGGATCCAATTTCAATTTGGAGCCTAAGGCCCAATTTTGGCCCACAACATAAACTTAGCCCAAACCAACCCAATTCAACTCCAATTAGCCCCAAATCTTTTCCATAACCATCCTAACATCCCCACAAAACAAAAAACTAACTTGATTTGCCCAAAATTTGAACCCAAACTTCACTCAAACCCAACCCAAATAAAAAATCCCCAATTTGGCCTAAACCAATCATGAATCCAAATAGGCCGAAATCCCAAAATCAAAGCCCAACCAAAATTGAAAACTCTTTGTAATACTCCCATAAACCTTTTACAACATTAATTTTACATCAAACCCAACATTAGCCCAACCTTAACCCAAATTAGCCCAATTTGACCCACTTTGGTCCCATTACCAAAAAACCCAAATTAAACCCAATTCAACTTCAAATTGCCCCAAATTGGTTCCAAACCATTCATGAAACATTCCTAAATCAAATTCAATACTCATTGGGCCAAATCTTTTATAAAATTTCCATCCACCAATTTGTTTTAAAACCTAAAAGCCCACTTCCCTTAAGGCATTTTAAAAGCCCATCTTCACTAAATCTAAAAAGCCCATAATTCATTCCAAGCCCATGTGACACTCTTCTTCATCATGCATTCAATTAAAACCATCCTTAATGTCCTAATCAAATATCAAATTGTTCTAAATCAAACCACATGAAAACTTCCATCAAAATATCCAAAACCTTTAAAATCCATTTTTATGAAACTAAGCCAACTTTTTCCAAGACAAATGTGAGCGATGAAGCCATGCATAAGCCATATGCAAGCCATGGAAGCCACTGTCCACCTCACCAAGCCATTAATGGCAAGAAGGGGGGCTCTTTCTTAAGCCTTCATTAAGCATTTTTAACCCCATTTATGATACACTCTAAACCAAGCTTAGCCAACTCACCATGGATAGAGACCACACCACCTTCTCTTGGCTGACCCAAATGATTCCTTTCACTCAAAATCAGACCTTGGTGGGTACACCAAGCCCATTTCCATAGGTTGACCAAACCAAGCCCAAAATAACCCTTCCCCCATACCATTTAAATCAAGCCACTTTACACATGGCCAACCCTAATCGATTTCACTAAACTCCGACTCGACCTTACCGGTCAAGATGGTGACCCGACCACGGCCGGCCAGCCACCACGAGCCGCTGGAAAACTCCATGGCCGAGAGCTCCATGTGAGCCAAAATTTTGAATTCTTCCTCGTCGAGTCGTCCTATGCCTAATGGTCACCATGGCTGTTCTTCTCTTGACCAAGGCAGCTCATCCCAGCCTTCAACTCCCCTTGGGAGGCCCTCCAGCCACCTCTATTTAAACACCACTACCTCTCGACCAAAGGAAGTGTTGAACAAAAACTTAACAAAACTCTGCCAAAATTACTCCAGACCATTCTCCATACATAGAGCACTTGATCCCCACAAAAATCTAGCCCCAATTCCACCTAGCTGAGCTTAATTTCAGAGTTCAAACTTAGCCCCAAAACCAGGACAACTCTGAAACCTTCACCAAAATCAAACTAAACTCACCCACACCTGCACAAGACCAAGAGAAGGAGTCCCCAGTGGAAGCCCCCTCACCATGCCAGCCATTCTCTCTATCGGCCAAGCTTTGAAATCGAGCTTGGTGGAAGTTGCACCTAGACAATTCGCCAGGGCCAAAGGCTTCATCCCCAGGCTCCTCTAACTCCAACGAATGTGTCGAGCACATTCAGTCAAGGCTTCACCTCCTGAACCAAGGTATGTGGATTTCTCTTTAGTTCGAGGTTCCAGCTATCCATCATTTAATTTTAGTCAATTTTGATGTATGTTAGCCGTATAGATGTGTAGCTCTAGGCTGGATGAACATGTAGGAGAAAACCGCATGCTATTTGGTTAACTATAGCTTGAGATCTTAAGGTTTTAGTGCGGACGGTTCTCGGGTTGGGGCACTCGGGGAAGATGAACGGATGTTGTCCATTCGCGTGTGTATCGAATGGACTGTCCAGATTGCGCTGGATCAAAGAATGGAGCGAGACCGAGGGCCGCGTGGCATCCGAGTCAGATGGAGGCGTCGAATGGGAGCGCGACGCGTGTCCTTTAAGAGCTGCCGAGGTTGACGCGGCGCCGCGTGGATAAGTAGACAAATAGGTTATTTTATATTTATTTAAATACCCAGAATTTGAAAAAACTATAACTTTGCATAGAAAATCAGAAAAATAAACTAAAAATACCCTCTTGCTCAGTGAACAGAGGAGAACAATGTAGAAAAAAAATCAAGTCATTTTGTTGAGTATTTTATTTTTAATTAATTATTTACTCATTTCAATGTTTTAATTATCCATTTGTATAGATAATTCACCATGGAATGAGACCATAGGGCTTTTGTAGCCTCTGATCTTGGGAACATTCCCTGAATTTTCCAAGGTCGAGGCCATCTCTACGGCAAGTTATTGATTTTCCAAATTTTTGTGCTCGTTTTGATATTTTAATTCCCATAATTAAGCATGTTGTGCAATAAATCCTAGGCAAATTAGGAGAAGTATCTTAGGACCAGAGGACCCTAGGAAAATTATGGTTTGAGTTAATTCATTAAGAATAACCCTAGTTAGCCTAAATACTCAAAACAAAATTTTAATTAATTTGGGTTAACCACACATCAAAATAACTTGAAAATAATTCTCTACTGGTCTTTAGGATTATAGGAACCTCACATAAAAATTTGAGATCAATTGGAGGTGATTACCCCCACTAAATCGACCAATTAAGTTACATGACCAAAATTAAACTTTAAAAATTCATAACTCCAAAAATACATTTTAAAAATTCACAAAATTGGTTTTGGGACTTCTCTAATGTTAGGGGAGTCTAAGAAAATTAAAATTAAATTTTTCTAAAAATTTTCATTTTAATCATATTTTCAATATTTTAATAATTAAAAAATAATAAAAATCACAAAATATTAAAAATCATAAAATAATTACATTTTACCTACTAATCACATAGGAATAAACCAAATATTTTTCCCAAGTCGCTAGGTTAAGAAATTGAATTTTAAATGCTTAAGACAATTTTTAATATTAAAAAAATGAATTTCCTTACATTTTCACTAAATTAATTTTAATAATCAAAGAAAAATAAAAAAAATATAAAATTTATTCCTCTGAGCTCCTTGAGATTAGATAGATTTATGAAAAATATAAAATTCATTTTTAACTTTAATTTTATTTTATAATTAATTAACACTCCAAAACTCAAAATAATTATAATAAATAAAATATAATTTAAAAATTCACTAAAATTGGTCCAAGTGGTCCTCTCATCATTAGGAACATCCCATAATTTTCTTAAGAATAGACACCTTGCCTTGGTCATGTTGTTGAATTTCCATTGGAAACCCTCATTTTCTCTCAAAAATAATTATATAAATTAAATTTAATTCAGAAAAATCACATTTTCTCCTCTAATGTCTTAATTGACATGTGAGTGAGGTGACATAAAAATTTTAAGTTTATTTGAGCTCAATTTAGTGAGTTATGAAATAAATAAGCTTAAAATGGCATGAAGGTAATTAAAAAATTTAACCCTAATTAATAATTTAGGCTTAATCAAAGGGGAGGGTAAAATATCTGATTTTAAAATTTTCATTTGAAGATTGAAATCTAGGCAATTAGGAGGTAGAAACCTACTAATTACTTTAAAAACATTTAAAGTAAATTTTAATTAATTAAATAATTTAAATTTTGGAAGATTAAATTAAAATTTGGATTATTAAGGTTAGGGATATAACTTTAGAAGATATTAATTCTTTAATTTAAAATCCCTAAATAAATCACTTCAATAAGATCTAATTCTTAATTAAACTTAAAATAATAATTGGAATTAATAAATTAAAAATTAAAAGAAAATAACCCTTAATTAAATTAATATTTAAAATATTAAGTGATTTAACAATTAAATTAAATTAAATTTAAAAATTAATTCAACATCACTTAATAACAAACTTAAATCAAATTTGAAATATTAAATAATATTAAAACAATTCATAATTAAGCATATAAAACAAATTAAGCTAATCAAAACTAACCTAAAATATCATAGTTAACCTAAATCAAACCATCAAAAATATATGAATAATTCAAAGACTTCTAAGTAAATTTAAAACATCAAAATTAATCTGAAACATTAAGATAAAAAAAATATTTAAAGATTTAAACTAAATTTAAAACAATTTGTACACTATTCCGAACTTAAAATTATTAAAATTTCATAATTAAATTAAACTACTTTAAATCATCAATTCCAATTTTAAATCATTAAAATCTTTAATAAGTTAATTTGCCCTTAAAGGCTTTCCTTATCATAACTCTTAAATGGAACATTAAGTGAAATTTCACTCCACTCATAGGATAATCAAACATCTTAGTTCACTGAGCAAGAAACAAAACTTGACTAAACTTCTGGAGGATTAATTCACCTGTGCAATTAAATTCACTTGGACTCAAAACAGTCTCAGAAGTATTGAAAAGATGTTTAGGATTTATCCTAAGCACTTTCTCAATATGATGGGTAGTTTTAGAAGAACAACTGAACTTAATTGTTCTTTCATGAAGAAGATCATCCTTAAACAAAACACAAGAACCTAGACGTCATAGGAAATGACTAGAGATAGGATTAGGAATTTGGTAGACAACCAGAACCTTCCCTTAGCTTTACCTAGGTATTTGTAATAAACATTTAAATGCTCTTAACATGTGTTTTAAGTGTAGCTTGGAATAACGGGAAGACCCTCCAGGTACGCTTTTATTTTATTGCAAGTTACTTACATGTACTGCGCTTTACCTTTCTTGCATGTTAAACAAGATTGTTGCATGAAAACAGTAATCTTTTAGGATAGCCACAAAGCTGAAACCAAAACTAAATTAAAAATTGACACAAGATAAAATTCATCGCCAAAACATTCAAAAGATAAAACAACTTAAAATTTAATCACAAACAGAACAACAAAACTACAATTGCAATTAAATTAAAACATCTCGTTGGATGATCGGGAATACCTCGGATGATGTAACCTACGTGTTGCTAACGGGATTTCCCACGGTCTAAATGAAAGTGTGGAACTCATTTAGTTGAGTTTAGAAAATTCATCTGGACTAAGTGAATTCGATAAAAATAACTGTGCCGGAATGATGGAACCGTGGGATCTTCACCGGTGTTGTTACAATCAACTTTAAGATTCCCCTAACAAAACATTAAAAACACATGGACTTTAAGATTTTTCTAAACCAAAATACTTTCCTCATCTCCTAATTTTCACCTTCTAAAACTAAACCTCTGCAACAACAAGGAGCTTGAAGCATAGTGGGTAGCACGGTCATCATCGTCAGCAAAGCTGGAATCTACATTAGCAAAACATTTCCTAGTTTTAAATAACCAAGCCATAGGATTTTGAGGTAGTTTTCCTAGTGTAACATAAATCCTCAACTTTGTCGTTAGGCATTTGCAAAACATGTTATGCAAATTAAGCCCTAACCGGTCTTAGGATTATGAGGTAGTTGTTTGGTACGATATAATCCCTCACATCTTCAAGGCTCTTTGTATGATTGTGTCATACAAATATAAGTCCTAATTAATTAATCCTGGCAGGATTGAAACATTAAATAAATATTCTCAAATTGAAGCCAAACAATAGGATAGTTTGGGAAGTTGCAAAGATTCTTCTTGGATCCTCAGCTTCTCCTACCTCTCTTCCGTTGGATTCTCAAAATAAACTGTTCCAAACTTGATCCTATTCCCTATTTAAATTTTGAGAATCCAATTGTTTGAAAACCTTAAACTTTGAAATTCTTGAGAGAAAAACCACCGATCATTATCGAGAGTTTTCTTAATTGATTCCCTTCATTTAAGATGTAATTAACTATAGGGGCTTGCCCTTATAGAGAACTTTAAGAACCCAGGTAATATAAACCCTGCTTAATTCATTTATATTAAGCAGGGGAACTTGTCGGCTTATAAAATTGGTTCGCAGACCAAACGGATGTCACAAATTTTCTAGTTTATTTAATCGGGCCCCATCATCAAGCAGTGTATCTATTTTTCGGGAGAGATACACGATTTGTGATGCAGTGCTCCTTTATATAAACTATTTGTGATGTGAGATCAGTTTGATTTCATATCTTGAAATCTTTAAACTTAAAATTATTTTTAAAACCAAATGCTACTTTCAAGTTATATATAATTATAAATTAAACACACAACCTAAAAATATGTCGACATCCCTCACTAATCTCTACTTACAAACAAACACACACACACAAACACACCACATCTAAAACCCACGCTAAAGCCTCCTCTTCTTTTTCTCATGAGAGGCGCCAAGCCTCTCATTTTAAAGAGACACAAAATACCTCTTCATTTCAAGAGACACGCCTCTTCACTCCAAGAAACACACCTCTTTACTCCAAGAGACACTTATTTTAAAGTGTCTAGACTCATTAAATATCTTTTTGGGGCGTGCATAGCCACCGTAACTTCTAGAACTTCCCAGAATAGACTGGAACCATCCAAAAGCTGTGTAAAAAATGTCTTAGGCTCTATGGTGTTAGAATCAGCACACACTTGTTTATCATTTTAACTAGAGTTATAGCACAGGTTTGGGTGCTATAGCGCCAACTTGTGAGCAACACACCTGTTTTGCTCCTTTTTGGGTCCGTTTCGCCCCGTTTTAGCTCCAGTTCACTTCGAGTGTTGCACCTACAATATAGATATGAAAATTAACTTTCTTTAAAGTGTAATTTCATTTAAAAAGATTTGATAAATATGATGGAGATTAAGCATAGAAAGACTATCAAAATGCGTCAGATCAGAATTTTCTTCCCCGCTCGATTTGATTCTAACTTACACCATTTTTGCTCCATTTTTCGCTAAAACTCCATTTCTTGCACCTATTATAAAAAACATGCAAAAATACCTTCCATTAAAGTTCAATATCATTAAAAGTGTACATAAAATGATTATTAATTGTATATTCAAAACATGTATTTTTAAGGTGGATCAATTCCCCCAAACTTAAATATTACTTATCCTCAAGTAACACTATAACTTTAATGACCTAATTTTTTTATTTGCGTTTAGTGGGTTTCAATAGAGTTTTCTATAATTTTGTCTCAGAAATTTTATAGTGTAACATAAGAGAAATTCCAGAAAATAAACCTAGAACTAGTGTATTAAAATATTTCATATTCAACTTAGGAATCTTAATTTTCTATTTATTTCAAAAGTTATTGAAATTTGTTAAAAAAGATTAAAAAAAAGTATAAAAATAGAATTAAGCACCTTATCTATACCAATTTGACCAATGCTTTTGAAATAATAATAAGCTTAGTATTGTTTCTAAGTCTTTTCATTTATAAATAATCAAGTGAAACCAATTTTTTATTAGGCTTCTCCTCAAGCTTCTCCTCACATATTTTCTTTTTACTTTTTTTTCTTTTTCTTTTCTTATTCTTTTCTAGTAGGATCTTTTAATCCCTACTCTTTTTTATGTGAATATACTATATCTAGATGTGAATAGTTTTTAATTTCACTATAGTCTTTCTAAAGTTCAAAACTCAAAACTTTCCCTCACTTTTTAAAAGTGTAAGTATTAGTTTGAGAAAAGTTTCAATAAAGGCTCAATTCTCATTAAGTATAAATCTAAGAATCATAGCTTTTCAAATATTCAACCCCTATCTACCATAAATGACAAAATCATTTTTCTTAATGTTTCCAACAAGATATCTTAACTCTAAAATAATTTCATCACATAGAATCCCAACTATGTTTTTTTCTAACATTTTTAAAGTCAAAGTTATAGTAACCTAAAGATACACCACATACCACAAGTCATTTTAAAACTGATATCAATTTAAATATAGGCTAATGAGGACAAATAAATTTAAGTTTTAAAAATATTTTTCTTCCCCGCAAACTTAATTTTTAAAGTGTAAAGCATTCAGCAAAAAAAAAAGAAGAAAAATAGTTCAAAAATACAATCTACCATAGGTGTCTATCGAAACATTTGCAAGTATACTTAGAACGGAATACTTTGCGGTAATAGGTAAATCTAAACTAAACTCGCCGAGTAAAATCGACTAAATAAAACTCTAACAAGCATAACAAGTATCATCATAGCAGTATATATTTAAGTGTTCTCTAACTCATTTATATTGTTGTAATGCAAATCACAAACAGACATGATAAATGAGGTCAATTCTTTCTTTAACTCATCGCATCAAACTGCCTTACTTCCAATTTCTAACAGGATCACTATAATGATAAATTATGTACTTTTAAATGATTTTATAAAGTATATTCCCATGGATACGATTATCCCTGATATGTTGGGTCACGATTACCGACCTTAGACGTCACCATATTCATTTTACTAAGAACCTTTATAAATGTAGCGTAAGATAATCCATAAATTGTTTATAGGTTTATGACTTTTACTAGTTGAAAGCAAAGTCAGCAAAAGGAAGTAACAAAATTGAGATGGAACTGTCATTATTTATACTCAAGATGTCTCTGTAAAACTCAATTTCAGTAGAGACCTAAGTCATTGAAATTGTTAATTCAACTATTACAAGAGAACATATACAAGTCTAGCCATAATAAGAAGTTAAGGAATCACCTACCACATGACACACAAAAAAGTCAAATCAATCCACAAACAATCCAAACATCCACCAACATCAATCAAACAGATCAATCCATAATGACACATAAAGATCAAAATAAACCACTAACAATTTCAAACATCCATCAATCATCAATCAGGCTTATCAATTCACACTAAAACAAACATATAATACTCATAAACACATTAACAAATATAACCATGGGTTTCCTCCTACGAAGCGCTTGGTCTAACTTTGTCAGCGTCACAAAGGGTTCCTCTGGATCAAAATTCCATAAGTAATCTCTGATTAATTGCCCAATCTTTTTGGGATCCAGGGTTTCCTACAACATCCTTAAATTTTTATTTCTCTTTCAGCTCTTCCTTTTTTAGATTGATTCATATCATTGTTCCTCATAATTCTTTCTAGTTTCAATATTCTTTTAATGATTTTCTCATATTTCATATTAATTTCATCCTTAAAATTTATAAGAAAAGGATATCTATAAGATAGTTCAAGATCTCCCAAATTTTGATCGGATTCTATCTAGATGATTTAGATTCTTTCTCAATTGATCTTCTAATTCTTACCCATGGGATACAACTATAGGATATATTATTGGCTCAATTATCTCATTCAAAGTCTAGATATTGCATTATCCTTAAACTTCCTTTTTCTGTCAAGAACCTCCTTCTTAAACTTCACATAACTGGGCATTTGTTTTAATGCTTCGACAAACGAAATATTTATAGTATATTTCCTGAATTCTTCTATAAATCTTGAGAATTGTTGGTCGAATTTTTGTATCAATATTCTCTGTTGAAATGGTAGAGGTGATCTTTCTATATTTATCTTGGTTGATGAAATATGTTTTTCTAATTTCATTTGGAATTTCTTTAGGAATTTTCTTTAGGAATTTCTTTAGGAATTTCTTCCATTGGTATTTCAATCTCCCTTTCATCTTTTCTCAACTTTGTGTTTATTTGAACCATATCCTCCAATTATCTTTTGCTTCTAAGTTGGATAGCTTTATCTTGCCCACCATTATTCTCCTTAAGGTCTATCTCAGGGTCACTAAGTAAAATCTCTGGAGGATAACTATTAGTTGAATTAACAATCTTTTCAAGTTGGTTTTCTATATTCTTTATTTCAACCCGTTGATTTCTAGCTGACTCTGCATTTTAATAAAAATCTTTTTTAATAAATCCTTCTCCTCATTTTGTGGGTCAAATTTAAATAAACGAGGGAAAGAAAATTCATCGTTATAATAGCCATGATTATTCCAACTACATGCATGATAAAATTGATTATCTTCCCAAAATTGGATTTCTCCTCCAAAATTTTTTTTCCTATTAAAGTTCAAATAGTTTTTCAACCTAGATTGTAATAATAAGAATAAGGATTATATATCTTATGGCTAGTTTCAAACGAGTTAGTCTCGATCAATTGTCAAAATGAATTTTCCTCAATAATTGAGGGTCCTTGACTAGCATTATAATCCAAATCTGAATATTCATCATTTTGTTGATCTATCATTTCTACCATAAATTCATCGAGTCTATTCTTATTCATAATCCTCCTAAAAGTTCTCTCCAAATCAGATTCATAAAATTCAAGGTCTGTAGCTCTTGAACTATGCATACAAATTTAAGGACTAAAATAATAAAAAATATATCAAAAATATTTTTGGTATTTTGGATTTATTTAAAAAAACACACAATAATTAAAGGCACTAGTTAAAACACTTCAATTTCCAAATCTAAGTCATACAGGTTTAACTCTTCTTACCATTGCTTCCATGACAACGAAGCCAAAAACTTGACCGGACTTGCAATTACACAGTAATTTAGCTTCCAAAAAATGGCCAAAATTTTGACCCAATTTATTTAGTGGCTAGTGTGAAAAATTGAAATGTTACAAAATTTAGAAAATAGTTTACATACCAGGGGTACTACATATGAATACGTATCATTTCAAGTAATATAGAGTTTTCTTTAAAGTCCCCACTATCGATCCCACAGAGAAGCGAGGTAAAAAATCCCTTGGGGTAATTCTAGTCTACTACCATCAAACCTTAGTTTAAAAATTTTGAAAAGTTTGGTTTTCTTAAATTTACAAACTTTTACTAAAATTATAATTAAATAAAAACCAAATCTAAAGAGACTGGTTTAATTTTGTAAAGATCTAAATAATTAAAATCCCTTTCTCCTTGTGTCTTCCTTGCCTAACCTATCTATAAGATTTCAAATCATCAATTAACTTATGTTCTTTATAGAACTAAGTAAGGGTAAAGAATATAATTGCTCCTATTTGTCACAATCTCTCTACTTGTGTTACTTTTACACATATCACTAATTTAATTGCATGAGGAAGAGTACTTTTAATATATTAAAGTCCACTTTTTTATTTTCACTATGTATTTTAGTTTATAAGTAGTATTGTAGTGATAAATGTAGGATATAATCAAAACCAAACCTTTATCGACCTTCCAAGCTAAGGCGTGTTATTGTAGACTAGAACTTCTCTTGAAACTCGCTGTGATTTATCGCGATCTCCATGGGATTGATATTCGGGGCTTAATCAGTAAACTCTATATTACTTTATAATGATACGTATACTTGCATAAAATCCCTACTATTTAAAGACATAATTAAACTCTTACGTTGCTTCGGAGTCGAGTTTTTGGCACTATTGTAAAGGAAGAAATTTAAACAAGAAAATTGAAGGATTAAACTCTTGTATATTGTAATCGGGGATCAATCCTCTCCTACGATCTCCTCCGAAATGCTGCCACACACCCCTCTGCTCAACTGGTTGCAAAAAATGCTTCTTTTCATTTTTTTCATTTGAACTGCCTCAAAGAGAGACATCCCCTAGTTTCCAAGACATAAATGACCCTTTGCCTCAATAGGCATGGGCTTAGGTTAGATTAATGCCATTTTAGGCTCATAACCCTGTAAAGAGTCGATTACCTAGTAATTAGTTGACACTGTTGGCAGAACTCAAGGGACCACCGCATAAAAATCAAGAACCAGGCAAACTAGCATGGCCAAGCTAATAATTGGAAATGGTCACTCCCCTACTAAAGATGTCGCAGATGGGCTCCTCGTGTTGCCACCCCCACGCCCTAGCGTAATTACATCGGGTGCTCTATTAGGCCAGCATGGCTACGCCAACTTCGAGTGTGGTCACATTCAAAGAAAAGCGTCGTGGTCTGTGTAAGGATTTGGTGTGGTCACGCCTACCCACCAACATAATTATGTCAGTGTCTCTGTCTAACTAATGTGACAACATCAAATTCGGGTGTAGCCACGCCTGAAGAAATAATTCGTGCCCTTTTTGGGGCTCGGCGTGGTCACGCCTGTTTTAGGCTTGGTCACGCCAAGAGCTAGGTGATACAGCTAAAATATATAGTATTTTTATGCACATTTTTATATCTATTTTTGATGACATTACACTTTAATGGAAGGTATTTTTTGTTTTTCTTGTAGGTATGATTAAAATGAATGTTTATGATGAAAGGAGCAAAAAAAGGATCACATTTGGAGGAAAAATGAGAAGTGTGCAAAATTAGCCTCTAGCAGCTAAGCACCAAGTGCTGACGCATAGGCACAATAGTTAAAAGTGGAGAATTAAATCAAATTTGGCTCCATTTTCAAGGGGTGTTTGAAGTAACATTTGTTTTAAACTTCCTTAACTTCTTTTGGGCGGCAAATTCTAATGAAGAGATGCATCCTTTGATAGATACATTAAATCTGGACATTATTTGAAGAGACATTAAAGCACCCTTGAAAAATTATTAAAAGAAGACTTGCAAATCAGAAAAAGTGAATAGTTTTCAAAGGAAGTATTAGCGAGATAAGTAGGAGAAAAGCTTGAAGTGGTTGAAGGGACGGAGAATGAAAGAGTCTTCTTCTTATCATACTTTCCTTACTTTTCCATTTTACTTTATCATAGTTTGTATTAGAATTTAGGAGAGTGAATCCTTAGAGTTTGACACCACCCCCTAAGGAGTCATTTAGTGGAATCAAAGCTTCGGAGGAACTTCAAGAGTCTTGTGGATAAGATTTTCAAATAATTTTGTATTTTTATTTTTACATTTGCTTTTAAAGTAAGATTTGTTGTGTTTCACTATGATCTCTACTTTCAAATCAAATTGTGTTTGTGTTTTCTCCATGAGTTCTAAGTAGTTTTCTTTATCTTTTTCCTTTTACATGATGAAGTAATTAATTGTGTGAAGTATAGGTATTTAATGTTGGAAGAAGTTGTGATGATTCACTACCTTTCACTTCATTTACTTCTTCATTTGGCCAATTAAGATGTTAAAATTTGTTGTGAGAACATGTAAGAAATAATGTGGTATTGTTTTAATCAACAACTGGAGAGAATCAGATGAAATTGTATGGGTGAGAATGTAGTCCATATAGATGAGTCCAAATAAAAAGGGAGATATGCTTTTGATTGGGTGTGAATTAGAGGGCTTTAGAGTGACAGGCTAAAACTCCCAATTTAGTTTGATGTTTTAAGTTTTGTTATGAGATGTTAGCCTCCAGGTGGAGGGATAAGAGTGAACTGTAGAGTGAGAGTTGGTATCTTCCCTCCCTAACCCATCTACAAGATTTTAAACTTTAGATTAACATATGTTCTTTATAGAATCAAGTAAGGGTAAAGAATATAACTACTCCTATTTGGCACAACATATTTAGCAACTTCCACAATGAAATTTCATAATTATTACTGATTCATTGAGAAGGAAAAATATATTTTATTCTCATTTGCTTTCATATAGTTTTTATAGTTCTGATAATTTTAGTTGCTTGCTTTACTTTAACTTAAAAAAATTATAAAAAAGAATTTAAACTTTTTATCTTTAAAACATAATCTACAAAATCATTTTAAAAAGTAAAAAGTTGTTTTTTCTGCTTTCTTTAAATTTTTAAAACATTTCTCAGTGGGTTCGATATCTCGATGCTCAATCATATAGTTCTATATTATTTGATAAACGATATGTATACTTGCGTGGAATCCAATATTATAAATAATTAAAGTTGATTTCTTATTTGCTTCAGAATCAAGTTTTTGGTGTCGTTGTAAAGAAAGAGATATTATAGTTGAAAAGAAATTTAAAGAATAAAACGTAAGTATAAATATTCGGGGATCACTAGGCATGGCCACACCTACTGAAGGCGTGGCCATGTCGGGTCCTTAAGCCATTTTTATCTCCGAATTTTCATTAAGATGGTTTTATGGCTTGTTTGAGCCATTAGAAGCCATGAATGATTGAAGTGTGGCTGCAGACATCGAATTGGCCAACAGGCTTGCCTGATATTGGGTGACCGATGTCGACTGATGGTAGTCTCTTCTGAGTATGACCATAACGGGAATGAACCCTTAATTTGGTGTAGTATATGCACGCTAAAGGCTCTTTAAACTCTTGAGTGCCAAGATGCTACGTAAGAATGTAATATGATCATGTATCACTTGGAAGAACATCTAGTGTGTTGCAACAAAAATGGATGCCAACATGTACCTCAAATATATCTTTCTGGAATCTGGTTATTAACAGTGCAACAACTCTCCTTGACCCTGTCATAGTTGCAACAGAGCCTAAGAGTCTTTTCATAGTTTCTGGGCGCTAACAAATTGTGTCATAAACATCCTCTTGAACTCCACAAATGAGGTGATTGTTTCACGTGGCAGACAATTGTAGCATTAGTGCACTAATTCCTTTAGGTTCATGAAGAAAAGTTGACGCTTCAGTGTGTCTTTTACCCTTAATGACTATTGACTCAAAAGAGGCAAAATGATTACTCAGATCAATCTTCTCTCGATATGCTTCTAGAGTTGGGAATTTGAATAGTTCAAGTGCTTCGACTTTAGTGATCTGTCTAGAAAAAGCTTTTTCTGCAGCTGGTTGTAGTGTGTTGGCGCTCCGTTGTTTATCGTGATCGTGAGGTGCACATACATCACTGTCTAGATGATATATCTTATCTGTTGTGCTTGATGTCGAGGAGGGTATTCTTTCTGCATTTGGATTGGATCTCTGATGTGCGGAAGCAGCCGACTAGGGTACTGGATTTGTTCCTCACAGGAGCGCCCCCTGATCATCTCCCTTATTTGATCCTTAAGTTCTTGGATTTGTTTGGTCACTAAGTCTCTGGTGCACTCCATGTTGCGTGGAAGCTAACGAATACATTTCTTCTCTTGCATTGCTCTTACTTGTGGCATGAGTCCATGCTCACCTAACTTTTCAAGGGTGTTAGAACCCAAATTTGTCCTAGAATCACACTCAAGGAATAAAACATGCATAAGAAAAGAGATTCTATGAGAAAAAATATTTTTTCAAAATTTTGACGAAGATTGCTTAGTAGTCCAAAGGTCCTCGTTTTTTCTGTGCAGTACCTCTTATTTATAGGAATCCAACCCAGATTTATCCTATTATCACATCCAATGAATATAATGTGCATAAAGAAATAAAAGAGAAATTTTATTAGAAAAAAAAAAGATTTATAAATTTTTGACAAAAGACTTGATAGAATCCACTGGTTCCCTTTTATGTTTTATAGTACCTCCTATTTATAGGAGTCCACTCCGCCTGCCCCGAAAGAGTTCCTGAGTGGGATCATTTATTCATTTACAGTCTTCGCTTTTTTTAATAATTTCCAGCTTTTATGTGATATGTTTTCATCGTGGATACTGAGTGTTGTGAATGTTCAACTTGATCCGCCCGACCTCGCCCTTGGATTAACAGATCATGGACCTTGCTTAGTTTTGTTAGCTCGCATTGTGTTTCCATCTTGGTCACTCGATCCTTCAGGGTGTCTTGATCTGTAAGCTAATTTTGTATGAGAGATCTGGGTCAATCGCTTGCGACTACGACATGGCCGCCTCACTTTGGGTTTCGCTCTCCAGAAATTTTAGTTGCCACTTCCCCATGGATTTATGAATCGCGTGACTCGCGTTGCTTTCTCAGCTCCGGATGGGAAGTCCATTGACCCAATTTGGTCTACAAATTATGTTGTTTGGTTCCCCAAGCTGATTTCCGCCTGGGGTCACCTTTTTCCTTGCAGGTTTATCAGTTTCGTGAAGCTGCTTTTTACAACACGAGAAAACTTACATACCAAACTTTTTATTACACGAGAAAACATACATACCAAACAATTGTTATTTATTACAGCACTAACACCTAAACTTATATATTTACATTTATCACAATGTAACATCATAAAATTATGTATGAAAATGTATATTTCACATCTAAAAGTTAATAGTAACATTGTTTATGTGATGTTAAATATTAGAGTTTCCTACATATAAATATAAAATTTTAAGTGTTAAATATGTAATTACGTAATAATTGTGTGGTATGTATGCAAATGCCTTGAATAAAAATCATACTATCATAGTTTAATTGCAATAATCTCCTAGATCTAGCCAACTTCATAAAACAAAAGTGAAAAAAAAAAGAAGGAATTTCAAAAAGAAACAATAGTTCTAGTGCAATAATCTAAAAAAAAAAATCACCCTTTTTATTGTACAACAAGAGCAAAACTGATCTGCTTTTGAAACCACAAAGCATTCCACATCTCAAAACTAAGCGCCTCAACAAACCCACATTGTCTGCTCACTATGAAAAAATCCATCATCTCCATCACCCATAAAATAATAATAATAATAATACATAATCCAAAAATTACCAGAGGATGATTATTTCTAATTTACACTTTAATAGATATAAACCTAAGAAACTATCTCCAACTCTGCCCACCATAGAGGGGAAAGTTTTGGGCTAGCAGCATCCGGAGAAATCTTTGTTATCTGCCTCAGCTGTGCAACAACATCCCCCATATTTGGTCTATCACTTGGTTCAGGATTCACGCAGGACTGTATCACCTTACAAAGGGGGCCTATATCTTCCTCATTAATCGATTCGATGGTCTGATCAACAATGCCATTAAGGGGTCTCTTCCCTGTCAAGTGGCTTGAGGCCCAAAGCACCAGCAGGCCATCATCCTTAGAAAAAGGTAACCTTCCAGATATTAGTTCCAGAAGTATAATTCCAAACTTATAAACAATTTCCTGATTAGTTAATGGCGATTGTAAGTCATCTTTGCTTTGATCAGACGAACTGGTTTCCTTTACTTCATTCCAGAAGGGTAGATCTGATACTTTGGCGGCATAGTCTTCAGTTAGGTAGATGGTGGATGAGTTCAAGGCTCTGAAAGTGACGGGAGGGTCGAGACGAAGAAAGTGGTCCAAGCAATATGATATTCCCATTGCGATGCGTAGTCGGGTCGTCCAATCTAAGGGCTCTGCTTCTTTTACTGCGAGCAATGTTCAGCTTGACTATAGGTGGATAAAAATAAAGAACTAGAAGTGCACAAATAAAAAGCAAGAGCTCAGTTTTGCGAAGTTTTGTAAAAAATGAATGTGAAAAGTGTCAAATCAGATCCATCTTGAACCCCAGTGTGTAAAAATTCGCACATTGCTTCTACAACATTTAGGACGTGGCTAAGTTTAAAGCCAATTTTATGACTAAAACCAAAGGGGATTACTACTTAATCAACCATCTTTGTTCATAATTAAGATCAGATTGATAAACTTACTATGAAGATGTTCAAAAAGGGTCCCATTTGGAGCATATTCGTAAACCATCATTCGAGTGAAAGGATCTTGCTCCTCGCAAAATCCAATAAGGTTCAGAAAGTTCTTGTGGTTCACTGTTGACAGAACTGAGATCTGAAACGATTAAATATTAATCAATATACAGTTGTTCGAAACAGCACATATCCACGAAATAAATTTGCACAAAATAAATAAAACAGATTTACTAGCCTTATTCCTAAACAAAGCTTCAGGTTTATCCGACCAATCTTTTGCTGTCTTGATCATAGTAGACGTCACTGCTATTTCTACTCCACTTGACAGCGTTCCTTTGTACAGTGTGCAATCTGATAAAGAATCAATAACATTGCTGAAATCTTCGCAAGCCGTTTGAAGCTCGGACCTCTCTAGGGAAGGTACGCCTGCAATAGAAACTTCAATATAAGCTCGCAATGCTTGAATCATGCGAAAGAAGGTGAAAGAAAAATTCACGAATCTCACCTGTTACTAATGCTTTCTGCAACTTTCCACTCAAGCCAGTTCGAAAAGAGTTTGCGGTATCAACCTTGACAGTACGACAGCAGATAAAGTACACAGAAGATAACGAAAAAAGTGTGAAAACTCCGGCTCCGACTGTAATATAGATGGGCCGGCGACTCTCCTCTTTTCCAGGTGAAGGAGGTAGTGCTGAGTTGGATTGATGTGGCAACTCATGATTGATTGGAAAATGGGAATGGGAAGATGGGGGAGACTGGAAATTTGATGCCGAAGGTTTCGGAGTTGATGATGGTGATGGCGAAGTTATGGGAGCTGGAGATGGAGCAGATGTAATGTTTCTCCTGCGAAGGCCCCCATGCTTATGAGGTTTTAATTTACTTTTGTTCATTTGTTGCAGAAGTCTTCGCGTCTGTTGGTTCACAACGTTCCTATAAAGAAAAAGAGAAAATATTATAACAAGAACAATAAACACTGTCAACTCATTTCTTAATATGGGTTTCCTTTCAGAAAAAAAATAAAGATTTACATGCATGGCAGACAATTCTTATGTATTTACATATCTCATACCTATACATTCATATCTACATACATAGCACTCAAATCTTAAATATCACATAAAAATAGCACTATGACTACCTAAAGGCAGAATACACTTTTTTCATGCATAGGTTTAAAGCAACACAAAAATTCTATTTTTTGTAAATATGAAAGTTTAGGTGTGAGATATTTAAATAGTAAATGAATAAAAATTGGGTACTCCATATGTAAATTTTCCAAAAATAAAAGGACTATCAACTGCATAAAAAAATCCATAAATGAGTGAATACAAAATTTTCCATTCAATGATGTATGGAAGCAGATTTATGACCTCATAACAGATCCCTTATTGGAAGATGACCTCTCTTCATCTCCTCCAATCTCAGAAAGCACATTGAGCTCAAAAAGTTTTGGCGAGATGTCTTTTATGAACCTGTTATTTTTTAGCACACTGAAACAGGCAGAAAATAGTGTTAAGTGTACTGGAGAGAGAAAAGAGACCAGGATCAAAATTGAAAACGCAATATTGCATACTTACACTAGTTTTAGGGATTCAATTCGAACAAGGAAATGAGGAAATGGTCCACTGAGATTATTGTTTCCCAGGTCTAACACTTCTAGCTTCAGCAATTTACTTAATTCTTTAGGTATGCTTCCGGAAAATGAATTATTGTGCAGAATACTGGATGACGAAGAAAAAAAATTTGCATCAGCATTGAAAGAATTTTAATACAGGAGCAGCTGGGGTAACAAAAGATATTTGGTATTCTGGGCAAGTAAGGGTAGAAAAATTGACAATATACAATATGGCTTTTCTGAAATAATATTTATAAAAAAATTAAATTTTGTATGAAAAATCAATTCCTCCTTTTCTTGGTTGAATTCCAAATCGAACATTTGAAGCTGTTATGTACTGCTGGTTGGCTA
Source organism: Papilionanthe hookeriana x Papilionanthe teres (assembly GCA_022702705.1). Taxonomy (NCBI): domain Eukaryota; kingdom Viridiplantae; phylum Streptophyta; class Magnoliopsida; order Asparagales; family Orchidaceae; genus Papilionanthe; species Papilionanthe hookeriana x Papilionanthe teres. The sequence continues at coordinate 81,339,790 of CM040423.1, forward strand.
GTAGAGACCATGGATGCTAAATTCCATCTCTCCTTTTCTTCCCAACTATTAGAAGTTTGTGACCTAAATATTGTTAAATTTGAACCTAAAAAGCTCTTGCTGTGACATTTGATATAACATATGAGAAAAATTTTAGGGGAAATGATAGTGGTAGAAGAGGGATTGGCTGATCATCCCCCTCGTATGGACCTTTATTGTTTTCACACACATATAAATGTAATTAGGATTTTGAAATGAAGCCATTGGAGATTTACCTTTTTTTTTTAAATAGTAATTTTTTGCTCCTCTAATTGTGCTTTTTTACCTGCCTAGGGTTTTCCACATACTTTGTTGAATTGATTTATGTTTTGTGGCTTGTTCTCCGTTATTATTATTTCACTAAACGTACATTCCCTTTTCTTATTAATGAGAATGATTGAAAGCGCCAACTTATTACATAAAGAAATCAGATTGACAACAAAAGCATAAGACTCAAAGATGATGAATCTAATAACTAGTTTAAAAAATTGTCATATCCTAATTGAAAGTATAGATTCCTACCAACAAAAGAAAGAAAAAACTTCATAAGGTGACATAAGATACACTAAGCTATTTCAAACCAAACTTTAGACATGTTTTAAAAAGTCCTTACCACATATTAATTTTTATTGACAACTATAATATTATATTGAAAAACATAATCATGAATCATAAAACTCAGAAGTTTCTCTAATACTAAAAGAAAGCATATCCCCTAAAATTTTAGGGGTAGCTATAACCGTAAACAAAAGTTGAAGAGCTATGAAAATATTTATTTTATATGCAATAAATATTAAATTAAATAAAACGAGGTACCACAAACTTAAAATTTCTTACAGCGACTTCAAGTGAACAAGTCTCGCAAGCTCTGAAGTAAGTATCCCTTGAAGAAAAAGATCTCTCAAGTTCCTAAAAGAGAGAAGAAAACAACTTTATAAAAAGCAAATAAACTGAATATAAAGCGAAAGGAGAGCTAAATGCATAATAGACATGGATATGGAGGTCTGGGGAAGAATAACTGAAGCTAATTTCATTTTTTTTAAGAATTTACATACCTACCAATAATTCCCATGTACTTATGTATCTAACACCTAAACTTTAATTTTACATATAGGCCACCTTAATTATGCATGAAAAGTTGTATTTCACTTTTAAGAAATTAAAATAGTGCTATTTTTGATGTGATATAAAAGACTTTGGTGGTGTAAATCTATAAAGTACCATTTAGGTGTTGGACATGTAAATGCATAAGAATTTCGTGGTATATATGTAGATGGCCCTATTTTTTTGGAAGTTTAGGGATGAAAAATTCTAGTCAAAACTAAACGGAGTAGATTACCAATTACATTAGTAAATTCGGTAGTTTATCTATTGTAGTATTACAACATGCTCTTCCAATCTTCAAACTACTGGAAAGTCAAACAACCAAAAACCTGTTCTTTTCACCTTTGTTAATATGAAAATTAGACTTCTTTCTAAAGCCTTTAATTGAACACTCAGCTATCTTTAAAAATAGGGACATTTACATACATACCACCCAATTCTTATGCATTTACATTTATAACACCAAAGCATTGGTTTTCTACATGTATACCACTCAAATTTTTCATAACAAGAAAAAAAAAAAAGCCTAATAGATTAGCTTAAAAAGTGGAATACCTGTTCATGCATAGGTAAGATGATATATATGTAAAAATTGATATTTAGGTGTTAGATATGTAAATATATGAGAATTGGGTGCTATGTATGCAAATCTTCCTTAATGATAATGTAATGTGATTCTATGTCTCAATGTAGATATAAATATCTGCAAACTGAAAAACTTGAACTTTTCACCGCACCAATTCATAAACAGGCTCAAGTGCTAGCATATACAAGCAACATAACCACCAACTAGTTATTTCTTTGATAATAAGAACATGGAAGCAAATTAAGTGGCTGTGAAATTTAAATAAAATGGTATGAAATCTAAAATAAGTGCCAGCATAGTAAATGTAGCAAAACAAATTCCTGCAAAAAATCAATTATGTTGTAAAGTAACTTTACTTCAAACAAAATGCCGAAAAAGAAAAAAATACAACCAGAAAAATATTAAATTACGAGAGCATTATTTGATTCAACCGCCATTGTTTTCAACCAGCGTGCTATGCACTCTAGTACTAGTATAAAACTTAGATTAAGACAGATTTGAAAATTTACTTAGAAATCCCTGCAATATATATATATATATATATATATATATATATATATATATATATATATATATATATATATATATATATATATCGTGATACAATTTGTATCAAAATATCGTGACAAAATGCTTTTCAAGCATACATCTAACCTATGCCGTGCAAAATCTGATAGTTTTCCTAAGTACCGTAGTTACTTCTGTAACAATCAGCAAGCGAAAGGGAATTCAGATAAAAGCAAACACTAATCTGAGCGGGATCCATCAATTTATTCACTTAATTCCGATCAAATTCTAAAATCAAGCAGCAATTAACAGAAAATATCCCCTTGTAGTAATTGAAAGCTATATGTCTATAACGTAATTTGATCAAGAGAAGAAAGATTGCTCACAGAGAAACTGCCCTCCCATCATCAGAGCACTCTACTCCAAACCACAAGCAGTAATCAACCCCGCTTTTCCCCCAGTTCGCGAGAGCTCCATATGGGTCCACCTCCACCCCCTCCCTAAAGCTCATTAGAGCCCTGCCTGCTCACAAAAAAAAGGGCGTCAAATCCTGCCCAAAACCCTAATCATTAAACATAAAATCATTCAGTCCGCCAAAGAAAGGATCAGATTCCGCACCTTCCGCATCCAGAGAATTGCAGGCACACAGCCTCCAGCACGATAGGGTAATCAGCAGCAGCGGGAAGGAATCCAACCTCAGCCTCCACTTCTCCATCTTCTCCATTCTCCACAAAGAAAAAATAACAGGCCGATGTATTTCTTCCACTCTTACTCCGATAATCAAAACCTGATTTTTCGCGGTTTCCTTCGAGTGTCAGCAAATGGAGGGATTTCCTTTTGCTCGGATCGATTAAACAAAGACGGAGGAGGTCGTTTTGGAAGGTTGTAGGGCAAGCTGGCAAAGGGAATCTGGGAAAGGCAAGAAGTTAAATAGAAGCGTTAATGGAGGTTTCGAATACTTCAATTTGGAAGAACTCACCCAGCGACAAATGACTGCTTCAGGCTTCGTTTTGTCCCTCCTAGTGCCGTTCGCTCTCTGCATTTCTTCTGCTTCTTGTCGCGTTTGAATTTCGGATAAGGGTAATTTTATGCAAAAAAATAAAAAAAAGGAGGTAATTTACTAAATATTTGACATATATGTATTAGAAAAATTTACAGAAATATCACACAATCTTTTTTGTACTTATCAACATTTATTTATATTTACATTAAAAGATATATTTTTTGTAGTGGTATTTTTTATGTTATATTAAAGTTTATAGTATTATATATGTAAATATGGAAGTTTAGGGGTTAGATTAAACCTATATGAATTGTGTGATATTGTTATAAATGCTCCTAAAGTTTAAGTGCTCGTTTGAAGCATATATTATGCTTCAGCTATACTGATATGCTATTGCTGTACTGAGAAATTGTAATGAGAAGCAATTATGGAAATATTCATTGTCTGTTTAGTTACAGAATATGGAAAACAATATGTAAGTGAAAAATGATCAGATCACTTCGTTTATTGAAAGTTCGTTTTAATATTTCAATATATTTATGTAGGATCAATTATTTGAAAGTGGAATAAATTTTTTTTGAAAAATTTTATATTTAAATATACAAGTCAATTCAATAATTCACTATATATAGGTTAAATTGTTTAAGTATATTAACAAAATATTTACGAGCATCGAGTATATCTTAATTTAATTTAAAAATAAAATATTAACGAACTTGGTTATCTTTTAAATTTAATAAATTATATATATATATTAAAAATTTTATAATTTAAAAAGGTTGTTCGTATTAATAAAACATTTAAGAGCTTTATAAAATATTTTAAATAGATTGTTCAAATTATATTAAAAATTTAATAACACGACGAATAGAGCGATTACGAAATCTCAAAATAGTCATGGAGTTCTACAACAGAACATATACTCCTCTCAAACACGTAAGCAATGAAGAAGAGAGTGAAAAAAACTGAAGAACTATTCCAACAACAACCAACAATATAATGTTGTTCACTTTAGTTTTCAGAATCTGTAACTCCCGTTTCACTGCGTCTTCCGTTGTGGTCGTACACCCCCCAGCATCAGACTCGTGAAAATCTGGTAAACTATCTGCCCATCGAAAGAAACGGCACTGATCTGGAATGTCTCGAGGACAGGCATAAAACTTTCGTCGAAAGCTATGCGGCTGACGTGATGTCAAAAGAGATGCTTGCAACCCACAGCGACATAGCAATCGGCGAGAGGTAGCTGACGTGTTGGAGCTCATTTTTACCTGAAATGCAAGCACATATGCAGCTTAATTAGTTTGAGTGTCAAATGGTCAAACAAAATGAAAAGAATCAATCTAGTGTGTATAATGGTAAATAATGTGAAGTAAAGTGCTCAGAAAGAATGTAAAAGACTGACATTGCACTGCAAAAAAACAATCACTCTCCAACTAACAATCGAGTAATGTCTGCTCGAAGTGCTCTGCACATTTCATTTGCACCCTCCCCTTCTTTTGTACGGATTGGTGCACTATTGTCATCCTCCCGTGGTCGAGACGGTTCAATGCGGTCCCGTAAACCGTCGATCGTGAAGAACCTCTTCAAAATCAACATCACCCGAGTTGGATGACGCCTCGATATAGTTATGCGGGGCCGTAGTCGCCAACACTATCTGCACCTGTTTGGGGAACGGATAAGGAGGCATATCCCGAAGAATGGCCCACTTCTTCTTCCAAACTCCGAATGTTCTCTCAATAACGCCTCTCAAGGACGAATGTCTCTTATTAAACAACTCCTTTCTAGTCCTTGTGCGATTACTAGCTCTTTCAAAATCTGGAATGTGATATCTTGTATCAGGATATGGTTTAAGATACCCCCTCTGCATGGGGTAGCCAGCATCTACCAAATAATACTTCCCTGTAATGATAGAAAGTATAGTTAGGCATATGACCAAAAACATCAACTTTTAATATTATAAATGACCTTACCGGGTGGTGGGTGAGGGAAATTGTACTCTGGCTTTCTTGTAGCAACTTTAAAGAGTCTACTGTCATGTGCGCTGCCCTCCCATCCAGCCAATACAAATGTAAAACACATGTTGAAATCACAAACGACCATAATATTCTGAGTTGTTCTACCAGAACGATCGATAAAAGCTACTTTCTCGTTATCCGGCACTACCGCATGAACGTGTGTTCCATCTATTACGCCGATGCAATCCTTAAGAAAAAAGTAATCATATCAATATGCAATCCATTCTATTAAAAAATTGTTGTAGTTAACATTCGTACCTTGAAATATGGCATGTATCGTTCATCATTAAGAATCTCCGTCGGGGTCCTCGCAAAAGTCGGATCGATTGGTTTTAGCATATTATTCGCTAAACCGACAAGAGAAGCTGCACTAACCGAGAAATATCGGCTAATTGTTTCCGACGAATGCCGGAAGCGTTCCATGGCTCCCCTCATCGACTCGTTCCGTGACGGTATGAATAGTGTGATGCCAAGTACTTCACGGTCCGTTGTCCCGTAAGACCCATGAAGTCCATGAGATGTTCTTAGGTCAACTAGAAGATCTCTCGAAAATCTCATGCGACATTCGGAAGATATTACGAAATCTCGTTGGGTGTCCCGAAATCATTTCACCAATCCAATTTTCTCCAACCCGAGTCGAAGTGTAACAAGGTTCACGATCGACGTATGTATTATAGTATTGCGACATTATATTTATCGCTGCGTTTCTCTTGCGGCGTCGGACCTCCTCTGGATTCATGACGGTATAAAATGCACCTTTCAAAGAAAAAATGTTACTCTCTATAGAAATCAAGTAGTACCTAAGCAAAGCAAATGAATGAACTACATTAAGGAAGGAAATAACTCAAACATTCAAACATTCAAATAGAAATTGTCCTGACAACATCGCTAACAACAATAACGAAAGATGAAAAAGCAACACATCCATATCATATCACAAGGTACGTCGGTCAAAATAATAGCGAATGTAGTCTAAGCGTAGCTCTCTATCAACTGCAATGAAAAAGTCTCGGTGGAGAGAGTCCCGGAGGAGGTCGATAGGCAAAGAAGAAAAGATCACGATTCCCTATAATCTCTGGGTCTTCCTTTAGAAGCCTAACAACCTCCTGGACAGCTTTTTTTTGAACTCTATGTGGAGCATCATCTGCTGATCCCATAAGTAATGATAGCTGCTCTTTCATACTTCCAACAGTACTTTTCCTCTTCTTATCGATCCGGGGCCGCTTTGTTCGGTTTGTAGATTGCATTTCAGTTTGATCGTATATGCGCAGTTCTGCTGAATCGTTTGAAAGTTCTACAGCGACCTCCTCAGGAGTTGTATCAACCATTGTTTGGCTAGGTGCAACTGCGTATTTCCCCGTGCTATTGTCCCAGCAAACATTCGATCGAGTTTCTCCTCAAATTCTGGTTCTATCCCAGCTGTTTTGAACTTCCTCGCCGCAGGATAAATCTGTAAGAATAAATATTTTTTATTAGAAGTGGTGCAAACATAAGCAAAACTAATTCAATAATGTCTTACCGCTAGCCTTTCAGCCCACCATTCTTCTGTAGCAGTAACAGTTCGCTTCGACGGATCCCAGCCCAAGCCAGTCGATCCTTGTTTTAGGTCCTTCCAAAGTTTCAATTCTTTCTTTAGTTGGTCCCATTTATTTTTAAGCTGCAGCCTGTCGTAATCCCTGCCTGTCAGCTCCCTAAAATTTGTTATTATATTTTGCCAGCCTTCCTTGCTGAAAAAAGAGTTTGGTCTATTGCCTCTTTCGATTTTCGCTATGCAAATTTCGCAGAAAATTAATTTTATGTCCTTCTCCCAAAGTGCAGGAGTGGCAACTTCTTTATTCTTATTTGCCATACTAATAATAGGAGACAAGTCGACAATATCTTCAAATATGAAATAAATTAACATACATATGAAAGTCTTGTCTAATGTGCTTGTAATTGCGAAATAATAAATTTAAAAAGCTACTAAGGTAAAAGAACACGAAATTTACGTGGTTCGGTCAAATTGACCTACGTCCACGGGAAAGGAGTATTTTATTTTCATTAATGAAACTTTTGAACATTTACATAGCTTGTACACTTGCACCGCATTACACCTGACCGCACTACACTACACTACACAACACCTGCAAAGACACCTGACCGCACTACACCGCACTACACAACACCGCACTACACTCGAACTACACAATTTTCCATTCATTTCTATAGCAGCTCCATTACAAGGGCAAACCCGAGCCACCCTCAAGCACCCAAGCCCAAGCTCCATGACAATTTTTTGTTCAGCTACACGAGTTCACATCACTATACAATTTATTTTCTCGCTTCCACACAAGACTACACATCGCATTACCCCAAAACACACACAACACTACACATTGCATTACACAACTGCACAACTGCACTACACAAGACCTGAACCGCACACACATTGCACTGCACTACACTTCACACACACTGCACTGCACAAACACACCGACTGCAAAAACACACACACACTGCAATGCACTACACTGCACTAAACACACATCGTTGCAATGCACTACACTGCACTTCCACACAAACACACAACACTCCACTCGCACCCAAAACACAGCACTTCACTGCACTAAACACACACTGGAATGCAATGCACAAAGCCAAAGTTACAGGCACACTACACAAGTTACAGAATTGTTGACGCTCACATAATGATGAGATAATTTTTTAGGAATCTTGCCTACATAAATAATCCAACCAAAAAACCAAAGTCCCTTCTCTAATCCAAATTGGAAGGAGTGTGAATGCGTCCAGCCTATAAAAAAGGAGTAATAAGAGCTAACCGCGTAAACCCGTTAGGGATTGAATTTACTTGCTTTTAATAATTTAACAAGCGAAGGAATTTTGCCACACTTGAATGGATAGATGTTCAAGTCCATTTAGGGAGAAGGGAAATATCTTGGCTTTACAATAAAACTTCTGTTGCTATCTATTTTATTAATAATCCGTTTCAGCATCCATAGAAAGAACAAGAGGATGAAATCACACACACACTACACTGCACAAACACCAACTTCAAACACACACAACACTGCACTGCACTTCAAGCACACACTGCACTGCACAAACAGCCCACACAATACACTACACTTCACAGTTCACACACTACAAACTGCACTGCACTACACTACAAACTGCACATTGCAAACTGCACTGCACTACAAACTGCATGCACTACACTACAAACTGCACTGCACTACAAACTGCACTGCACTTCACTACACAATACACTGCACTTCACAAGCTCACACAATGCACCTGGACTTCACTACATACCGCACCGCACTTCACCACACAATGCACTCGGACTTCACTACATACTGCACTGCACTTCAATGCACTGCACCACACAATTCCAACACACACGCCCAATTAAACACACAATTCCAACACACACACCCAATTCAACACACACAATTCCGCACACACAATGCACAACACTTCACTTCACAATTCCCATTTTTTACACTGCAAACTGCACTGCACTTCACTACACAATGCACTACACTTCACAATTCAACACAATGCCACACACACAATGCACTGCACTTAACTACACTTCACAATTAAACACAAACAATGCACTCGCAAATCACAATTCCACACACACAATGCACCGCACCACACAATTCCAACACACACACACAATTCAACGCACACACACAATTCATCGCCTTCCATGAAGTATGGGATTCAAGCTAAAAATAATTTGTTTGCTTCGTGAAGCTCCTCCTTCCTAACATTGTTGAACTCATATTTTGTAAATGACTACTTCATTAAACTAAACATTCATACTCGAGATATTCTTTCAAGTTTAATAATCATAGAACTTATAGTTAAAAATCATCAATTTAATACCCATTGGAATAAGCATTTTAGAAATTTGAGATATGCACTTCAGCTTGTAAAACGATTAGCCATCGCACACACAAATACACAATTCCACACACACAATTCAACACACACACAAGGCACTACACAATCGCACTTCACCACAAACACACCGCACTACACACACAATTCCACTACACTTCACTCGGCACCGCACACACACACTCAATTCAACCGCACACATCGCACTCCACTTTGTAAAACGATTAGCCACCGCACACACAAATACACAATTCCACACACACAATTCAACACACACACAAGTGCACTACACAACTCGCACTTCACCACAAACACACCGCACTACACACACATCCAAGTGCACTTCACTCGGCACCGCACACACACACGCAATTCAACCGCACACACTCGCACTCCACTTTGTAAAACGATTAGCCACTGCACACACAAATACACAATTCCACACACACAATTCGAAATCAAGCTTAAATCTAAAAACAAGGCCAACTAAAATAAAGATCAAGTGAGTATCTGCAATATCTGTTCAAAAATCTGACAAACATAAACCAACCCAGCAACCAAGAAAGACGGAGAAATCACCAAAATTGCCAAAGAGAAGACCACAATACATCGAAGTAGGCTCTTTGGTAGGAGCTAAAGCAAGCAAGCCGTGCCCCAAAATAATGCCAAAAATTCCATTGAAAAAAAACTATGTAATAGAGATTAGCATTATGAGAGATTAGCCCCAAAAAACTATGTAATAGAGATTAGCCCCAACAAACTATCCAAGCATTATGAGAGCCATCGTATGTAAATGGAGCAAAAGCCCAAAAAAACCACAAGAACATCATATGCAAACGGAGCAAAAGCCCAAAAATACCAGATCGAAGTCGATAGATCGAAGTCGGTCGAGGAAGAAGAAGACCAGTCGAGTCGCGAGAAGGGATAGGGCAGAGAGGAGTTCGGGGAGAGCAGCGGGGCGAGGGCACCTGCGGGAAATTTTTCCAGCGAAGCTGGTCGAAAGTCGGGGCCGCTCATTCTTCCCGCTGTCCGCTTTCAACGCAGATTCGAGGTAGGGCGCCGCGATTCGTCTCTTCGCCGCTGGCTTTGCCGCAAATTCGCGGTGCGGGGAAGCGCCGCACCGCGAATTTACTCTTCCAAACGGACCCTAAGAAAAAGTATATACATATTACGTGTAAATTTCTATGTATTTATATATCTAACACTTAAAATTTAATTTTTACATATATAATCCACATTCCCTCCCTCATTTTTATAAGTTTTCAATAGAAATAGTAATTTTTTTATGCAGGATAGTGATATTATTTGTAAGAGATGGATATTTTTGATAAGATAAATGTAAAAAGTAAAATTTAGGTGTTAGATATGCTCATATACATAAACAGTTGTGTGCCATAAAATTTAGAATGATAAATTGATATTAATATTTTAGCTTTGTGCGAAAATTTAGCACACGCGGATAAAAGAAGAGATGATTGAGGGGAGATCAAAAGTTTTTACATGAAACCCAGAAAGTGATTAAATTAGAGGTCTAGCCCAGTTGAAATGATTTAACTATTCAGATATATGTTATAAGTAAGTGATACTCATCAATTTTCCATGAATACTCATATATTTTTGTGCATTTTACAGGCTAGTTTACTTATTTTATCACAGTTTTACGATTGAGAAATATTTTTTATTGATGTTATACAAGTTGCAGGTGTTAATACGAACAATTTGGAACCAAAAAATCCAACAAAAAATGTGACGTGAAGCAACGTGGCCACACCCGAAAGTGGAGTGACCACGCCGCCTATCAAAGACCGACGGCGTGACCACGAACAACTGATGCATGCCCCCAATCATTTTCTTTAGGGAAAATATGTATATTCATCACTCAATTCTTATGTATTTACATACATAAAGTGAGAGAGAGGCATTTTGTGATTTTGCCTATTCTAAAAAGTAATGTTAGGCAACTGCATGATGAATGGTTGGGGATCCTTTCTTGAGGTATGTTATTTTGCCACACTTTTTTTGCCCATCAATTTTTTTAGGGATAAATACATGCCACGCTGTTCTTATGTACTTACATATTAACTTTCTCTATCTCATTATTCTTGATTCAATGGCATGCATGCAATTAATTCAGCTTTTAGGTTTTAATTCAGTGGTATGCAGGCAATTTTATTTCTTATAAGCCTAAACTGATCATTGCAACTGTTCAGGGCTTGAAATGAAATTTTATGGTGTGGCTGCTACTAATATAAGCGAGCCAAATCTTATTTATTATGTTATAAGCAAGCCAAATCATTGCAACTCTAAATATTCTCTTGCTCTCTATTCTTCTTTAAACTTATTGTAGCTCTAAAAACTAATGAATGTGCTACAGAAATGATGTATTTACTTGATTCTAGATGTCTTCTTTTGTGGTGAACTAGCTGTTGCTTTTACTCATGGCGGAGGTGAAATATATCTGGTGCACTTGTTGTTCTATGTTGAGCTAGAATGCATCTCCTCCTCTCAATTTCTCCCTATCTCACTACATATTTTCTCTTTCTCTATATTTCTCCCTCTCTCACTCAATATTCTCAATGCTATATTAAGATGGTTAAGGGAACATTCTCGAAGAAGTTTGAGCTGGTTATTGCTTACATGCCAGATATGTACATATATAAGTATATTTTAGCTTCTTCTGATTAACATGTAATCCATTCAATTGATCCATGCATTGGGGCCATTCATTTTAGTTGCAATTGGAGAGCTTGTGAAGCCATCTGCTTTAAAAATATAAGTGAACTGATGAATGCTTTGGATTGATTCAATAATATTGCATTTATCATGGCATTTATGCATATTAATGGTATGCAGGTTGCATGTTTTTTCAGAAAACTCATTTCAGATGCAATATTCGGGTAATTCATGTTCACCATTCAGTAGTACTGCATTGAACCATGGAGATGATTGTAGCTCATGATTTACATAAAGAGCACTCATTTTCACTGCATTTGCAACCTAATTCAAGTAAGAAGGCTGTTCATTATCATATTATTTGTTGTTTTTTAATGTTTCCTTAAAGCTTCACAAATTTTGATGACTGCAGGAATTCACCTTAAGGTTCACATATGTTGTTGCGTACATTAGTTTTGTAGTGGCTGCTGCGTGCTAATAATGAAAAAGGATTTCCCATCTCCATATTGAATATTTGATTTTGTTGTTATGTGGTATTGTAATAAAATGGGGTAAGATGATACTTGTCTTTATTTACAGGAAATCATATGCAAAATTGAAGGGGATAAAAATATCAAAATTTTATTGAAGCCTCTATTTTTTGTTTTCTACAAGATCTTGCAGTCTTCTAATGATAGTGATGTAATGCTTGATACATAATATTATATGGGCAAGTGTAGTTCTCCTCCACCTATTGTGATTCTTTCAGCAAGCAGTGGTAATACTCTTGCATGAGTTTTATCATTGGGATGTTGTCTTGGTTCTGTTGCAATTCTTCGACCTCCCATAAAATCAATCTTTGTATTGGTTGTGAAGTTCTCCCATATTTACCTCTCAATTTATTTATAATGGAATTTTACGCTTCTTATTGTGTTATGGAGTTTGTGATAGCTTTCTGGAAAGATGAGCTCCAGGAACTCAGGGACACCCCGCAGAATGCTATGCTACTTCGGACTGGAGACTTCCTTTCTAAGGTCAAGGCAGACCAACAACTACGGTCGATACTTTTACAGATGCTCTCGGAGATTCGCAAAACAGTGCGATTTCTTTCATTGGGCTGATGGTCAGGTGGATTCCAATTCTGCAAGTGATTGCGAGTTGATAGTATTATTGGAGAAGAGTATAGGAGGAGAGATCAAATGCCTTCATGTTAAAGACCATATCATCATAAGTTTACTTGTAATTTTATTAGTTCTTTTTTTTTCATAGCACTTTTCATACTCACTGCTAAGTGAGTGGTGTTTCATACTCTTGTTAAGTATTTGTACTCTTCTTAAGCATTACTGGAGACAATTATATAGCTTTGCAAAGTATAACAAATTGATGCCATTTTTATTCTGTAAATGTGTTCTTAATTTGCGAAACTCGCTCATATGTTCCAATTTTTCCAATTCTATAACTATTCTCATTCTCAACATTAAACTCATATTCAGTTCTTGAAGTGACTTTAAATCTCCATGGCTGGAAAAGATGTCTGAGGTTATTAAAAATTTGAGACATCTTTGTTATTTGAATCGTCATGTAGGGCTCACTCAAATGCCATTATCTCTAAGCAGTCTCTATCATTTGAGCTTCATAACATGTACATATATTTTTAGGCAATTTTGGTCTGAGTTTAAGGTTTGTTGATACATTAAAAAGAGTCTTTATCATTTCTTCATATTTTTATTTTGATTGGCGTTGGATAAAAGCCATGCCTTTGTTAATATCTTGACATAGATAAAAACCATGCATATATTCAAAAATTGCTAGAGCATTTCTCTTCATGTATGCATCTATATGTTGTGGAGAAACTTGGTGTTTTGGAAGCAGTCCTACTGGATCACAATACCGTCTCAAACTTCACTTTTAGAGAGTTTATGAAATTGGCTATCAATTGTCATGCAAATTTTCCTAAAAAATATAGTTTATCTGTGATATGTAAATACATAAGAATGTATTGCATATGTCAAATAATTCTAAACAAAAAATTTTTAGCACGTTCTGTTTTGTTTAGAATTAAATTGCTGCTTCTGAAGTTACGAGAATGTGGCGCTTAAAGTTTTCTTTTAAACAGTTTTACCGAACAGGGGTAAAATGGTCATTTTCTCATAAACAGCTGCCCCGCAGCTCTTTTCACCCAGCTGCACTAAACAGACAGCCAGCTTTCCCGCAGCTGCTTCCTCGCAACAACTTTCTGGGGCAGCACAACTATAGTTGAAAAGCTGAGAAGCTGCAGCTGCGCCAAACAGACCCTTAGTCATACTTACTATGTTCCCAAGAAAGGAGTGACTGTAGTTTTTAATGAGAGAAATGATTTAATTTCAACTAGATAAGTAAATGGTTGGTGAATATGAAATAACTATAGAAAGTTAAACCTTGCCACTAGGAAAGATCATTTTCCTCTACTTTTTCTGGACCAAATGTTAGATAAACTAGTTGGGCATCATTATTTCTATTTTTTGGATGGATATTTTAGATACCACTAAATATGTAGCTCCTAGGGATCAACAGAAGATAGCATTTACTAGATATGTGGGACTTTTGAATTTAGAAGAATATCATTTAGTTTATGTAATGCATCTGCAACTTTTCAGAGATATCTGATGTCACTTTCAATTCATGTTTAGATCATTTAACAAGAGTTTGAAAATGTTGTGAAGAAAAAAAATCTAGTTCTCAATTAGGAAAAATGTCAATTTATGGTTACAGGAGGAATTATGTTAGGACATAAGATTTTCGAAAATACCATGGAAGTAGATCTAGCAAAAATTTAAGTTATTATTGAATTACCACCTCCTACATCTATAAGAGTAAGAAGTTTTATGGGACATACTGGATTCTTCATACAATATATTCAAGGTTTTTTAAAAATTGTTAAACCATTATGTCATCTTTTAGAAAATGATACTAATTTTGATTTGAATGACGAATTCATAAATTCCTTCAATTTATTAAAGAATAAATTTAATCACTACACCTATTATTATTTCACATGATTGGAAAAAATCATTTGAACTAATGTGCGATGCTAGTGATTATGCTATTGGGGCCGTATTAGGACAAAATACAATAAAATTTTTAAAGTGATATAGTATGCTAATAAAACCCTTAATCATTCAATTACTGAAAAGAAATTATTGGTTATAATGTATGATTTTGATAAATTTAGACCGTATCTTATTGGGACAATGTGTATTGTGCGTACTGATCGTCTTCTATTAAATATTAAATGATGAATAAGGATGTGAAAACATAATTAATCATATGGGTTCTTCAGATGCATGAATTTGATTTTCAAGTAGTAGATTGGAAAGGTACTGATAATCAAATCGCTGATCATTTGTCATGACTTGAGAAGGAAAATTAAGGTGATAATGATATTGAAATAAATGAAAATTTTCCTGATGAATAACTATATGCGATTACTGAATGACAAATTTTGTGTTATCTTGATGTAGTTAACTATTTAGTTAGTAACATTTTACCCTATGGATTAGATAGCCATCAAATAAAGAAGTTCATTCACAATGCAAGATTTTACTTGACATGGAATCCCTAGAGTAATCATTACAGATTGAGGATGTAATTTTAAAAATAAAAGAATTGAAACATTAACTCAAAAGTTTGTAATTAAGCACAAAATTTCCACAATCTATCATCCTCAGAATAGTAGTCTAGCTGAAGTGTCCAATCATGAAATTAAAAGAATATTGAAGAAAACTTTTAATCCTAATAGAAATGATTGTTCTGCGAGAGTTAATAGTGCATTATAGGCCTATAGGACTGCATATAAAACTCTTAGGGGAATGTCACTATATAGGCTCATATTTGGAAAATCATGTCATTTACCTAAAAGAATTTAACTATAATTTGAAATAAGCTGTAAAAAGATGATTATTGCAATTAAGTGGGATTAATGAAATAAGGAATGAATCTTATGAAAATACTAAAATCTATAAAGAGAAAATGAAAGTGTGGCGTGATCGGAGGATTATAAAAAAATATTTTAATCCTGCACAAGAAGTTTTACTACATAATACAAGATTGAAATTATTTCCAGAAAAACTTAATTCTAAGTGGTTGGGACCATTTATTGTGGTAAGAGTCTATCATTATGGTGTTGTTGATATTAAAGATCCAAAAACTGGAAGGAAGATTAAGGTAAATAGACACGGATTGAAATCTTATATAAGTAGAACTATGACTACATTTGAGGAGATACTGATGCTGGATCAACTTAAGTAAAACATTGGATATGTCGGACAGACGACGTTAAACCAGTCACTTTGTGGGAGGCAACCCAATGTTATATCAGTATAGATTGAATTGTTTGTTAATTATTGCTATAAATAGTTTGTGATGTTATATTGAGCCCTACATGTTAATGTTGGCACAAAACATTAATTTAGTGATCAAAATGAGGTTGGGACGTTTTAGATTTTCGGAATATTTGGGTCCCGGTGTCTAAGAGCCCAAACTGGCGCCTAGGTGCCATAGTTCGAGTAACTCCCAAAAACCACCAAATTTCAATTTTTGGCCATCCTCTTCTATTTAAATGGCAAGGGGCGTGAATTAAGTCATTCCTTCTGAAATCTAAGTGTTTTTAGATAGGGAGAACAGTGGAAAAAGCATCATAGTCTTGAGATCATGGCATCCATGGAGAGTAAGAGTAATGGTAAATTTGAAGATAGTAAGTTTGTGCATAATGATGCTCAAACTTATTTAAACGGATTACTAGCTGAGCAGAAGATTTACAAAATTTTATTTTGCAATAACAGTGGAAAAAGCATCATAGTCTTGGGATCATGGCATCCATGCAGAGTAAGAGTAATGATAAATTTGAAGATAGTAAGTTTGTGCATAAGGATGCTCAAACTTATTTAAACAGATTGCTAGCTGACCAGAAGATTTACAAACTTTTATTTTGAAATAATTTATGAACTCAAATTTATATATGTTTATGATGATTTTGTAAAGTCTAAGCACTTAACGCAAGTATACTTATCATATCAAGTAATACAGGGATCTAATGGAGTCCTGATTATCGATCTCACAGGGAAGCTACGAAGTAGAAGAAAGTGTTTCATAATAGGTAACTAAGCACTGAAATCTGATACTTAAATTGCACTTAGATTTTAATGCTTACTTCTACTACCACTATAAAGAAAATAGTAACAATTAATCAAACTACAATTACTTCTAATAACTTTGAAAACAGAATTAACTAACAGACACACACTAAGCTATATATTTGAATGGTTTTTTGATATATATAAGAGAAGTATCTTTCCTCTTGCAATGAGAATATGATGTGTGGATGATGTGGAATGATTATTTATGGTATTGTGTCAAATAGGAGCATAAATGTTTCTTTACCGTTAAAAGAATATCCCCTCTTCCAAGCATGAAAAGAACATTGACATATCCTAAGTTTAGTCACTAAATCTAAGGCTAGGCTGGTAGGATACCGGCTCTCACTACGGAGCTCCCACTCACCCTTCACCTGAAGGCTAACCTTCAAGTTTAGTTACTAATCTTAGGACCTAATTGGGGATCTTAGCCTGTCACCTTAAAAGCTCCAAATTGAAGTCCATCAAAACACATTTTTCTATTTATTTGCACGCAATTCCCATGAACTACGCAATTCATCCATGGAAATTGAATGGGTTCTTCATTATTGTTGTAGGACACTAAATCCTTTCAGAAATAATGTTCAACAACTTTTTTTAATAATTCATTTGGCCAGATCAAAAAGTAAATTAAGTTCGAAATGAAAAACCATCACAACTTCTTCAATACATTAAAAGCACTTCAAATCCACATCAATCCATCATCACATCTCTATGCAATAAACCATGGATTTTATATATAAAAGGAAAGTCATACAAACCACAAAAGAAAATACAACTTATCTCTTTCTCTTCCCCAATGCAATTCCCTTGAAGTTCCTTTGAATCCTTTTCTCTCTTCTTTGCAACACTTAATTCCCTCTTTAGAATGGAAGGGAAGAAGTAATCTCTCACTTTACTCCTTCTCTTTCACTTCATAGAGAAAAAATTCCTCTCAAATTCTAACTTCTACACACTTTTCTCCTAAGCCCTAAAACTCAACACACACTCTCCCTCTCTAGAACTTCAGAACACAAACTTAAAACCACACCATTTTTGTCCAAAAATAGTTACTTATAAGTTAGAAATGAAATCCCAAGAGTTTCCATAGACATCCCTTCAAAAAGTCACCAAAACTCTTCAAATTTGAATTCCACCGACATTGGGCGCCAGCGGCGCGTATAAGGCGCCAACGACGCTTGACCCAAGGAAAAAAGGTTAAGATTTTCATGCCTATTTTATACTGATTTTGATGATATTGCACTTTAAAGAAGGGTACTTTTGGTCTTTTTTTGCAGGTATGAAGATTTAAGGACAAAGGAGCGAAAATATGCAAAAAGAAGCGAATATGGAGCAAAAAGGACCAAATTATGCAAAATTGACCTAGGGCGCCGACGGTGAGGTCGATGGCACCTACGGCTTGATTTTCCCTAGAGTTCAAAATTAATTCCAAGGAAGACCGCCGACGACAGAGATCGAGGCTGCCAACGGTGGGGCCCATTTAAAAGCTCTGTGTTCAGAAGGCCGCCGATGGCAGGATCTACGGATCTTTCCAGAAATGCATCAAATGTGGACGATTTTCGAAGAGGTGCCTGCAAAACATTTAGAGACTCTTCTACAACTTTAAAAAGAACAAATTTAGGCCGAAAAAGTGTCTCCTACGTGATTACTAGTGAGTCCAAAGTGTTATTAAGAGTCTATTAGTGAGTCAATTGTGTTGTTATTTAGTGAGTAGAGAGTTCAAATAGAGATTTGTGAGGAATTCTTCGAGAGATTGTAAGAGTGGAAGGGAAGTGAGAGATCTCTTCTTGATTGCTATTTCAAAGGAGAATTTTGTGTGCTGTAAGAAAGGAAGAAATCCAGAGGAACTTCAAGGAGTTTGCTTGGGAAGGAATTTGAGATAAGTAGTGTTTATTTACTAAAGTTTGTAGAATTTTACTTTATTATATGAAATCCCAATTTTATTACATCCTTTCCATGAATTCTGAGTAGTTGTTCTGTCTTTCTCCTTGTTTAGATGTTTTTTGTGAAATGGTTAAATGAATTAGTCTACTAAACAAAATATAAAGTAGTTGTGATGATACTATACCTAAACTTACTTTACTATACAAATTGGCCATTTGTATTGTTAAAATCTGTGAAGAATTTTTAAAACCTGACCGTGGGCTAAGAATTCTTAAAATGTATGTATCACATGTCTTTTTGAAAGGTAGACGGGTAAATCCTTGAAAGGAGAAGTGCAAATAAATAGGGAAATAATAGTAATCGGGCGTAAAATTGGAGATTTTAGAGTGACAGGCTAAAATCCTCAATTTGGTCTTATCGTTTGGGTGCTGAAGTGTAAATTGTTAGCCCTCAGGTGAGGGGAACATTGGAGCTCCGAAGTGAGAGCCGGTATCTTCCAAGCCTAACCACAGATTCAGTAACCAAGCATAGGATTAGTCAATGTTCTTTATGCCTAGACCAAAGGGTAAAGAATAAGTATGCTCCTATTTGACACAACAAATATAAAACTAATTCTAATTATCATTTCACTTAAATATCTTAAAAAAGGAGAACGATTCTTGCTAATATTGATAAGGGCTACAGGGGACAGAATATCATTTTTAAGTTGGATCTCAAAAAAGCTTATGACACTATCAGGTTGCATTTTATAGATCTGGTGCTTAAAGCTCAAGGTTTCCATCCCTCCTTCTGTAATTTAATTCAGAGATGGCTCTCAAGTGCTTATTATAGTGTCCTTGTTAATGGTAGGAGCTTTGGTTTTTTTAAAGCAGGTAGGGGGTTAAAGCAAGGTGATCCCCTTTCCCCAACTATTTTCATTTTGGCCTTTGACTATTTTTTCCGGGATTATTAATGCTGCTCATAATCACTACCCCTACTAAATTATAACCATGGCTCCTCCCAAATTATCAGTCATCTGGCCTATGCAGATGATGTAATTATTTTCAGTAATGGGAGTAAGCAAGATATCAGAAAAACTATCCAAATGACAGAACATTTATCCAAGGTAGCTGGTCTTGAACTCAATAGAAGGAAGTGTCAGTTTTTGGATGGGAAAAGGTATAAACATCAGCAGTGGGTGAAAGTGTTCTCTGGATTTTCGGCTACTGAACTTCCTTTAAAGTACCTAGGGGTGCAGTTGATCAAAGGCGGGAGAAAACAGTCCCAATATGATAAGGTGGTACACAAGATCACATCAACTTTAAACTTTTGGACCAATACTTTCTTGTCGAATGGAGGTAGATTAACTTTGCTAAAAAGTATTTTATCAACCTTCCCTCTTTATACCATGCAGATGGTTAGAATGTAAAAAGTACCTTAAGATGATCGAAATAATCTTCAATAAATTTCTTTGGGAGGGTCACTCCAAGCAACACCATCGGATCGTGTGGAATAAATTTTGTAAACCTATAAAGGCTCGGGGCTTGGGCATCAAGAGCTTCCAACAGATGAGCCACCTTTTTTTACCGTAAACAATGGATCAAATTTAGAAGGCAAGATACTATGTGGGATAAATTCTTAAAAGAGAAGTATTGCAGGAAATCACATCCAAATGCTGTTTTGCCAAAGCTGGGGGATTCCAAACACTGGAAAAGTTTGCTGAAAGTGAGGGAAACAACTAACCAGTTCTTCTGCTGGGAAGTTGGAGCCGGGGATGTAAATTTTTATTATGATAACTGGATTCCAGATGGTCATTTAACTTTCACTAATGAGATAAATCATCATCTTACAGTTTCAAATTTCTGGGTGGAGGACCAGTGGAATGTTAGGCTTCTGAGAGAGGTGTTGGATGCGGAAAGTGTGCAGCAGATCTTTATCATCCCTATTGAACCAACTAAACCTGATAAAATTTTGTTGAAGCAGTCTAACAAACAATCCTTTAACAACATGATACACAATTCCTTCACTTCATGGTCTGACACCAATTGGGGGGAGAAGATTTGGACCAAGCTATTGTCTCCATCTATGTCCTTTTTCTGTTGGAGATTATTTCATAAGTATCTTCCATTGGATGATATCTTGAAGTTAAAAGGGCTGAGAACTGCCTCTAGATGTTGGTTATGACATTCTCACAAGAAACTGTCTCTCATCTTTTCCTAAAATTCTATGTCACTAACCAAGTATGGAATGTTGTGTTACATCAACTAAATTTAACTCAACTTAAATATAACTGGATATCCTTGGAGGCTTGCTGGGAGGACTGGAAAGATGAGCAGTGGTACCAAGTTCCTTTAGTCCTCTCCTGGTTTGTATGGATGGCCAGAAATCATGTTAAGTATGAAAACAAACCTTGTCTGATTAATACTATTGTGGCTAATTGTTGTAGCTTCATAAACAAACACTCATTGCTGGAATGCTCCACCAAAAGAAAAAACTGTTTTGCTGAGATGGTTCCTGCCTTCCATGCCATGGATTAAAATCAATATTGATGGTAGTTTTACCCCTTCATCCGCTGGTATAGGTATTGTGTGCAGAAACTCTCTGGGTCAGTTATTGTGGTTTTTTCATGCACCCATTGTCTCTTCATCAGCTTTGGATTCTGAGCTTCAGGCTGCTCACTGGGCACTTGTTACTACTAAAGCACTCAATTATCATTATGTTTGGATAGAATCTGACTCACAACAATTGATTAATATTCTATAGGGGTTTTCTCCTCCTCCCTGGAATTTAGTCTATTTTCTTAGATCCATTCTCTCTACTTTTGGTTTTTTTACACTTAAATGGTCTCATATATTTAGAGAGGGTAACCAACCTGCTAATTGGTTGGCCAAAAATGCTGCATCCACTAGTAATACAGTTTTTTCTGTTACAACTTTTGAGCCTCTACAGCTTTTACTACTAGGGGATTTGACTAATATTCCCTTTCTCAGATGTATGTAACCTTTTTTATTGAATGAATTTTCCCTTTCTCTGAAAAAAATATACATATATTTGAACTTAACTTTAGTAGTATTAGTAATTTGTTAATAGAACTAGTTTAGATATAAGAACTTTATTATCGATTGCATATTAGTGACGGATAGGCAACCTCGATTTAGTTGTAATTTTAATATGGTTTATATATCATCCTAGTCCGATGCTTTAATATATTTCCCCATGGGAATGATAACCAGAACTCCACTAGAGCCCTGTATTACTTGAGCGATACGTATACTTGCATTTAAGGTAACTCTGCGATAAAAAGATTATAATATTTTATTATTTCTAAAATTAAAATTACGCTCCGGATCAAGTTTTTGGCACTGTTGCTGAGGATTAATATATTCTAATAGTGGTGTCAAATTCTTACATATATAATAAATATCTTAAAAACCGGCAGAGGGGTTCAAGTTTTTTGGCGCCGTTGCCGGGGAAAAACATAATTAAAGTAACAGACAATTTAGGACTGTTAGAACACCTTTATAGAAGTGCAACTTATTTAGTTAACTATTTTGCTGTGTACTGATTTCGATTGTATGCGCAAATTTGGTTTTGAAAATCTTATACCCTATGATTCAGAATTAGAAAACGCTGTTAAGAGAATTAGAAATCTGAGAAAAGAACCTATAAATTCTGAAACAATGAAAAATAATATAAACAACGAAAGAGTAGAAAATGAACATCAATCTAGACCATTAAGAGATTATGCTAACCCTACATTAGATGAAATTCACTTAACTATCCAAAATCCTGATGTAGCCGCTAATTCATTTGAGCTTAAACCTACAATTATCCAAATGGTACAAAATAATCAATTTGGTGGAACTTCAAATGAAGATTCTAATTTACATCTTGCAAGTATCTTAGAGCTTTGTGCTACTTTTAAGTACGACAAAGTGTCGGATGATGCTGTCAGACTTAGACTCTTTACTTTTTCATTAAGGGATAAGGCTAAGGCTTGGTTAAATTCATTAGCACTTGGATCTATTAGAACTTAGGGAGAACTTTCACAAAAATTTTTATCGAAATATTTTCCACCATCTAAGACTGTTAAACTTAGAAACAATATCACATCTTTCAGTCAGTATGAGGGAGAATCGATATATGAATCTTGGGAAAGATTTAAAAAACTTCTTAGGAAATGTCTACATCATGCTTTACCAGATTGGTTAATTATTCAAACATTTTATAATAGATTAGTAGGATCTCTTAGATATATAATAGACGCTGCTGCTGGTGAATCACTAATGCCTAAACCTTTTGAAGAAACCTATGTGATAATAGAAGAAATGACTACCAATAATTTTCAATGGCCTGCTGAAAGGGTAAATCCTAAGAGAGTAGTCAGTATTCATTATTTTTATGTTTTAACTATGATAGTTTCCTAAATTGCTGCTCTTACAAAGAAAATAGATCAATATTGAATGAATAGTTCTCAAACACCTCCAGTGTTAGAAGAAAATTCATTAGGACAAACCCTAGATGCCCAATCTTCATAAGAAGCTATAAATGCTATAAATAATAGACAAAATAACCCTTTATTCAAACTAATATAATCCAGTAAACCCATTAGGAAATATAAACAATCAAGGTAATTACAATTATAGACCTTTAAATCCACCAGGTTTTTATAATAATTCACAATTAAAGGAAAAGAAGTTGTCTACGGAAGAATTAGTTTTGAATATGGGCAATCAATTACAAAGTCAAGGAAATGTTATTAAAAACATAGAAAACCAATTAGGGCAAATTTATTTTGCATTAAGTAATAGACCTATTGGAACTTTACGTAGTAATGTTGAAGTAAATCCTAAGGATCAAAGAAAAGAACAAATTAAGGCTATTCAATTAAGAAGTGGAAAAGAGTTGGAAACAAGAGTTTAAAAAGAAACTGTAAATGAAAATGAAAAGAAGAAACTGAAGGAGAAAAAGAAAGTTTTTATTTTGATTTTCCTATGAAACCTATGAAAATTACTGTTGAAAAACCACCTCCACCATTTCCTCAAAGATTAAAGTAACAAGATAAAGGAAAAAGATTTGCTAAATTTTTAGACATTTTGAAAAAAATGTCAATAAATATTCCTTTTGTTGAAGCTTTAGAACAAATGCCTTATTATGTTAAATTTATGAAGGATATACTCAACAAAAAGAGGAAGTTACTAGATCATGAGACTGTTGCACGCAGTGAAGAGTGTAGTGCTATAATTCAGAGAAAACTTCCTAAAAAACTTAAAGTTCATGATAGTTTCACTATCCTGTGTGCTATTGGTGAAAAGTTTTGTGGGTGAGCACTATGTGATTTAGGAGCTAGCATAAATTTGATGCCTCCATCAACTTTTAAAAGATTAGAAATTGGAGAGATCGCCAACTTCTATAACTCTACAGTTAGCTGATCAATCTATTACACATCCTAAAGGAATTGTAGAAGATGTTTTGGTCAAGGTTGATAAGTTTACTTTTCTCGTGGACTTTATCATTCTAGATATGAAAGAAGATAAAGAAATTCCAATCATTTTAGGAAGACCATTCCTAGCTACAGGAAGAGCTATGATAGACGTTCAAAAAGGGCAATTGACTATGAGAGTAAATGATCAAGAAGTAACATTTAATATGTCAAAGTCAATGAAATATTCATCAATTGAAAAAGATGATGAATGTTTTAGAATGGATATATGTGATTATCTAAGAAAAAAATATTTCAAAGAAAATTATGAAGAAAAAGAAGATGTAGAAAAAGATAATTTTGAAGAAATTAAAAGTGAAGAAGTTGATTATATTCAGGAAAAATTTGAAACACTCAATTCAACTGCACCAGAAAATGAAATATTAATTTATCTGTTCTAAAACCCCCTGAACTTGAATTAAAGAACCTTCCAATTCATTTGACGTATGTATTTTTAGGAGAGTTTTCAACATTACCAGTAATAGTATCCTCATACTTAAATGAAATTGAAGAACAAAAATTAATGGATACATTAAAAAAATATAAAAGAGCTTTTTCATGGACTTTAGCTGATATTAAAGGAATTAGTCTTTCGATTTGTATGCACAAAGTTTTATTAAATGAAGAACATAAACCAAGAATTGACCCTCAAAGGAGACTGAACACTATAATGAAAGAAGTAGTTAAAAAAGAGATTTTAAAATGGTTAGATGCTAGAATTATATATCCTATTTCAGATAGTACTTGGGTAAGTCCAATTCATTATGTTCCTAAGAAAGGGGGAATAACTGTTGAAGAAAATAAAAATAATGAATTAATACCAATCAGACAAGTTTCTGGATGGCGTATTTGTATTGACTATAGAAAATTAAATGACACCGCCCAGAAAGATCACTTTCCTCTTCCTTTTCTAGACCAAATGTTGGATAGACTTGCCGGACACAAGTACTACTCTTTTTTGGATGGATATACTGGTTACCATTAGACACCTATTGCTCCTGAGGATCAAGAGAAAACCACTTTTACTAGTCCTTATGGAACTTTTACTTTCAGAAGAATGCCTTTTGGACTATGTAATGCACCTGCTACATTCCAAAGATGTATGATGTCTATTTTTAGTGAATTAATAGAGAATGGAATAGAAATATTTATGGATGATTTCTCTGTGTTCGGAATATCATTTGATGCTTGCTTGAATCATCTTGAAAAATTTTTGGAGCAATGCGAAAAAACTAACTTAGTTCAAAATTGGGAGAAATGTCAATTTATGGTTGCAGGAGGAATTGTATTAGGACATAAAATTTCAAAAAATGGTATGGAAGTAGATGACCTGATTTTTTGTATTTCCAAATACAAGGATTTGTTACCACTGCTAGAAAATTTAATTTCTAGCAAGGGCGCGAAACACTTGACCTGGAATAACTTGCTATATAGATGTGTACCAAATTTAAATTAGGACAATAACATTAAATAAAACTTGATTGCTACTGAATGCTAGGCCGTTAATGTTTAAAATTTTTTAAATATATGTTTATATAGCAAGATATAATTTTAAAAGAAAATATTTATATACTTTTTGGGTACTACGCAAGTATACGTATCGTTTCAAATAATATAGGGCTTTGAAACAAAGACCCTAGTATCGATCCCACGGGGAAAAATATGGTAATAAATTTTTAAATATTGTATCTCAAATTCTTTTTGTATTTTAATCTAACTATAAATTACTTTTACTAGATGCAGATAAAGAAAACAATAATAAAAAAATGATTTTGTGAAAACTATATAAAACAAACAACTTTCTTCCCTTCAATTAATCTAAGATTTTTAAGATAATTTAATATTCGTTGGAGAATTTGATTTATGGTATTGTGCCAAATAAGCATTCCTATTCTTTACCCTTTCGATCCAGTGCTCAAAGAACATCAGCTAATTTATAGATCAGGTTCGAATGTATTGTTAGTAGAATGGGTTAATCTAGGCTCACACTACTAGATGTCCAAGGGTGGCTATGGTCGGCCCTACTAGTGACACTTTTCTTATATATAAATCAAATTATAAGAATTTAGTCTGTCACTCTAAGAACTTATCAATTCTACGCCCTTTAAATCTTATCTTCCTATTTATTTCGCACTTCACCTCGAATAGCCCGCACATGGCCTTCGACTACCCAAGGATTCATGTGACATCTACAAGTTAAGAGTTCTTCTCCTTCTAGGTCTTAAAACTCTTCAACAGGTTTTAACAATTTAAATGACCAATTTAAAAAGTAAAGTAAGATCAGGTATTGATATCATCATAATGTTTTGAAAATTTTTTGATTTTCAATTCTCCATCGAATCTTATATTATCTTGTCGGCATATTTTTAGGTTATGTGTTTTATTTTAAAAGGGGGGTCGCCTAACAGAAGTTGTCGGTGAATTTTAGATTTTAATTTTAATTTAAATATATATATATGATTTAGAAAGTAGTATTTGATTTTGAAAATAATTTTAAGATATGAAATCAAACCGACCTCACATCCCAGATAGTTTATATAAACGAGTACCGCCTCATAAATCATGTATCTATCCCAAAGAATAGACACACTACTTGATGATGGGGCTCAGTTAAATAAACTAGGAGATTTGTGACATCCGTTTGGTCTGCGAACCAATTTTATAAGCCGACAAATTCTCCTGCTTAATACAAAGAAATTAAGCAGGGTTTATATTACTCAGGTTCTTAAAATTCCCTATAAGGGCAAGCCCCTATAGTTAATTACATCTTAAGTGACAGGAATCACCTAAGAAAACTCTCGATAATAATCAGTAGTTCTGCTCTCAAGAATTTCAAAGTTTAAGTTTTCAAGGGATTGAATTTTAAAGTTTCAATAGGGAATGGATCAAGTTTGGAACATCTTGTTTTGGGAATTCAAAGGAAGAAAGGTAGGAGAAATTACAGATTCGAAGCGAACTTCGGTAATTTCCCGACTATCCTATTGTTTGGCTTGAATTTAGGAAAGTCCTAATGTTTATTTAATGTTTTGATCTTGCCAATTTTAATTAATTAGGACTTATATTCGTATGACATGATCATACAAATAGCCTCGAAGATGTGAGGGTTTATGTCGTATCGGACAACTACCTCGGAATCCTAAGACTGGTTAGGGCTTAATTTGCAATGCAAATTCCTAACAAAAAGATTGAGGATTTATGTTGCACCAGACGAACTACCTCGAAATCCTATGGCTTGGTTATTTAATTCTAAGAAAGTTTTGTTAAAGTAGACTCAGGTTTTGCTGATGACGATGGCCGTGCTGCCCACCATGCTCCGAGCTCTTCGTTGTTGCAGAGGGGTTTAGTTTTAGAAAATTGTAATCAAAAGAGAAGAGAGGAGTTTGGTTTTAGAAATCTTAAAGTCCAAGTGTTTTTTATGTTTTAATTAAAATAAATCTTAAAGTTGATTATTACAACACCGGTTAAGATCCCACGGTTCCATCCTTCTGGCATCGTTATTTTTATCGGATTCACTTAGTCCAGATGAATTTGCTAAACTCAACTAAATGAGTTCCACACATTCATTTAAACTGTGGGAAATCCCGTTAGCAACACGTAGGTTACATCATCCGAGGTATTCTCGATCATCCAACAAGACGTTTTAATTTAGTTGTAATTGTAGTTTTGTATTCTGTTTGTGA
The DNA here is from genome assembly GCA_022702705.1 of Papilionanthe hookeriana x Papilionanthe teres. NCBI lineage: Eukaryota > Viridiplantae > Streptophyta > Magnoliopsida > Asparagales > Orchidaceae > Papilionanthe > Papilionanthe hookeriana x Papilionanthe teres. The sequence continues at coordinate 81,367,780 of CM040423.1, forward strand.
TTAAATTTTGAGTTGTTTTATATTTTGAAATGTTGTGACGGTGAATTTTATCTTGCAACGACTTTTAATTTAGTTTTGGTTTTGGTTTTAAGGGGATATCCTAAAGGTGTGGGTTTTCATGCAACAGTTGTTTATCATGCAAGAAAAGTAAGTGCATTTGCAATAAGGTAAATTACAAGAAGGTAAATTGCAATAAAATAAAAGCGTACCTGGAGGGTCTTCCCGTCATCCCAGGCTGCACTTAAACACAATTTAGAATATTTAAGCATTTAAAGCAAGTTCCTAGGTAAAGCTAAGGGAAGGGTTATGGTTTTCTACCAAGTTCCTATTCCTATAGCTAGTCATCTCCTATGACGTCTAGGTTCTTGTGTTTTGGTTTGAGGACGATTTTCTTCATCAAAGAACAATTAAGTTTAATTGTTCTTATAAACATCTTATCGTATTGAGGAAGTGCTTGAGACTAATCTTAAACATCTTTTCAATACTTCTAGGATTATTTTAAGTTCAAGAGAATTTAATTATACAAAATGAATTAATCATCCAGGAGTTCAAGTTTTGTTATCTTGCTCGGTGAACTAGGACATTTGAATATCCCATGAGTGAAGTAATACTTCGCTTAACACTCCATTTTAGAAGTTATGACAATAAGAGCTTTTGAGGGCAAATCGATGTTCAAGTGATTTGTGATTCGACTTAATTTTAATTAATGGGTTTAAGTTTGGAATAGTGTTCAAGTTGTTTTAGATTTATTTTTGAATTCTTTATATCTTAAGTGATGTTATATTTAATTCAATTTAATTTAATTTAATTTTAATTTAGTTTAGTTTTAGTTTTAATTTAATTTTATTTATTTAATTTAATTTTAATTTTATTTTAACTTGATTTTATTTTTTATTTGATTTAATTTAATTTAATTTAATTTAATATGTTTTGATTTAATTTAATTTAATATGTTTTAATTTAATTTAATTTAATTTAATTTAATTTAATTTAATTTAAATTTAATTTAATTTAATTTAATTTCATTTTAATTTTAATTTAATTTAAATTTTAATTTGGTTTTATTTTTAATTTTAATTTAATTTAAATTTTAATTTAATTTTATTATTATTTTTAATTTTAATTTAATATTTTATTTTTTTATGCTTTAGGGATGATTTAATTTTAATTGTTAAAGTATTGATTTAATTGAAATTTTAAAAGGATTTAATTTAAATGTTTTAATTTTTAATTTAATTTAATGATTAAGTCTTTTAGCATTTTAAATTTTGAATTTGGATTAGCATTTTAATTAGGAATTAAATATTATTGAGGTGATTAATTTAGGGATTCTTAGATTAAAGAATAAATTTCTTCCTAATAATATCCCTATTTTAATAATTCCAAATTTTTTATTATTCTTCCAAGTTTAAATAATTATTTAATTAAGGTTTATTTTAATTATTTTTAAATTGTTAGGTAGGTTTCTACCCTTTAATTACCTAAGTTTCAAACATCCAAAATCAACTTAGTATCAAATATTTTACCCACCCTTTTAATTAAACCTAGAATTTTTAATTATAGGTTAAAATTTTAATTACTATTTTGCCCTTTAAACTTATTAATTTCATAACTCACTAAATTGAGCTTAAATGAATTTGAAATTTTTTATGTGAGTTCACTCATATGTCAATCAAGACATTAGAGGAGAAAATGTGATTTTTCTGTATTTAATTTATTTATATAATTATTTTTGGTGGAAAATAAAAATTTTCAAGGAAAATTTAATAACATGACCAAGGGAAAGTTTCTGTCCTTAAGAAAATTATGGGACATTTCTATTGACCAGAGAACCACTTGAACCAATTTTGGTGATTTTTTGAATTATATTATTTTTATTATATTTATTTTGAGTTTTGGAGTATTAATTAATTTAAAAATAAAATAAAGGTTGAAAAATGAATTTTATATTTTTCAAAAATCTCTCTGATATCAAGGAAACCAGAGAACTAATTTTTATAATTTTCTGATTTTTCTTTTATTTATTAGAATTATTTTAGTGGAAATGCTAGAAAATACATTTTTTAATTTTAAAATTACCTTAGGGCTTTAAAATTTAATATCTCATCATAGAGACTTAATAAAAATATGGGGTTTGTTCCTAAGTGATTAAAATTCAAAATATGATATTTTGGTGAATTTTATTATTTTTGTGATTTTTAATATTTTTTAATTATTAAAATATTAAAATAATGTAAAAAATCAACTTTTTTAGAAAATTACAATTTTATTTTTCTTAAATTCCCCTGATATCAGAGATGCTCCAAAACTAATTTGGTGAATTTTTAAAAAGTATTTTGAAGGTTATAAATTTTTAAAGTTTAAGTTTGGCTAAATGGCTTAATCAACCCATTTAATAGGGCTAACCAAGTCCAATTGACCTCAAACTTTCATGGTGGGTTCCCCTGATCCTAAAGGTCAGTGGAGAATTGATTTCAAGTTAATTTGATATATGATTAGCTCTAATTAATTAAGGTTCCATTTTGGATGTTTAAGCCAATTAAGGTCATTACAAGTGAGTTAACTCAAGACCTATTTTCCCTAGTGGTCCTCTCAGTCATAAGAAACATCAACAAATTTTCCTAGAATTTATTTCACAACATGCTAATTATTAGAATTAAAATACTCGAATAGAGACCTAGAATTGAAAAATCAATAACTCTTCATAGGAGTGGCCTCGACTTTGGAAAATTCGAGGAATGTTCCCAAATTCAGAGGCTTCAAAAGCCCTATGGTCTCATGCCATGGTGAATTGTATATATGCAAGGAGAATTGAAATAGTGCAGAGAGTAAATAAATAGTTAAAAATAAAATATTTAACGAAATTACATGATTTCTTTTCCACATTATTCTCCTCTGTTCACTGAGCAAGAGGGTTATTTTATTTTATTTTTCTGATTTTCCTACACAAAGTTAAGCATTTTTGAAGTTTAGGGAATTAAATAAATAAGAAAATCCCTATTTTTCTACTTAAGTGACGCGGCGCCACGCCATCCTCGGCAACTCCGAGAAGCCACGCGTCGTCTTCTGATTCGGTGCCGCCATCCGACTCAACGCTCCAGGGCCCCGCGGTTCACATACCATCGCACTGTCCGACTCGATCTAGACCGTCCGCTCGATACACGCTTGATCTTACGACTCCCAATCATCGTCTACGACTGGTGTGCACCTGTGACCATCAACCTTCTAACCCTAATTTCTCACTCGATTCTCAACGGATTTTTGTGTTCTTATGCTCTATGGATTCATCTTGAGGAGACGAACACATCCATACGGTAAACATGTATTGAAATTGACTCAAATTAAATAGAGAATCTCTGTAAGCTCGGGAAGAAGAGTGAGTCCATACCTTTGCTCAGAGAAGTGAAGCTTCGATCTGAGAGTTGTGTCACCTTCGATTGGGTCCAAGCAGGCTCCAGATGAAGTCCCTTGGCCTGGTGAATTGTCCAGGTATGATTTCGACCACAACCGATTACAAAGCTTGGAGTCTGGAACAGATGGGTGGCCTGGAGAGGGGGCTTTCACTGGGGAACTCCTTCTCTTGACCTTGTGCAGGTGTGGGTGAGTTTAATTTGAATTTGGTGGAGAGTTGGGAGATGTCCTATTTTTGGGTGGAATTTTGGCTGAGAAATTGGGCTCTGTTGGTGGGGGATTATGGCAAATTGTCACTAGGGATCAACTGCTCTAAGTGTGGAGAGTGGTCTGGAGCAATTTTGGCAGGGTTTCAGTAAGGTCTGGTTCAGCACCTCTCATGGCCGAGAGGAGGTGAGGTTTAAATAGGAGAGGGTGGAGGGCCTCCCAGGGGGTTTAAGGCTCGGGGTCACTGCTTAGGTCAAGGGAAGAACAGCCATGATGGCCATTGGGCATGGGGCAGCTCAGTAAGTGGGAATTCCAAACTTTGGCCCACATGGGTGCTCTCGGCCTGGTGGTTTCCGGAAGCTGTGGTGGCTGGCCAACCAGGGTCAGGTCACCCTTAAGGCCAGGGAGGTCAGGGCTGGGACTTAGTGCAGTCAATTGGCCATGGACATGTGTAAAGGAGTTGAATTGAAATGGAATAGGGGGAAGGCTATTTTGGGTTCAAATGAGTCAAACCATGGTTTTGGGCTAGGTTCACCACCCAAGGCCTAGTTTTGGGCTGAAAAGAGTCACTTGGGTTAGCCAAGAGAAAATGGTGTAGTCTCCATCCATGGTGAGGTCGCTAAGCATGGTTTAGTGTGTGACATGCTTAAGGTAAAAAAGGGTTTAAGAGGGTTTAAGAAAGAGATCCCCTCTCTTGCCATTAATGGTTTGGTGAGGTGGAAAGTAGATTCCATGGCTCTCATGGCTCCCATGGGGCTCATGCATGGCTTCATGGCTCCATTTGGCTTGGGAAAAGTTGAGTCAACTTTCATGGAGAAGGATTTTGTGAATTTTTGCATTTAGGGGTGATTTGGCATGACGCTTGATTTGGAATCATTTGATGATGGGATTGGAACTTAGGGAATGATTTTGATTAAATGGATGGCAAATGAAAATGTCATATGAGCTTTAGGGTAGATTTTGGGCTCTTTGAAATGGTTTTAGATGGGCTTTTAAAGTGATTTAGGGAAGTGGGTTTTTTGATTTTAGAATGGGCTTTTGGATGAAAATTTTGTGAAGGACCATGTCAAATAAATGTTGCAATTGGTTTAGGAATGTTTCATGAATGTTTTGGAGTCAATTTGGTGTGATTTGAAATTGAATTGGTTTGAATTTGGGCCTCTTTGGTAAATGGCTCAATGTAGGTCAAATTAGGCTAATTTGGGCCAGTGTTGGGCTAGGGTTGAAATTGATGTAAAATTAATGTTGGGAAATGTTTATGGGAGTGTTTCAAAGAGGTTTTGGCTTTGTTTGGGTTTTGATTTTGGGGTTTGGGCTTATTTGGGTTAGGTTTGGGTTTAGGTCAAAATTGGGCCTTTTAGCTTTGGGTTGAATTTGAGTGGGGTTTGGGTTTAGATTTTGGGTAAATCATGTTAGTGTTTTGTTTGTGGGGATGTTAAGGAAGGTTTAAAAAAATTTTGGGGTTAATTGGAGTTGAATTGGGTTAGTTTGGGCTAAGTTTGGGTCATGGGTCCAAATTGGGCTTTAAGGTCAAAAGTGAAATTGGATTCAAATGCCAATCAAATTGGACTTGGATTTGGTCTATATTGGTGTTGGGGATATTGAAGTGAAGTTTAGAATTGAATTGGACCAGAATTTGGGTCAATTGGGTAGGTTTGGTTTGACATTGGGTTCATTTTGGGTTAAAATGGGTCAAATTAGGGATTTTGACAAAATTGGGATAAATTGACAAAATTGGCCCATGGTGTAGTTGAACAAAATGAAATTGAGAATATTTGGGATTTGCTGGAATTTTCTGGGAATTTTCTGAATTTTTTGGATTTTTTGGCTAAGAGGGGTATTTTGGGTATTTGGAGGGTATTGGGGGGGGGGTATTTTTGGAATTTTTGTTATTTTTGGCTATGGATGATCAATTTGAGTAATGTGAGAATGTTTGGGATTGGGTTTGAGGAATTTTGGGTATTTGAAGATTTTCTTGAAAATTTTGGGTAATTTCAAGGGTTTTGGGTAGGCTAGGCGGGTGTAGGGTCTCCGGGGTCAAAAATTGAAAATTTGGAAAATTGAAGATTGGGTAAATGTAAGTGGAATGGAACCATTTTGGGTTGAGCCATGAAGCCATATCAAGCCCACATGAGCCATGAGAGGACTCATTTGAGGCATTCACTATGTTGTTCCTAACCCTCTTAGCCAAGGGCTTAAGGGTTAAGGACCATCCATGTGAATCACCTACATGAGTCAAGGAGTCAAGTTGGGTATAGGTGTGGTTTTAGGAGGTGTGTGAAAGTATAGGATATGAGTGTAGTGTGTGTGTAAGTCAGCCCTTCACCGGACCGAGCCACCTGCAGGGCCCTAAGGCCAAAGAGTCCTATAGGAACTCATCCTTTAAACTTCCACATTTGATTTCAACCCTCTAGGTGATTAGGGGTCTAAAATCAAGTTTGTGGAGTTTGCAGGGAGTTAAGAAGTGGTTTGAATTTCTGGGTGGTGGGTCCCAATTCAAATCCTCTAGGATAGTCAAAAAAAAGCCTAAGGCTAGATCCTAAGTACTAAAGAGGAAAGAGAAAACCTCATCAAAAATGAGGTCAACATATCTTATTTATCTTTTCATAATTGAAGGAAGAAAGTAAACTAACTACTCAGAACACATTGAATATAAACAACAAAACTTAATAAATAAACTTTGAATCAAAAATAAAATACTTATCTCAAATATTCCTTCTACAGATCTTCTGATTCTTACTGACTCCATAGTGTAATATACTCCAGATGCAACAACTTGAAAATAAACTTACTAAACTAAATAAAAGTGGCCCTAAATTTCTCTCTCTATTTCTCTCTCTAAGGATGAGATATCGTAAAGTGGCTAAGAGAAAGGGGTTACAATGGGGGCACGTTTTTCTGAAGAAATGGACTCCTATTTATAGGCTTCAAGGGTTGCCTTGAGGCACCTCTTCAAAACATGTCCACATTCAATGAATCTTCTAGAAGGTTTGTTTAGCGCCTAGGCGCCAGACACCGCGTCCAGTTTTTTGCACCTCTTCACGTTGGCTCGCACCTCTTCGTGATTAAAACCATTTTGGCGTCCAAATGCAATGTATCACATGTATTATTTGTTAGTGATAGTGCCCTAGGCCTATTATATGGATATGTATTTTGAACTTTTATGAATATTTTTCTATTTTAATTAGCATGTTTATGATAGAAGAAGAACCTTGAATAGTTTCATGTTTATTATGAAGATTATTCTAAATATCCATAATCACTTATTGTTGTGGGAATGACAATAAATAAAGATTAATATAAAGTTTGATGGATATTCATGAGATGAATATATGTATGAGGATACACATCAGATTTATATGTATTTATTGGAGAACAAATATTGGATCGACTCGCTTTGAGATTAAATCATGGATATAAGTCATATGTTAACCTCAAGTTGTAGTGACATCAAATCCTCCGACTCGAGATTGTCATGGTTCTCAACATGAGGAATATTTTGTTTAGACATAACCCAATGTTGTCTTTGATCGGATGACCATAAAGATTATGATTGGGCATAATGTGAATCATGTAGTGAGATATGAGTAATCAAGATGGAATTTATCCCTCGTTATAATAAGAGAGATATCTCTGGGTCCCTCGAATGATTTAGACCGAGAATTATGTGGCCACACTCAAATGAATCGATGGAGATCAATTGCATTTATTTTATCGATCTAATCAGGAGTCGAGAAATTAAAGATAGAGAGATATAAGGTCGACATTATTCCATGCCTTATATTCTATCATGATATCACGTGATAAAAGGATTATGTCATTAACAATCAGGTTGTCTCGGATCTCGAGACTATTCATACTAACTTGGGTAGTTATAGTGTCTTGCTAGAGACCAACTATAACTCGTAGGTTTTTAAATGGTGATTTAAGCCTACTGCCAATGTTAATTGAACCTATAGGGTCGCACAAAATTTGAATGGACTAGAATGGTTGATGAACACTCTCTCTCTTGTGTAATTTATAATAATAAGATTATTTTAAATTACAAACATGAATTAAAAGGAGTTTTAATTCATCATATATTTAAAAGGAGTTTTTTTTTAATGAAGAGGTGCCATGAAATGGTGCCACTTCAATTAAAAGGAGGGGTCATGGCTTATGAAGTCAATTCTTTTTTATTCCTTTTGAACTCTTGCAAGAGAGGAATAGAGTTCTTTTGGTTTTGGAGAAAACCCGGCTTCCGATCTAGCGATTGGAAGCCATTTGGAAATCCGTTCGAGTGTGGATACCGGTAGAGGGCGGTGGTTTCAGCGCCTTAAAGATCCGAGGAAATCTAAGAGTAGAACTCTTGCATGGTATAATTTCCTGCACTTCTTTTTGGGTTTATGTTTTAATTTGTATGAGCACATGAGATCCTTGGTGGTTTTGGGGAAATGACTTTAATATGCGTTTTAATTAATTTCGCTTCCGTTGCGCATGATCCCCAAAATCCAACACTATTATCAAGGAACAACTGTCAGTCTTCTAGAATGTCCAATAACCGCTCACTACGTTAAAATAACTGTCCAAACGTTGTCAAAAACTTGACAGTTTTTTGTATCGAGTCTGGCGCTTAGGCGCCAACTTCTGGCTCCTAGGCGCCTAGACATATTTTTTATAATTTTTGTATTTTGCTTCACTTTCGCTCCTTTATTCACCCTTTTTTCTTTTTGGACCTTTTTACATTATCTACATCCAAAAACACAAAAATACGTTTCATTAAAGCATAATATCCTTAGAAATTGATAAGAATCAAGGCATAAAAATATGTATTTTTTTATGGATCAAAATCCCACAAACTTAAATGTTACTTGTCCTCAAGTAACCCTTTTTACTATATAAAATGTATAACTTTTGGAATAGAAGATTAATATTTAAGATTCCTTATAATTTTTTATTTTATAAAGTCTTTAGTAAATTAATAATACAATTTCTCTAACTTGGGTTAACTTTAAGAATTTAAAGAATATTCAACTACCAAATCATAAGATTTCAAATTTTTCATCCATTTTGAAAATAGTAGAAGTTTATTATATTAAGATCTCATAGATTATTTACAAGAAAAAGATCTTCTTGAAAAACCTTTCCTAAATAAAGATTCATGTATAAAATTTAAGTAAAATAGGTAACTAGTTTTCCTTTTATAAGATGATTCAAATGAAGCCAATTTTTGATTAGGCATTTCCTCAAGATTCTCCTCTTTTTTTATATATATATATAGAGAGGATTACTATATCTGGATAGCCTGTTAATGATTTTGAACTCCACTATCCTTAACTTATATTTTCAAAACTTATACATTTTCACTTAATTATTATAACATAAATAAAAATTCAAAAAGATTTTCAATCTTTTCTTTTTCAAGTGATAATTTTTGATTACTTAATACTTCTAAAATTCTATTATTTCAACCATGAATAAAAAAATTCCTTAATCTTATTCTTCTTTAAGTTAAATAATTCTATTCTTAAAATCAATCAAAGTTATTAAAATTTTGGTTAATTTCACTAAATAATTTATAAATTCAAAAATAAAAGTGATCTCAAATAGATTCTTCATTCCTTAAGTTATGTTAAAAAGTTTTTATTTTAAGAAAATATTAGCTCTTTAAGGACAAATAAAATTTAAATTTGAATGTATTTTCCCTTCCCCCAAACTTAGGTTTTGGTATACTATGAAAATTTGAAAGTATGAGAGAAAGAAAATCATAATTTTAAAAGGAAATTTTTATAAGTATGTAAAAACGATCTTAAAAAGAAAAATTTACTTCTACTCATGCTTTTATGAATAATAAAAATAAAATTGAAGCAGGTATAAAAAGAAAGCAAGCTAATTTTTATGATTATACTAAATTTGAAACAAAATAAAAGCAGAGCAAAATTACTAATTACTAAACAGTAGACTGAAACAAACATTTCATAAATTAACTCTAATTTCAGTCTCAAAAACAATATACTAAGAATATTCTAACAACAGAATCTTAACACTAATCAATCCACATAGGTACTTAAATAAATCAACATACATCAAACATAAAACTAAACAAACAAACCAAATAAAACGAAACAACAAAGTAGCACAACATAGAGATCTATAAACTACTAGTCACTGGCTGTAGACTCATCATCATCTCATCACCAGAGGAAAACTCAACATCCTTAGGATCATCAAATGTTGTGAAACTAGGAAAAGTAGGGAAACTAACATCATGCTCACCCTTCAGAAATCTGACTAGGGTTTCATTGTACTCAGCATCATAGCTACTCTTCCTCAGGGTATAATCAGATAAATGATCCAGTTTGCTATCAATAGTATCAACTCTGCAGTGAGTTTGAAATAACTCCTGCTGCTGCTCTATAAACTGATCATGCATTGACTCCCAGAAACTCGATGGTGGCTCAGCAGAAGTAGAGGGTCGGGAAGTAGAAGGTCTACTTGGAGTAGGTGCAGAAGATGAAGGAGCAGTCGATTTCTTCCCTCGAAGACGATCATATATGCTAATGCTCTCCTGACCAATCGGCTTAGTAGTCTTCAACTTTCCTCTAAAATATCTGCAGTGACTCCATTACTAATACATAATGAATAAATCAGAGATGGGAATCCTAGTCCAACAGAAGTGCTGGATCTCGCAGTAGAATCCACAGAATCATAAATAATACTGCCGACATCAATAGGCTTCCTTTCCTGAATGCAGTAGTTTAAGATCGCTCGATCTCTAGTTACTTAACTAAGGTGGTTGGAAGGTAACAACCTTGCAGAAAAAAAATAGTGCCAAGCTTTAGAAAAACCATTTAATTTGGAGGATTTGAAGTTTACCCATTTTCGGTTCCTGATCTTCCAAGATCCAGTACCATCAGTCAAATAAGCAATGATCATATCCAAATCTCCCTCAGATGGTGATAATCCAGAATAGTAGCACTCTATAGTCGGTGGTAGGCCATAAAATACATTGATTCTTTCGGGATTAAATCCTACTCCGACACCTTTGACAAAAACTTCATAATTTTCGACATCCAGAAAATTCGCATAAAATTCTCAAACTATAGGGATAACAACAACAACAGTGAAATAACAGAATCGTTGCCGATTGTGCACAACGATAGTGTTTTCAATCATTTCTCCCGGATGATAGAAACTTTGTTCTGAAATTAATTTCCTCGATGTTGCAAATTCGTGGAATCGAAAATGCACAGCCGCAGTAGAAAATTTGCTGCTATCAAAGTTATCTCGTGCCTTCCCGCGTTAAGATTTCGGAGCCATCTAAACATGAAAGAAAACAAGAGCAAATTTAGGAATAAAAAATTTAAACTCTTTTTAAGTTTAGAAAACTTAAAATAAGTTTAAAAATCCAAAGAAATCACTAAAAATCAAAATTTTTTTTTCAAAATTTCGATTCTTAGCAAAACCTAGGGAAATCTATGGTGAAAATCGAAAATAAATGGTTTAAAGTATAGATCTGACCTTGAGACGAAGAAATCGAATGGTTTCGCGCTCAAATCCTTGATGTTTTGACCTCAAAATAGATTCTAAAAGTTGATTTTCACAAAAAATGGAGGAAGAAGAAGGCTTAGGCATCGATAATGGCTTTTGGGGGTATTTAAGGAATTTTTTGGGTATAGGCCGAACCGGCGCCTAGGCGCCGAATTCTGGAGCCTAGGCGCCAGACTCTCCTTTCACAAAAAAATATTTTTAAATTTAATTTTCCACCAAAATTCATAAATTCAACTTCCAATTACTCACATTAGAGTAGGGCTTCAATTTCTAACTTCCACAACATTTTCCAACAAATTTAAAAATTAAATATTAAATCCATCAATCAAACATAAAGTTTAAATTAAACTTCACTAAATTCCATTTATAATCTTCAATATTGGCTCAATATATTCCATATAAGTATCATTCTTGATTCAAGTTCCTAATACACACTCAAACACAACAATTTTTAAGCAAAAACAACACACATTGAACATGAAAGCAAATACACAAACAAACACAATCGATTCACTAAATTGATACAACGACTCAACAAACCAGATAATAACTATCTCTTTACCAGAATATTCTAATCTTCACAAGGGAAATTGTGTATTCCGCTTGGAAAGAACACTAACGCTCTCAGGAAATCCGTAGCTGTCTTTTCATCAATCCACTTGTTCTTCGCATACATTTCAACTTGAGCATCTTGATAAGCTGCAAAATAATCAAATTGAAGTTTCATTTGCCATTTTTGATGTTCAATCTGATGAAACATCTCATGAAGATGATCTCCAATGCTTTTAAACTCCGCTTCAAACTTATCCAAACGACTAGAAATTTTCTCTAAACTTACCGTGATGAAACCATTGAAGTAGGGTTGAGGATCCTTTGAGACCTTGTCCCTAGCCTCTTCTCCATGATTTCTTCCTTCCATTTCTTCAAAAATTTCTCAAATCTCTCAAGAATGAAGTGTAATGGACGTAACTTTGATTGCTTGATGGTTAGGGATGAAAATGGGTTGATTTAAAGCTCAAAATCGTGTGAAAAACTGAAAAATTTTTGGTTTTTGCACGACCTAGTAACCGTGGCGCTTAGGCCCCGAATCTGGTTCCTAGGCGCCGGACCTATTGATACATAGTTTAACTCTGGCGCTTAGGCGCCGAATCTTGGCGCCTAGGCGCTGGAAATATGTTCAACTCCGTTTCTCCTAATCATCAAATTTTAAAGTTTCCTTCTCCAAGATAGGTAAATTATACTGGTAAGAGTAATCTAGGCTCAATAATACACATTGTAAGCAATCATAAGGAAGGTTAACTTGATCTCCTTTTTACTCATATTTTGGAATAGAGTGATCCAATTTCTAAATCTTACATACTTCAAAATAATCTTCAGCCTAAGTTAACAAAGACTTATAAGCATCAAAATTTTTTTTTAAAGTAATATAAAATTAGTCAAGATCGAGGCATAACCTTACATTAAACCATAAAAAGACTCAAAACAAAAGATAATTATGGGTTGCCTCCCACAAAGCGCTTGGTTTAACATCGTGAGCCCGAGTTAAGTAAATCTTTAATCAGGTTGACTCAAAATAAGGCTTCAATCTTAGTCCATTTACTTTAAAAAATTTTCCTGTTTTGGGGTCTTTAATATCCACATCTCCATAATGGTATACTTTCTCAATTATGTAGGGTCCAATCCATTTAGATTTAAATTTCCCAGGAAAAAGTTTTAAACGAGAGTTAAACATTAATACTTCTTGTCCAGGCTCAAACATTTTTCTTGAAATTTTCTTATCATGTAACATCTTCATTTTCTCTTTATAAATCCTTGCATTTTCATATGATTCATTTCTTATTTCTTCCATCTCATTCAATTGCAATAATCGCTTTTCTCCTACTTTATTCAAATTAAAATTAAACTCCTTTATCACCCAATAAGCTTTATGTTCAAGTTCAACAGGTAAGTGACAATGTTTACCATAGATTAATTGGTAGGGTGACATTCCGATTGGTGTCTTATAAGCTGTTCTATAAGCCCATAATGCAGAATCATGTCTATCAACCCAATCAGTTCTTTTAGGATTAAGAGTCTTCTGTAAAATTCTTTTAATTTCTCTATTTGATACTTCAGCCATTCCACTTGTTTGTGGGTAATAAGCAGTTGCAATTCTATGTTTAATTCCAACTTTTTGTAGTAATGATTGAATTCTTATATTTCTGAAATGACTTCCACCATCAGTGATAATTACCTTAGGCATTCCAAATCTTGAAAATATCATTTTCTTTAAGAATTTAGAAACACTTTTGGAATCACAGTTTGGTAAAGCAACAACTTCAATGTACTTTGAAACATAATCAACTACTAATAAAATATAAATTTTTCCAGATGATGGAACAAATAGTCCCATAAAGTCTAAACCCCATATATCAAAAATTTCAACTTCCAATATATAGTTTAAAGGCATTTCATCCTTCCTAGATATATTTCCCCTCCTTTGACATCGATCACATGTTTTCACATAATGTCTCACATCTTTAAATAAGGTAGGCCAATAAAATCCAGAATTTAAAATTTTAAATGCAGTTTTATTTATGCCAAAGTGTACTCCAAAATTGGAATTATGACATTTTTGAATAATAGCAAAAGTTTCCTCATAAGGTACACATCTTCGAATTATAGAATCTCTTCCAATTTTAAATAAATGAGGATCTTCCCAAATGTAAGATTTAGCATCATATTTAAATTTCTTAATAAATTTGTTATCCAATTTCTTAATACCAGCATCCTAACCACTTAACAATTTCTTTTTTAAAGACCTCTTTCATGATATGATTTAATCTTCTTTGCGGTTCAATAGTAGGTTTAAAATTTTCTTCCATTAAAATACTATGCATACAAATGGAGGGGCTTATTCCTTTTATATCAGCAATAGTCCAACCAAAAGCTTTCTTATAATTCTTTAACACACCTAGTAGTTTTTCTTCTTGATCTTTACTCAGTTCAGAAGAAATAATAACAGGTAAAGTTATCAAATTTCCAAAGAAACACATATTTTAAATGCGAAGGTAACATTTTTAATTCCAGTTCAGGGGTTTTTTTAATTGATGGTAAAAGTATATCATTTTGTGTTATGTCTAAAGTTTCCCAGTTATCTTTAATAAAATGAGTCTCTTCTTCTTCTACTTCTTCATTTTCATCAGTCAAAAATTCAAATTTTTCTTCAAAAATGACTTTACATTTTTCTTGATAATGTTTCTCAATTAAATAATCAATTATATCCATTCGATAACATTTCTCTTTATCAGGGTACTTCATTGATTTAAGAACATTGAATTTAATTTCTTGATCATTAACTCTCATGGATAGTTCTCCTTTTTGCACATCAATCATAGCTCGTCTGGTAGCTAGAAAAGGTCTCCCTAAAATAATATGTATCTCTTTATCTTCTTCCATATCAAGGACGATGAAATCTACAGGGAAGATAAATTTATCCACTTTAACAAGGACATCCTCTATAACTCCTTTAGGATAAGTGATAGATCTATCAGCTAACTGAAGGGTTACAGTGGTGGGAGTAATCTCTCCTAAATCCATTCTTCGAAAGATATAAAATGGCATGAGATTAATACTTGCTCCTAAATCACATAAAGCTTTCCCACAAAATTTTTCTTTAATAGCACAGAGTATAGTGAAACTTCCAGGATCCTTAAGTTTTTCAGGTAATTTCTTTTGAATTATTGCACTGCATTCTTCACTTAATGCAACAGTTTCAAAAGCTTCAAATTTTCGTTTCTTGCTTAAAATATCCTTCATAAATTTTGCAAAAGTTGGCATTTTTTCCAAAGCTTCAGCAAAAGGTATGTTAATAGTTTCTTAAAAATTTCAAAGAACTTAGAAAATTGATGATCAAGTTTATGCTGTTTAAGTCTTTGAGGAAAAGGTGGTGGTGGTTTTTCAACTTCCACATTAATAGGTATAACAATCTGATCTTGACTAGGAGAGAGAGTTTCTTTAGGTTTTTCAATCTCTTCAACCTCAATCTCTTTTTCAATTTCATTCTGCATTCTTTCTTTTAATTCCTTTACACTTGTAAGTTGCACAGCCTTAACATGTTCATGTTCTTTTTCAGTTTCCTTTAGATTAATTTCAACATTACTAGAAAGTGTTCCTACAGGTCTGTGATTAATTAAAGTAGCAATTTGCCCCATTTGATTTTCAATATTACGAATAACAATATTTTGATTTTGTAATTGATTATTCATTTATAAAATTAATTCTTTTATTGATAACTTTTTTTGTTGATTATTAAATCCAGGAGGTTTATAATTTGGATTAACTTGATTATTCCAATTTCCAGTGGGGTGAGATTGATTATTACCCCATTGTTGTTGTGAATTATTCCAGTTAAAATTAGGATGATTTTTCCACCCAGGATTATAATAATTTGAATAAGGATTATTTTTACTTGCAATAGCTTGTAAAGTTTCAATAATATGATAATCTTCAATATAAGCAGAGTTATTATGTGAAATATTAATTGCAAAATTATCCAATTTTTTAGACATTGCTGCTACTTGTGAAGCTAGGATAGAAAATGTTTCATTATCGTGAATACTTGCCATCTTTTTAGGATTAATCCTTTCGGAAGGCCATTGAAAATTTTTATTTGCCATTTCTTCAATTAAAGTGTAAGCTTCTTCAAATGATTTATACATTAAAGAGCCTCCAGCAACAACATCAATAATTGATTTTAAAGATACAATTAATCCATTATAAAATGTTTGAATAATTAACAAATAAGGTAAAGCATGATGAGGACATTTTCTTAATAGTTCTTTAAATCTTTCCCAAGTTTCATATATTGTCTCCCCGTCAAATTGACTAAACGAAGTAATATCATTTCTTAATTTAGCAGTGTTAGAAGGAGGAAAATATTTAGCAAGGAATTTTTGTGCCATTTTAGCCCATGTTTTAATAGAACCAGTTGCTAATGAGTTTAAACACATCTTTGCTTTATCTCTTAAAGAAAAAGAAAAGAGTCCAAGTCTAATAACATCATCATAAACATTGTTATATTTAAAGGTAGCACAAAGTTCTAAAAAACTAACAAGGTGTAAATTTGGATCCTCATTTCGTGTTCCACCAAATTGATTGTTTTGGACCATTTGAATAATAGACGGTTTAAGTTCAAAAGAATTAGCATTACAGTGGGTATTTGAATACTACTATGATGTTCATCAACTGTAGGGTTAGCATAACCCCTTAATGGTTTATAAACATTTTGATCATTAAGTTCAATTGGATTTTGTAAAGTAGCCATTTCTTGAAATTTTTGAATTTGTTTTCCCTTTTTAATTTTTCTAATTGTTCTTTCTAGTTCAAAATCTAAAGGTATTAGTCCTTCAGAACCAAAACTTCGCATAAAAAAAATAAAGTAAGGAAAATTTTTTTTTATATATTTTATATTTATATATATATTTTTTTATGTTTTTGGAAATATAATATTTAAAAATTATAACCTTTTTTTTATTCCTTCCCCGGCAACGGCGCCAAAAACTTGACCAGATTTTTTGTATTTCCAAATACAAGGATTTGTTACCACTGCTAGAAAATTTAATTTCTGGCAAAGGGGCGAAACACTTGACCTGGAATAACTTGCGATATAGATGTGTACCAAATTTAAATTACGACAATAACATTAAATACAACTTGATTGCTACTGAATGCTAGGCCGTTAATGCTTTATACTTTTTAAATATATGTTTATATAGCAAAATATAATTTTAAAAGAAAATATTTATATACTTTTTGGGTACTACGTAAGTATACGTATCGTTTTAAGTAATATAGGGCTTTGAAACAAAGACCCCAGTATCGATCCCACTGGGAAAAAATATGGTAATGAATTTTTAAATATTGTATTAAAATTCTTTTGGTATTTTAATCTAACTATAAATTACTTTTGCTGGATGCGGATAAAGAAAATAATAATAAAAAAAATGATTTTATGAAAACTATATAAAACAAATAACTTTCTTCCCTTCAATTAATCTAAGATTTTTAAGATAATTTAATATTCATTGGAGAATTTGATTTATGGTATTGTGCCAAATAAAAGCATTTCTATTCTTTACCCTTTCATCCAGGCGCAAAGAACATTGGCTAATTTACAGATCAGGTTTGGATGTATTGTTAGTAGAATGGGTTAATCTAGGCTCACACTACTAGATGTCCATGGGTGGCTATGGTCGGCCCTACTAGTGACCCTTTCCTTATCTATAAATCAAATTATAAGAATTTAGTCTGTCACTCTAAAAACTTATCAATTCTACGCCCTTTAAATCTTATCTTCCTATTTATTTGCACTTCACCCTGAATAGCCCGCACATGGCCTTCGACTACCCAAGGATTCATGTGACATCTACAAGTTAAGAGTTCTTATCCTTCTAGGTCTCAAAACTCTTCAACAGGTTTTAACAATTTAAATGGCCAATTTAAAAAGTAAAGTAAGATCAGGTATTAATATCATCACAATGTTTTGAAAATATTTTCATTTTCAATTCTCCATCAAATCTTATATTATCTTATTTATCTTTTCATAATTGAAGGAAGAAAGTAAATTAACTACTCAGAACACATTGAATATAAATAGCAAAACATAATAAATAAACTTTGAATCAAAAATAAAATACTTATCTCAAATATTCCTTTTACAGATCTTCTGATTCCTACTGACTCCACAGTGTAATGAACTCTAGAAGAAAAAAATTGAAAATAAACTTACTAAACTAAATAAAAGTGGCCCTAAATTTCTCCCTCTATTTCTCTATCTAAGGATGAGAGATGCTAAAGTGACTAAGAGAAAGGGGTTACAATTAGGGGGGCACGTTTTTCTGAAGAAATGGACTCCTATTTATAGGCTTCAAGGGTTTTCTTGAGGCACCTCTTCAAAACATGTCCACATTCAATGAATCTACTAGAAGGTCTGTCTGGTGCCTAGACACTGGAATCTAGCGCCTAGGCGCCGGACACCGCGTCCAGTTCTTCGTACCTCTTCACGATTAAAACCATTTTGGAGCATCCAAATGCAATGTATCACATGTCCTATTATCAAGGAACAATTGCAAGTCTTCTAGAATGTCCAATAACCGCTCACTACGTCAAAATAACCGTCCAAATGTTGTCAAAAACTTGACAATTTTTTGTATCGAGTCTGGCGCTTAGGCGCCAACTTCTAGCGCCTAGGCGCCAGGCCATATTTTTTACAATTTTTGTATTTTGCTCCGCTTTTGCTCCTTTTTTCACCCCTTTTTCCTTTTTTGGACCTTTTTACATTATCTACATCCAAAAACACAAAAATACCTTTCATTAATGCATAATATCTTTAGAAATTGATAAGAATCAAGACATAAAAATAGGTATTTTTTTATGGGTCAGTAGACCCTGCAAAAATTCAAGTAATAGCTAAATTACCACCTCCTACTACAGTGAGAGGGGTAAGAAGTTTTCTTGGACATGCTGGTTTCTACAGGCACTATATTAAAGATTTTTCAAAAATTACAAAACCTTTATGCCAAATTTTAGAAAAAGATAAGAAATTTGAATTTTCGGAAGAATGCTTGAATGCCTTTGAATTATTAAAGGAAAAACTAATCACAGCACCTGTAATAGTTTCACCTGACTGGGAGAAACCTTTCGAATTAATCTGTGATGCTAGTGATTATGCTATTGGAGCTGTTCTTGGTCAAAGATATGACAAAATTTTTAAGGTTATATACTACGCTAATAGAACTCTAAATGATGCTTAAATTAACTATACAGTTACTGAAAAAGAGTTACTGACTATTGTGTATACTTTTGATAAATTTAGATCATATTTAATTGGAACTAAATTTATTGTGTATACTGATCATTCAGCTATTAAATATCTTATGCAAAAGAAGGATACTAAACCTAGATTAATTAGATGGGTACTTTTAATGCAAGAATTCGATTTTGTGGTGATTGATAGAAAGGAACTGAAAATCAAATTGCTGATCATTTATCGAGACTGGAATATCAAGAAATAGTTAATACCGACAATGAAATAATAGACAGTTTTCCTGATGAACAACTTTATAATATTAATGAGTGAAAAATACCTTGGTATACTGATATAGTAAATTATTTAGTAAGCGATATTTTACCACCTATGCTAACATTGCAGCAACAGAAAAAATTTGTTCATGATTCAAAATTATATTTTTGGGATGAACCATATTTATATAAACAATGTAATGACCTTATTATTAGGAGATGTGTGCTTTATGAAGAGACTGAACAGATTATTCAAAAATGTCATGATTCTGATTTTGAAGGATATTCTGGGATTGACAAAACTGCGTATAAATTGTTACGAGTTGGATTTTATCCTGAGAGAGCCTACTCTTTTTAGAGATGTTTACAGATATATAAAACATGTGATAGATGCCTACGAGTTGGTAATATATCTAGAAAAAATGACATGCCTCTGAATTTCATATTAGAAGTTGAGATTTTTGATGTTTGGGGATTAGATTTCGTGGGACCATTTATTTCTTCTTTTAGGAACTTATATATTTTAATTGCAGTTGATTATGTATCAAAGTGGATTGAAGCACAAGCTTTACCTCATTGTGATGCTAAAAGTGTTTTAAAACTCTTAATGAAAAACATTTTCATAAGATAAGGTATGCCGAGAGTGATTATCACTGATGGAGGATCCCATTTTAGGAATAAATACATTCAAAGATTGGCAGAAAAGTTTAGTATTGTTCATAAATTCTCTACTGCCTATCATCCTCAAACTAGTGGTTTAGCTGAAGTTTCTAATCGTGAGATCAAACAAATTTTAGAAAAGACTGTAAATCTTAATAGAGTAGATTGGTCTACTAGACTAGATACTGCATTATGGGCATACAGGACTGCTTATAAAACTCCTATTGGTATGACTCCTTACAGGCTTTTATATGGAAAAACTTGTTCCTTACCAGTAGAATTGGAGCATAAAGCATATTGGGCAATTAAAGAATTCAATTATAATTTGAATAATGTTGGTGCGAAGAGAATGCTACAATTGAATGAATTAGAAGAATTAAGAAATGAATCTTACAATAACAATAGAATTTAGAAGGAAAAACTGAAGTTAAGACATGATCAGAAGATTAACCGAAAGAACTTTGAACCAGGGTAAGAAGTTTTGCTTTATAATACAAGGTTGAAATTATTTCCTGGGAAATTGAATTCTCGTTGGTTAAGACCCTTTATTGTGACTCAAGTTTATACTTATGGAGAAATTGAAATTGAAGATCCTAAGACTGGGAATAGATTTAAAGTAAATGGACATAGATTAAAACCATATTTTAAAGGTAAAAGACCTAATTTTAAAGAGGTTTTAATGCTTAGTCAACCTGAATAACACCTAAATAGGTAGGGCTGACGACGTTAGACCAAACGCTTTGTGGGAGGCAACCCATAGTTATCTTTAATAGTTGTGTTTGTTTGAAATTATTGTTAATTTGTAGTAATATTAAGTCTTACTACTCATATTTATCCTTTGTTTATCATAAAATTTGAATCCATAGAGAAAATTTGGAACGTATTGGACCACGACGTTTTTATAAAAATTTTTTCCTTGGGCACCAACGGCGCGCTCGATGTCGCTGACGGTGGGATTTTCCGGAGAGTTCTGGTATTTAATTGCATAAGGCTCGCCGACGGCGGCTTAGAGGCTGCCAACAGTAGGATCAATGAGTGGGCAGTTTTTCGTGTTCAAAATGACGGTTTTTGGCAGTTTTTAACGAATTCGACCTTTATAAACTCCTATGAGAGGTTTCTAATCACTCTAAACTCACAAAAATGAATGGATACTCTCTCTCGAAACTTTCTCAAATGGCTTCCAATTCGATTGATAACCCAAGATTTTGAGTGTACAACAGGAGAAAGTTCATCAATGCGGAAGCACAATGACTTTTCAACAAGGTAATCTCGAAGAGAAGATTGATTAAATAAAGATGATTTGTCAATAGAGGACAAAGCAATCCTTCGTCGCCAATTAAAGAAATGATTGTGCGGAGAAGATGGGTAGTGTTTTGCTACACTACTACCGCAGTAGTCGTTCCTGTGGTTAAAGAATTCTATGCCAATTTAATCAACCAAGGAAGCATTTATGTGAGAGGTAGGTGGATTGCATTCAATTCTGGAAGAATTAATGAGTTTTATATGGTTGAGAATGTTCTAGTTTGTTATTATTCGAATTTCATGCGCACGAGAGAAAAGATGAAAGAAATATACCAATATTTGACAGACGAAACTGATGACTGGGAAATTAAAGAGAATGTGTATGTTAGTATCTCTGCAACACATTTAAATCATGTTCAAAACATTGGCACTTTTTCATCTCTGCGAAGTTATTGCCGACGATGAAAATTGGCAAAGTCATGAAATAAAGTGCAATTTTAAACTACTGCATTCAAATGGGATAGCCCATGGATATTGGATCGATTATTGTGAAGTCTATTTTTGGACTGATTGTTCAAGGATCATTCCAAGGGCTTGGACATCCTTCCATAATTTTCTCGATTTGCAGTTTGTTTCAAGTGTATGTTGACCTCATTTTTGGTGAGGTCTTTTCTTTTTCTTAGTGCTTAGGATCTAGCCATAGGACTTCTCCTTAACTATCCTAGAGGACTAGAATTAGGACCCACCCTTTAGCAATTCAGCTACTTCTTAACTCCTCTTGGGACCCCACTTGGATGGTTGCAAACCTCTAAATTACCTTGGAAGGTTAAAACCACCATATGAGCAACCAATAGTGAGTTCCTATAGGATTGTTTGAACTTAGGGTACCCTTGGGTGACTTGGGCTTCTCTTGCACACACACACACCCCTTAGCCACTTAACCTAAACATTGACCCTTACCTTTCTACCCTTTATGAAACTCACATGGTTGAACCCAAGCCACTAATCTTTGATTAAGATGGCTAAAGTCAATATGTGAATGATCATAAAGTGGTTACCATTTGGCTAGACTTGGTCCCAAAGTGGTTGGACTTAGCTAAGTCCATGGCCCATGCTTCCAAACCCTAATTCCATTCCAAATCAATTTTTACTCAATATTAACCCCAATAAAATGGTCTCATTCTTCCTTATTTGAAACCCCATTCATTTTGCTAAAATTTCTGCTTTTCACATTGGGTCCCCTAAACCTACCAAAAACTACCTAAATTGCCCCCACAACCACCAAATCATCCAAAAATTTCCCAAAATTCCTAAAATATTCTAAGAATCATTTTGAAATAATTCCCACCTCTCAAATCCACCAAAATACCCCAATACCCTCTAATTAACCTCCAAATACCCCTTTTGGCCCAAAATTCCAAAAATTCCAAAAATTCCCAGAAAATTCTAGAAAATCTCAAATATTCCTAATTTCATTTTGTTCAACTACACCATAAGCTAATTTTGTCAAAATAACCTAATTTTATCAAAATCCCCAATTTGACCCATCTTTAACCCATGTGGACCCAATGTCAAACCAAGTCAACTCAATTGACCTCAATTTTGCCCAAACTCAATTCTAAACTTCAATTCAACATCTCCAATACCAATATAAACCAAATCCAAGCCCAATTTGGTCCACATTTGAGTTCAATTTCAACTTTAAACCAAAACCCCAATTTTAACCTATGAACCAAACTTACCCAAATTCAACCCAATTCAACTCATTTTCCCCCCAAATCAACTCTAAAATCTCCCTAATACATCCATACACAAAATAAAACATCAATTGTCCCTCAATTTGAACCCAAACCTCATGCAAAATCATTTGAAACTAAAACCCCAAAATTTTCCCTAAAGTTGTCACCTACCCCTAAATCTCCAAATAGAATCCCCTAAATCCAAAATTTCCACCTAATTTCAATCCTAAACCTTTCCTAACAATCATTTGAAACATTTTAAACCATCAATTGAGCCTTAGTAAAGATCTAGCCAAACCTAAACCCAACCTAACCTATGGTGACCAAAATTAACCAAGACCCCAAAATCCTCCAAATTGAAACCCCAAATGAAGTCAAATCCACTTCATGTCTTCATGAAAAGTCTTCCTTACAATCATCTACAGAATTTTGATAAATAAATTTGATCCAATTCAAACCTAAACTCAAGCTAGCCCAACTCAAACCCATGTGAACCCATGTGTACACATGAACCAAATTAAATCAAACCAAACCATATTTGATCAAACCAACCCCTTGGCTGCCAACCCTAGACTCCCTAGGGTGGGTTTGACCTGACCCAACCGATGCCCCATGAGCCATGGAACAATGGTCCACCACTTTGGACCAATGAGCTAAGCCACATGGCTAAGGCCAAGTCCTATCCTTAATCTCCCTTTAAGCAACAATCTCTGCCAAATTAATTGAGCTAAACTCCTCCTCCACTCCTCCTCAGCCCGCTCAGCCGCCTGACCGTCCTTCCCAGCCACCCCAGCCGTCGGAACAGTCACGCCCGAGCACCCCTTTGTCCTTATAAAT
Organism: Papilionanthe hookeriana x Papilionanthe teres; assembly: GCA_022702705.1. Taxonomy (NCBI): domain Eukaryota; kingdom Viridiplantae; phylum Streptophyta; class Magnoliopsida; order Asparagales; family Orchidaceae; genus Papilionanthe; species Papilionanthe hookeriana x Papilionanthe teres. The sequence continues at coordinate 81,391,467 of CM040423.1, forward strand.
TCAAAATTGAACTTGGGTAGTGGCCAATCCTTTCACCAACCACCCTGCTTACAATGCCCTCACCCTAAGAGGCCTAAACCACTCATTGCCTGGCTCTGAGCTCCCCTCTCCAGCCATGAATATAAAATCCCCACCTTTCATCCTCTCCAAAGGTGCTGATATTTCTTTCACCAAACTCCCCCAAATTGCTCCCAGACCTTCTCCCAGCCTAAAGAAGAAGAGCCCCACTATTTTCCTGCCCTAATTTCCACTGGTTGAGCTCAATTTCAGAGCTCAATCTCAGTCCAGAAAATAAGACACCTCTTGAAACTCCACCAAAACCAAATTAAACTCACCTACACCTTCCCAACACCAAGAGAAGGAGTTCCCCAGTGAAAGCCCCCTCTCCTAGCCTCCCAATTGTTCTATCGGCCAGAGCCTGGAATTGGGTTTGGTCGAAGTCATACCTATGCAGCTCACCAAGACCAGAGACTTCATCCGGAGGCTCCTCTCACTCCAACGAATGTGCCGAGCATCTTTGATTGAAGCTTCACTTCTCAGAGCTAAGGTATTGACCTCTCCTCCCTCCCGAGCTCCCAACAATTCTCCATTTTGTTCTGTGCAATTTCAATACATGTTAGTTGTATGGATAGCTTCGTCTAGGATAGACACATTGATAGAGACCAATTACACATGATTTGGTTGAGTCTGGAGCTAGATCTCAAGGTTTTAGAGTGGACGGATCTCGGGATGAACCAGAAGGAGACGATGACCAGCGACAGTCCAATCGCGTGTGTATCGGGTGGACGACAAAGATGAAGTCGGACAGAACCACGGGATATAAAGCGCTAGCTGACGAGGTGGATACGTGGATGGAGGCGTCAAATGGCTGAGCGATGCGTCGTCTTTCGGAGCTGCCGAGGTTACAGTCAGCGGCGCGTGGTTATGTAGAAAAATAGGGATTTTATGAATTTATTAAATAGCCAAAACTTCAAAAATTAATATCTTTGCATAGAAAAATCCTAAAAATAAAAGAAAAATACCCTATTTCTCAGTGAACAGATGAGAATAATGTGGAAAAAGAATTGATCTATTTTGTTGATTATTTTATTTTTAATTAATTTAATACTGTTCTGAGTGTTTTAATTCTCCATCCATGCATACAATTCACCATGGCATGAGACCATAAGGCTTTTGTAGCCTCTGATCTTGGGAACATTCCCTGAATTTTCTAAGGCCAGAGGCTATCTCTGTGGCAAGTTATCTATTTTCCAATTTTATGTGCCTGTTTTGGTATTTTAATTCCAATAATTAGCATGTTGATTGTGATAAAATCTAAAAAAATTAGGAGAAGTATCTCTGGACTAGAGGACCCTAGGAAAATTATGGTTTGACTTAATTCATTTATATGAATCCTAATTTGGCCAAAACCTTAAAATTAAGATTAAATTAATTTGAAGCAACCACTCATTAAAATAGCACAAAATTAATTCTCCAGTGATCCTTAGGGTGAGAAGAGTTTTACATAAAAATTTGAAACTAATTAAAAATAAGTCAACCCACTAAAAGGGTTATTTAAGTCATATGGCCACTTTTAAACTTTAAAAATTCATAAAATCCAAAAATATATTTAAAAAATTCACTAAACTCATTTTGAGGGATCTTTAATACTTTAGGCTTAATCAAAGGGAGGGTAAAATATTTGATCTTAACTTTCTCTTGGATGATTGAAACTTAGGGAATTAAGGGGTAGAAACCCATTGATCACCTACAACATCAAAAATGAAATCCTAATTAATTAATTCATTAAAACTTTGGAAGAATAATTAATGTTTGGATTATTAAAATTGGGGATGAGACTTAAGAAGATACCAATTCTCTAATGTAAAGTCTCTAAATGGATCAATTAATAATATTCAACTCTTAATTGACTAAAATGATGATTGAAATTATTAATTAAAAGAAAGCAACCCTTAATTAAATATTTAAAAAATTAAATGATTTAATAATTTAAAATAAACTTAAAACATTAAAATTAATTTGAAATCACTTACAACTTAACCCAAAACAAACTTGGAATGTTAAAATTAATTAATCTCAAAACAATTTAAAATCAAGATGTGATAATTAAAATCAATCAAAAATACTTGAAGCAAATTTGAATCGCTAAAATTTAATGAAATTAAATTGTTTAAACACCTCTTTAATTTAAACAATTTTAAAACATTTTAAAAAAAAGCAATTTAAAATTCCATAACTAAACTAAAAAAATAATTCAATCTTAGTGGTTAAATCTCTTAACAAACTGATTTGCCCCAGAAGGCTCCCACCTTATAACCCTTAGGTGGAGTATCAAATGAAATGTCACTCCACTCAACGGACAATCAAATGTCCAAGTTCACTGAGAAAGAAACAAAATTCAACTAAAGTATTAGATGATTAACTCACTTATACAATGAAATTCATTTGGACTCAAAGTAATCCCTGAAGCATTGAAAAGATGTTTAGGACTCATCCAAAGCACTTTGTCAATATGATGGGATGTTTTAGAAGAACAATTGAACTTAATTGTTCTTTGGTGAAGAAAATCATCCTTAATAAAACACAAGAACCTAGACGCAATAGGAATTGACTAGCAATAAGAATAGGATCTGGGTAGACAATCAAAACTTTCCCTTAGCTTTACCTAGGTATTTCTTGCAAATATTTAAATGCCTTAACATGTGTTTTAAGTGCAGCTTGAAATGACGAGAAGACACTCAAGGTACGCTTTTATTTTAAAGCAATTTATTTACCTGAATTGTCCTTTCTTTCTTGCAAAATTTGCATGTTAAACAAGAATACCACCCTGCATGAAAACTGAAACCTTTTAAGATAGCCACAAAATCGAAACCCAAACTAAATTAAAAGTCACAACAAGATAAAATTCACTGCCACAACATTGAAAAGATAAAACAACTCAAAATTTAATTACAAACACGACAATAAAAACTACAACTACAACTAAATTAAAATGCCTCGTTGGATGATCTGGAATCCCTCGGATGATGTTACCTACGCGTTGCTAACGAGATTTCCCATGGTCTAAATGAAATTGTGGAACTCATTCAGTTGAGTTTAGAAAATTCATTTAGACTAAGTAAATCAGATGAAAATAGCGGTGCCGGGATGACGGAACCATGGGATCTTCATCAGTTCTGCTTAATCAACTTTAAGATTTGTTTTAATTAAAATATTAAGACATCTAAACCTTAAGACTCTTCTAAACTAGAATACTTTCCTCATCTTTTGATTGCCACTTTCTAAAACTAGACCTTTGTAACAACAAGGAGCTTGGAGCACAGTGGGCAGCACGACCATCTTCGTCAGCAAAACTTGGGTCTACATTAGCAAAGCCATTCCTAGTTTTAAATAACCAAGCCATAGGATTTCGAGGTAGTTTGCTTAGTGCAACATAAATCCTCAGCTTTTCGTTAGGCATTTGCATAATCATGTTATGCAAATTAAGCCCTAACCGATCTTAGGACTCCGAGGTAGTCGTTTGGTATGACATAAACCCTCACATCTTCGAGGCTATTTGTGTGATTATATCATACAAGTATAAGTCTTAATTAACTAAAACTTTTAGGATTGAAACATTAAATAATTCTCAAATTCAAGCCAAACAATAGGATAGTTTGGGAAGTTGCCAAGATTTCTCTTGGATCTTCAGCTTCTCCTACCTTTCTTCCATTGGATTCCTAAAATAACTGTTCCAAATTTGATCCATTCCCTATTGAAATTTCCAAAATTTAATTTTTTGAAAACCCTGAACTTTGAAATTCTTGAGAGCAAAACCACTGATCATTATTGAGAGTTTTCTTAAATGATTCCCTTCATTTAAGATGTAATTAACTATAGGGGCTTGCCCTTATAGGGAACTTTAAGAACCCAGGTAATATAAACCCTGCTTAATTCCTTTGTATTAAGCAGGGGAACTTGTCGGCTTATAAAATTGGTTCGCAGACCGAATGGGTGTCACAAATCTTCTAGTTTATTTAATTGATCCCCATCATCAAACAGTGTGTCTATTCTTCGGGATAGATACACGGTTTGAGGTGTGGTGCTCGTTTATATAAACTATTGGGACGTGAGATCGGTTTGATTTCATATCTTAAAATTTTCAAACATAAAATTATTTTCAAAATCAATTGTTACTTTCCAAATTATATATATATATATTTAAATGAAATTTAAAATTTAAAATTCACCGACAATTTTTGTAGGCGACCCACTTTTCAAAACACATAACCTAAAAATATGCCTACAACTTCTGGCGACTCCGCTGGGGAATAGTTCCTCTCTCCATTTTGATCAGATGGTTTTGCTTTCATAAATCAGTAGTAAGTCCATATCTCTTATGGATCAAACTATCATTCTCCCATTGATGTATCTTGTTTATTTCTGTCTTGAACAGATACGATCTACCCTTTTGGATTTTGGAGCCACTGTTTAGACACCTCTAAACAGAGAGGTTCTGAAATCCTCCTTTTTCACCTCTCCAAAGAGGCGAGGTGAGTCCCCCAATAGGTGTGGTTTAAGACCAACCCACCGAATCTAGTTTCCTACGGGGTTTACCTTTCCTAAATTTAAGATAAAGGTCCCGCAACTTTCTACCCTCAATCGAGTCTTTATCAACCTTCTGTTTCCCGATTCCTCTAAATTAACTATGAATGAAATAAAACCCATGAAACTTGAAAAGTTTTACGAAATAAAAAAAGAAATCTAAATGAAATTAACAAACTTGTTCGAACTTTTGACGTAAAACTTCTTTCTTTCATCCAAAGATCGTTGCGACGATAAGGGAAGTATAGCGTAGCTCAACGTCCTGCATCTTTTCTGCAGAAGATGTCTGCACCTAAGCTGATCTTTTCCTTTGCCACTGAAACTGACTTGGCAATCAGCCGGGATGGATTTCCTGACAACACAGTCATCCATTTTGGACAAGGGTTCGACAAGACGGACATTAAGTTCGGGGACATCACTGTCACCTTACTGAGGTCCAAGACACCAGAATCTGTAGAACCTATAGTTGAGTTCAGCTTGAAGTCGACTTAAGAGTTTCCTCCCCTGAAGATGGTCCCAATTGGGGGAACACCGTTGCTTGTAAGAGATTGGTCGTCAAAGCTGACAGGATTGCCTCCCGAACTATTGTCGCTACCCCCGCCGGTCTAGTCATTACTGCACCTACCCCTGCTAAATGGAAGGGCAAGGAAATTCAGACCAGTGATGAACCTGTTACTGTGGAGGGTATGACTTTTGCTGCGATACTGCCCGTCTTCGAGATAGGGTCCAGCTTAAGAATGGCACCCTTGACTAAGTCTCAGAGAAGGAATAAGAATAAAAGAGAGGCTAAAGTTAAAGCCGCTGAGGTTGCCATTCCTGAGGAAATTCCATAGGAAGAAGAAGAACTGCCAGAACTTTCACCCCTGTTAGAAGGAAACATATTTTACCCACTTTCTGCTGCTCCCAAGGAAGAAAGTGCGCAGAAGATCACTGTCGCGTTACCCCAACCGGCATACTACGATGAGCATAAAGGAAGAAAAGTAAGAAATACACCGCTCACTCGATTACGGACGATAATCGAGAAGCTGGCAAGGAAAGATAACTGCTCTATGCCTGAGATCCTGAGAAGGATGGGGAGAATACCTGCCATGGCATGTCTCAGACCAAGGGTACTTCCCCCTACCGTACAAAAGGAACTTCCACTAAAGAAGAGGAAACTGAATATCAAGAAGTTACCAGCCGTGGTATCTGGTCCGTATCTTAGGAGGCACACCACCTTTCAACCTACCACTAACGAACCATCCAGTTCTAGGCACCTAATTGCAGAAAGGATGGTGTGGCGACCTAAAGACACGGAGCCAATACCAGCAGAGCAGCCAGAAATAAGAAGTTCTGATGCTGAGTACAGAGCTAAAAGGAGTACTGCTGTCTTAGAGTCAACTCCAGAAAATGAAGTTCACCAACTGCAGTCCACCAGCCGTAGGACCGTTAGAGGAAAGTCACTCGAGGTCACTCTGGAAAGGTTGAGATCAGACATTCAGCAGTTAGCCAAAGAACGAAAGGAAGGATTAGAGAATGAAGAAGACTTGTCAGGATACATGGACTAAGATATTCCTTAGATCAATGTGGTCGAGACCCGAGAATCGTCAACCCTATTGGGAGCTCCAGCAGCTACAGAAGGAGAAGATCCAGAGGCGATGAGGCTTCGTCTTCGAGAAAAGGATCATATAATTCACCGAATGGAAAAGAAAATGGAGGAAATGGCGACTGATCTAGCCATGCTTCAAATTCAGCCTCAGTCCCCAAAGGAAACATCCCCGGATGTAATTCACATTGCCGACGGAGGAAAGGAAGTCACGTCCGTTAATGGAGATGAGCAACCGAAGAAGGACTCCACTCAGAGTCTAATACCAGAAAAGGACATTATAAATATGGTTGAACATCAGATGCAAGAAGCTTTAGCCCAGTCTAAAGTCGGGGCATTGATTCTAAAGGGTAGACCATACCCCAAAGAATTTGATGTCGTGCAATACCCTAAAGGCTTCGTACCACCTCTGTTCAAGACTTTTGATGGAATGGGAAACCCTTGAAAGCATGTTGCACACTTCTGTGCAAATTGCTGCAACGCAGGGGGTAGTGACGCTTTGTTTTTTCGCCAGTTTGTCAGTAGCCTTTCACGAATTGCCTTTGACTGGTATGCAAAGCTGCCCAACGGCTCAGTAAAGAAATTCACAGAATCGAAAAACCTATTTGTGAAATGGTTCACTGGAGCTCAGCACCACATCACCATCAGTGATCTTGTGGTCGAGCAACAGAAACCAAACGAAACTTTGGTGGACTACATCTTGCGATGGAGGAATTTAAGCATGAAATGGGAGCCGCAGCTTCAGGAATAACATGTCATTGGAATTCTACTAAAGAGTATTCACGGTTCAATGGCATTTCTCCTTAAGGGATTTACAATTAAGACATTCGATAAATTGCTCAGCAAGGCCACGAGTCTACAAGAGAAAGCAAAACCACTTAGCTTCACCGATAAGATCGATAAGCAGAAGCCAGTTAGAGCCTTCGAGAGGAAGTCCGGGACCGTCGCAGCAGTAGACAAGGGCAAACGACCGATGCAAATATGGATGGAACGACCTTAGTAGAGCTATCAAAAACCTCCGCTGAGTTATCAACTGCCTCGGTAGAACTATCAGCCTTTGCAGCAATATGGCCAACAGTCATCTCAATAATATAACCAGCAGCCATTTAAGCAAAAGCGTAGCTTGGTAAAACTTATGAAGAAGGAGTACCCTTTCAAGAATGAAGCAGTTGGCAAGATGTTCCATAGTCTGATCAAGAAGGATGGATTCCAATTGCCAGAGCCCAGGAGGCCGAATGAAGTTGACAAGAAAGACCATCTGTTATACTGCCCTTACCACCAGGTGATCGGACACAAGATCGAGGACTGCTTCACTTTCAAGAGCTGGCTCGAGAACAACCTTCAACAAGGGAAATAACGATCTCGAAAGAGTACATGAAGGAGCCCCAGAAAGGAGGTTCCATTAATGTTATTTCAACATATCCTATTGTTCTGATAGACCCCTACACAACCGATGATGGATGGAGTACAGTCTGGACAAAGTCTTCAAAGATAATTATGGATCACATTCAAACCACTTCGGTGCGTGCTTTGATTCAAAGTTAGAAATCTGTTGAGCTGGCACTATCAATTGCAATCGCCCCAGAAGGAGGAGAAGTTCACAGAAGAAAAGAAGACCGAGGCTCCGTAGAGTAGAGTAGGGGCTGCTTTTTCGAGGATGGTTGTTCCTGATTTGGGGGAGAAATCCCTTGAACATCTGACTCTGTATGATTATTTGTTCGTCCCAACGAGATCTTATAATGATAAGAGTTACGGTGTTGGTTACGTTTTGACTGTTTCTAACGATTACGTAACTGATGACAATCGACCTAATCCAAATATCGATTTCGAAATGAATAATGAATCTCAAATCATACAAAACCTCGACGATAGCGATTCTGGTGATTTGGAAGATGATGAACCCATCTGTGAATTCCAAGGATTTCCTATCGTGATTGAGCTAGAGTTCTCAGATACCGAAGTGACTCCAGAAGAATCAGCTGCCTCGATTCAGAAAAAGGAAGCATCAGCTAATCCAGAATCAAACTCAGAAGAAGAGATAACGGTGGTCAACCTCAGAAGCGGAAAGATTCTACTCCCAAGAATGGGTCTGAAAGATAAAGGAAAGCAGGTGGTTGCTCAGGAAGAGCCTACCACAGCAGAAGAGTCGCCCGTGCGAGAAGAAGCTGAAGAACCAGACAATAAATGGAATATAACATGCTAGCCCAACTTCGGAAGTTGCCGCCAAACTGAGCATCTACGATGCTTTAATCCTTTCAAAAGAGATGAGAGAAACTCTGATCAAGGCCTCACTTGATTCAGAGATCTGCTTAGCTCAAATAGCCGGCAACTCCTTAGATGAGGTTTGCTCTTTAAGAGAATAGTTTGGTGTTACTTTCACGGACAGTGACTTGCTACTTGGGACAGTCAATCACAACCGACCTTTGTACATTTTAGTCGCCATCAGAAAAATCACACTCTCTAGGGTGTTAGTTGATCCGGGAGCATCAATCAATAAAATGAACCTTTGGACGTTAGCCTACTTAGAAATTGATGCCCGTGAGTTTCAAGCTGACAAAATGTTACTAAGAGGCTTCAACCAACAAGGAGAAAGAGCTCTTGGATCAATAACACTGTTAATGAAGATCGGTGATTTAGCAAGAACAACCGCAAAATTCTACATAATTCACTCTGAAACGTCGTTCAACGCTCTACTGGGCCCACCGTAGATCCATGAAAACTGGATGGTACCATCGTCTCTACACCAGTGTATAAAGTATTATGAAGGAGGACAAGAATAGTGCATCAATAGTGACTTGCAACCCTTTTCCGTGCATGAAATTGGAATACATGAAGATGCTTCCTACTACGCAACCCCAAAGAAAACAATTTTCTCCAGAAATGCCAGGCCAAATGGAGTAAAGGAAATTAAAAACAACGAAGAACCTGAAATTTTAGTTCAACAATTACTCACCACTCCCTTATGGTGAGATGGTGAAGGTTTCTCCAGAGCTCGCATTCGAGGTCGAGGCCGGGGATGAAGTCGAGGTAGAAATGGTGACATAGTTGAACAAAATAATCTGGTAATTAAAGTTGATTGGGAAGACAATTCCGAAGAAGAAGAAAAAGAAATCAAGAAAGAAGCAGCAATAATAAGTCAGAAGAAACCTTAATTCAAGATCTCACTAGAAGATGAAAAGAATGAAGAATACAAAGCGATGTACGAAAAGATTAACCACTATGTGCAGACTATGACCCTAACCCCAATCTATCATAGTAAGATTGAGGGTATTGTGGTCAAGGAAGTACATGGTGGAGGTGCTAAGCCAATCAAATTCTACTGTGGTGCTTCTTCTTCCAAAACTGAAAATGATGTAAAATTTGAAGATGTTGCTTCATTTGAATTAATGGAATTACCTTTTGAGTGGTATTCTCCGTGTGTTCAAAATTTAGTTCAACGTGGTGTCTTACCTAAGCAGTGGTTAAAAGATCAATCACACCGCTTTGAAAAGTTATGGAGTTATGCCAGAAGGCCTCCCAACTCAAAATATGGTCTTAGATTTGGCACGGTAAGGCGAGCTGATGATTCAGAATTTTGCATGGTTATCACTTGCAAGCCTAATGAAGACTACCTGGAGGCTTCAGATGATCTTGAAGATCTGCCAATCGGAGATGCTCCACCAGAATTTGAAGAAGAGATTAAATCTACAATAGTCGAGTTAATGGAAGTTAATTTAGGTACTAGCGAAGAGCCTAGGCCGACCTTTGTTAGCTCCTTACTTAACAAAGAAGACTTCGAAAACATGATCAAGCTATTAATGGAATTCAATGACTGTTTTGCTTAGAGTTATGACGAAATGCCGGGATTAGCTCCAGAAGTCGCAGTTCACAGGCTAGGAGTGGATCCCACAGCCGTTCCAGTAAAACAAGCTCTGAGAAGAAAGCTTCTAGAAATTTAACAACAAGTTATAGCTGAAGTTAAGAAACTAATTGATGCTAAATTTGTCTGTGAAGAACAATACCCGACTTGGTTAGCCAACGTGGCACCAGTCAGAAAGAAGAATGGTTGTTGACCTCATTTTTGATGAGGTCTTCTCTTCTTCTCTTTAGTACTTAGGATCTAGCCTTAGGCTTTTCCTTTGACTGTCTTAGAGGACTAGAATTGGGACCCACCTTTTAGAAATTCAAACCACTTCTTAACTCCCCGTAAACTCCACAAACTTGACTATAGACCCCTAATCACCTAGAGGGTTGAAATCAAATGTGGAAGTTTAAAGGACGAGTTCCTATAGAACTCTTCGGCCTTAGGATCGCCTCCGGTGGCCTCGGTCTCGGTGAAGGGGCCGACTTACACACACACATACACTTCCACACACCTCCTAAAACTACACCCATACCTAACTTGACCTCCCGACTCATGTAGGTGATTCACATGGATGGTCCTTAACCCCTAAGCCCTCGCGCAAGAGGTTAGGAACAACATAGTGAATGCCTCAAATGGGTCCCTTCATGGCTCATATGGGCTTGATATGGCTTCATGGCTCAACCAAAACGACTTCTTTCCACTTACATCCACCCAATCTTCAATTTCCCAAATTTCTCAATTTTCAATTTTTGACCCCCGGACCCTACACCCGCTTAGCCTACCCAAAACCCCGAAATTACCCAAATTTCTCAAAATTTCCAAATTATCCAAAATTCTCCAAAATCATTCCCAAACATTTCCACATCACTTAAATTGATCATCCATACCCAAAAATACCAAAAATTCCAAGAAAACCTCCCAATACCCTCCAAATACCCAAAATACCCCTTCGACCCAAAAATCCAAAAATTCAGAAAATTCCCAGAAAATTCCAGCAAATCCCAAATATTCCTAATTTCATTTTGTCCAACTACACCATGGGCCAATTTTGTCAATTTACCCTACTTTTGTCAAAACCCCCAATTTGACCCATTTTAACCCAAAGTGAACCCAATGTCAAACCAAACCCACCCAATTGACCCAAATTCTGGTCCAATTCAATTATAAACTTCAATTCAACATTCCCAACACCAATATAGGTCAAATCCAAGTCCAATTTGATTGACATTTGGATCCAATTTCACTTTTGGCCTTAAAGCCCAATTTGGACCCATGACCCAAACCTAACCCAAACTCACCCAATTCAACTCCAATTAACCCCAAACCTTTTCTAAATCTTCCTTAACATTCCCACAAACAAAACACTAACATGATTTGCCCAAAATTTAGACCCAAACCCCACTCAAATTCAACCCAAAGCTAAAAGGCCCATTTTCGACCTAAACCCAAACCTAACCCAAATGAGCCCAAACCCCAAAATCAAAGCCCAACCAAAGTCAAAACCTCTTTGAAACACTCCCATAAACATTTCTCAACATTGATTTTACATCAATTTCAAACCTAGCCCAACATTGGCCCAACTTGGCCCACTTTGACCCATATAGGCCCACTTACCAAATAAACCCAAATTCAAACCAATTCAACTCCAAATCACACCAAATTGACTCCAAGCCCTTCATAGAACATCCCTAAACCAATTATGACATTTATTTGACAAAGTCCTTCATAAAATCTTCACCCAAATGCCCATCCTAAAATCAAAAAGCCCATTCCCCTTAAACATTCCTAAAAGCCCACTTCACCACATTCAAAAGCCCAAATCCATCCAAAGCCCACATGGCACTTTCCCTCATCATCCATTTAATCAAAATCACCCCTAAGTTTCAAAATCATCAATTAAACCATTCCAAATCAAGCTTCATGCAAATTTTCACCAAAATATCCAAAATTCTTAAAACCCATTTTTATGAAATTGACCCAACCTTTTCCCAAGCCAAATGGAGCCATGAAGCCATGCACAAGCCATATGCAAGCCATGTCAGCCACTTTACACATCACCATGTCATTTTTGGCAAAAGGAGGGAGTCCTTTAATGATTCCCTTGAGGGTGATTTAGCCACTTCCATGACTCCACTAAACCATGCTTAAGCTTAATTGTACTTGGATGGTGACCCTTCCCCACTAATTAAGCCGACCTAAACCACTTTATCTTCAACCTAAGCTAGCCATGGGAAGGTGCACCCAACCCATTTGCATGGGTTGACCAAAATGAGCCAAAATGACCCCTTCCCCTTTCTACTTTGATTCAACCACTTTACACATGTCAAACCTCAATCGAATGCACCAAACCCCGACCCCGACCCACCCGAACGATGATGGTGACCAATGCCCGGCCGGCCAGCCACCAGTGCCGCCGGAAAACACCATGGCCGAGAGCTCACATGTGAGCCCAACTTGAAATTCTCACCCGCCGAGCCGCCCCATCCCCAGCGGCCATCGGAGCCGTTCTTCTCTTGCCAAGAGCAGCTCGATCCCAAGCCCTAACTCTCCCCGGGAGGCCCTCCACCCTCTCCTATTTAAACACCACCCCTCTCGGCCATGAGAGGTGCCGAAAACAAACCTTAAGGAAACTCTGCCAAAATTGTTCCGTACTCCTCCCCATACACAGAGCACTTGATCCCCAAGGAGATCCCCCTGCCATTTCTTCTCTCGCGAGCTCAATTTCGTAGTCGAAATTCCACCCAAAACCAGGACACTTCTCCACAAGTGAGCCAATTCCCCAAATTGATTGGTTCTACACCTTCACCGGACCAAGGGAAGGTGTCCACCAGCAAAAGCCCCATCTCCAGAGCCACCCAGCTTGCTCCAGTCCTCCAAGCTTTGTGATCGGGCTTGGTCGAAATCACATCTAGCACAATTCACTGCACCAGGAGACTTCATCCGGAGCTTCGCCGGATCCAATCGAAGGTGCAACAACTCTCGGATCGAAGCCACACTTCTCCGAGCAAAGGTATGAACTAATTCTTCATCCCGAGCTTCCGGAGATTCTCCATTTCGAATGCTTTAATTTCAATGCATGATAACCGTATAGATGTGTTCGTCTCTTCAAGACGAATCCATGGAGCATAAGAACATGAAAATCCATCGAGTATCGAGTGAGATCTTAGGGATTTAGTGTGGACGGCTCTCGGCGAGGACGCTCGGGGACGATGAACGGATGCCGTCCATTCAATACACGCGCGGACGGACGGCTCGAACTGGCGTCGGACCGTGAGACGGAGCGAGACCGCGGGCCCCGAAGCGCCGACTCGATGGCGGCGTCGAATGGGAGCGCGCCACGCGGCGTTTCGGAGCTGCCGAGGATCGACGCGGCGCCGCGTGGATAAATAGAAAATTAGGGTATTTTTTGATTTATTTAATTCCCTAAACTTCAAAAATTCATAACTTCGTGTAGAAAAATCGAAAAATAAAATAAAAATACCCTTCGCTCAAATGAACGTAGGAGAATAATGTGGAAAAGAAATCATTTAATTTCATCAAGTATTTTATTTTTTATAATTTATTTACTCTCTGCATACTTTTAATTCTCCATGCATGTATACAATTCACCATGGCATGAGACCATAGAGCTTTTAAGCCTCCGAATTTGGGAACATTCCCCGAATTTTCCAAAGTCGAGGCCATCCCTATAAAAAGTTATTGATTTTTCAAATTCATGTTGCCGTTTTCGAGTATTTTAATTCCAATAAATAGCATGTTGTGAAATAAATTCTAGGAAAATTTGATGATGTTTCTTATGACTAGAGAACCCTAGGAAAAATAGGTTTTGAGTTAGTTCATTTAAAACAACCCTAATCGCTTAAACACCCAAAATAGAGTCTCTAATTAATTAGAGTTAACCATGCATCAAATTGACTTAAAATCAATTCTCCATCGACCTTTAGGATCAGAGGAACCCACCATAAAAATTCGAGGTCAATTGGACTTGGTTAGTCCCACTAATTAGGTCGATTAAGTCACTTAGTCATTTTAAACTTTAAAAATTCATAACTTTCAAAATACTTTTCAAAAATTCACCAAATTGGTTTTGGAGCCTCTCGATATCAGGGGAATTTAAGAAAATTAAAATTTCAATTTTCTAAAAAAGTTGATTTTTAATAATATTTTAATATTTTTAATAATTAAAAAATAATAAAAATCACAAAAATAATAAAATTCACCAAAATGTCACATTTTGAATTTTAATCACTTAGGAACAAACCCCACATTTTTCTTAGGTCTATTTAGTGAAATATTAAATTTTAAAGCCCTAGGTAATTTTAAAATTAAAAAAATGTATTTTCTAGCATTTTCACTAAAATAATTATAATAAATCATAGAAAAATCAGAAAATTGCAAAATTTGATTCTCTGATTTCTTTGATATTAGAGAGATTTTTGAAAAATATAAAATTCATTTTTCAACATTTATTTTATTTTTAAATTAATTAACACTCCAAAACTTAAAATAATTATAATAAAAATAATATAATTCAAAAATTCACCAAAATTGGTCCAAGTAGTCCTCTCAGTCATTAGGAATGTCCCCTAATTTTCTTAAGGATAGAAACTTTCCCTTGGTCATGTTATTAAATTTTCCTTGGAAATCTCTATTTTCCACCAAAAATAATTATATAAATAAATTAAATACATAAAAATCACATTTTCTCCTCTCATGTCTTTATTGACATATGAGTGAAGTCACATAAAAATTTCAAGTTCATTTGAGTTCAATTTAGTGAGTTATGAAATTATTAAGCTTAAAGGGTAAAATGGTAATTAAAATCTTTAATCCTTAATTAAAACTTTTAGGTTTAATAAAAAATTAACAAGTAAAATATTTGATCCTCTTTTGATTTGGATGATTGAAATTTAAATAATTAAAGGGTAGAAACCCATTAAACAATTTTAAAATGATTAAACTTTAATTAAATAATTGATTAAATTTCGAAGAATAATAAAATTGGAATTATTAAAATAGGGATATTATTAGGAAGAGATTTATTCTTTAATTTAAAAAATCCCTAAATTAATCATCTCATTAATATTCAATTCTTAATTAAAATGATAACTCAAATTCAAAACATTAAAAGACTTAATCATTAAACTAAAATTAAATTATTAAACTCTTTTAAAAATTTCAATTAAAATTAAAAAATAAAATTAAATTAAAAATTAAATTAAATTAAGTAAATTAAATTAAATTAAATTAAATTAAATTAAATTAAATTAAATTAAATCAAATAAATTAAATTAAATTAAATGAAATAAATTAAATCAAATTAAATTAAACTAAATTAAATCAAATCAAATGAATTAAAATTAAATTAAATTAAATTAAATTAAATTAAATTAAATTAAATCAAATTAAATTAAAATTAAATCAAATCAAATTAAATTAATTTAACATCAAATCAAACTAAATTGAATTAAATTAAATTAAAATTAAAACTCAATTAAATTAAATTAAATTAAATTAAATTGAATTAAATAACAACACCTAAAACAGAAAAGAAATTAAATATAAAGCAACTTGAACACTATTCCAAATTTAAACCCTTTAACTTAAATCAAATCATTTCAATACCAATTTACCCTCGAAAGTTTTAGTTATCATAACTCCTAAACAAAACATTAAATGAAATGTTACTTCACTTATAGGATATTCAAATGTCCTAGATTCATCGAGCAAGATAACAACAAAACTTGAATTCTCGGACGATTAATTCATTTGTATAATTAAACCCATTTCGACTTAAAACAATCCTAGAAATATTGAAAAGATGTTTAAGATTATTCTTAAGCACTTCCTCAATATGATAGGACATTTATAAGAACAATTGAATTTAATTATTCTTTGATGAAGAAAATCGTCTTCAAACAAAAACACAAAGAACCTAGACGTCATAGGAAATGACTAGCATATGATTAGGAATTTGGTAGAAAACCATAACCCTTACCTTAGCTTTACCTGAGAACTTGCTTAAATATTCTAATTGTGTTTTAAGTGCAGCTTGGGATGACGGGAAGACCCTCCAGGTACGCTTTTATTTTATTGCAATTTACTTTCTGCAATTTACATTATCGCAATTTATTTAACCGCATCGCACTTACTTTTCTCGCATGATAAACAACCGTTGCATGAAAACTCACACCTTTAGGATAGCCCTAAAACCGAAACCAAAACTAAGTTAAAAGTCATCTGCAAGATAAAATTCACCGCCACAACATTTCAAAATATAAAACAACTCAAAATTTAATCACAAACGAACACAAAACTACAATTACAATTAAATTAAAACGTCCCGTCGGATGATCGGGAATACCTCGGATGATGTAACCTACGTGTCTGCTAACTGGATTTCCCACGGTCTAAATGAAAGTGTGGAACTCATTCAGCTAAGTTTAGCAAATTCATCCGGACTAAGTGAATCCGATAAAAATAATGATGCCGAAGGATGGAACCGCGGGATCTTAACCGGTGTCGTTATAATCAACTTTAAGATTTGTTTTAATTAAAACGTAAAAAACACTTGAAATTAAGATCTTCTCTAAACCAAAACACTTTTCTCATCCCTCGATTTATGACTTCTAAAACTAAACCTCCGCAACAACAAGGAGCTCGGAGCATGGTGGGCAAGCACGGCCATCGTCATCAAGAAAACTCGAGTCTACTTCAAGAAAACTTTCCTAGAATTAAATAACCAAGCCATAAGATTTCGAGGTAGTTTCGCTCTAGTGCAACATAAATCCTCAACCTCTTCGTTAGGCACTTGCATCGCAAATTAAGCCCTAACCGGTCTTAGGATTCCGAGGTAGTCGTTCGGGTACGACATAAACCCTCACATCTTCAAGGCTATTTGTATGATTCTATCATATAAATATAAGTCCTAATTAACTAAAATCGGCAAAATCAAAACATTTAAATAAATATTAGGACTTTCCTAAATCCAAGCCAAACAATAGGATAGTCGGGAAATTACCGAAGTTCGCTTCGAATCCGTGATTTCTCCTACTTTTCTTCCTTCGATTCCCAAAACAAAATGTTCCAAACTTGATCCATTCCCTATCGAAATTCCAAAATTCAATCCCTCGAAAACTTAAACTTTCAAATCCTCGAGAGCAGAATTATCGATTATTATCGAGAGTTTTCTTAGGTGATTCCCGTCACTTAAGATGTAATTAACTATAAGGGCTTGCCCTTATATGGAATTTTAAAGAACCTGTGTAATATAAACCCCGTTTAATGTTTTCATATTAAGTAGTGGGAATTTTGTCGGCTTATAAAATTGGTTCGCGTACCAAACGGATGTCACAAATCTTCTAGTTTATTTAATCGAGCCCCACCGTCAAGCAAGCTGTGTCTATCTTTAGGGATAGATACACGGCTCGTGGTGCGGTGCTCGTTTATATAAGCTTATTTGGGATGTGAGATCGGCTTAATCTCATATCTTAAAATCTTCAAATTTAAAATTATTTTCAAAATCAAATACTACTTTCCAAAATTATTTATTTAAACTAAATTAAGAATTCGCCGACAATTTCTGTAGGCGACCCCTCTTCAAAACACAACACACCGACCTAAAAATATGCCGACAGATTTCTGGCGACTCCGCTGGAGAAAATTCCTCTCTCCATTTTAATCAAATAATTCTGCTTTCAAAAATCGGTAGTATATCCATGTCCTTATGGATCAAACTACCCTTCTTTCCGTTGGAATACTATGTTCATTTCTACCTTGGACAAGTATAGCCAACATTCTCTGATTTAGGAGCCACCGTTTAGACACCCCTAAACGAGAGGTTCCGAGATCCTTTTACCTCATTTTCGAGGTGGGGTGGACCCCCAATAGTGTTAGTTTAGGAATGAGCCTTCGAGTCGAGAAGTCTTGCTTAAGACTTTCTTTTCCTTTCCAACTCGAATCGGATTCCTTACCTTCTCTACACCTTTGAACATTCCGTTCTAAATAAACAAACCCTCTAATAAGTGACTCTTTTAACAAATGATTCCCTCTTATAAATACATGAACAAGAATGAGTTCGGACTCTTTTCAATTCCTTTCTTTTCGTCCTAAAGAAAAGAAGCATAGCTTGGGACTGACAACCAGAGTCTACCCCGCGAAATGGAAGCCCCGAAGCCGATTTTCTCCTTCACCAATGGATCGGACTTCGCCGTCTATAAGGATGAGCCGCCCGACAATGGGATCATCCGATTCGGACAAGGATTCGAAAACACGAATGTCAAAGTCACCGACGTCTCCTCTTTGCACCGACGAACAAGGTATCCGAAGCCGAGGAGCCACCGCTCGAGTTCAACCTTAGGTCGACCCAAGAGTTTCCTCCCCGCAAAGGATCCCGATTAGGAGGAGTACCGCCGTCCGCAGAGGACCGTTCTTACTACCCCCACCTGGTCTAGTTGTTTCGCACCTACCCCGACTTCGCCAAATCAAAGGGGAAAGAAATCCGTAATTATGGTAAACTCCGTTACCGTGGAGGGTACGGATCTTCCCGTAAGACCTTCTCGTTTCGAAATCGGGTCCAGCTTCAAAGATTCCGTCACCGACAAGGACCCAAAGAAGAAACAAGTAGAAGGATCGCCAGAGAAGCCGCAGCCGCCGAAATCGCCTTCCTAGAGGAAATTCCAGTAGCCGCCTGAATATACACCGCCGCCGAATATACACCACGCGTAATATACACCGCTACCGAATATACACCGCTGCCTGACTACATACCACTCTTGGGAGGAAGCAGGTTCCATCCCCTCTCCGCCGCAGAGGACGAGGAGAATGTTCGCAAGATTGCTGCCACATTACCTCAGCCCGCATATTACAACGATAGCCGCAAGAAAAGAACTAGAACTACGCCGTTTGCTCGACTGCAAACTTTGGCAGAAAAGTTAGCAAAGAAGGAAAACTCGCCCCGTATCGGAGATTCTACGAAGGATAGGGCGGGTGCCGCTCAAATCCCGTCTTGGGCCCCGAGTAGAGCCCGCCGTCATGACGGAAAAGCCAAGTAAAAGAATGAAGGCTAGCCCGCCCGTCGTAGTCTCGTGATTACAGATTAGGAGGATACCACCTTCCAAGCATTTGGCCGACAGTACCATCCGGTCCTAGACCTTCCGCCGCTGAAGGATGGTATGGCGTCCCACTACCGGGCGCTAAGATCGAAACAAGCAGCTCGAGAAAGAAAGTCTCGCCGGAGGCCGGAATCCGAAGAAAGTGCTACCGCGATAAAGGGGACTCGTGAAAAGGGACCCGACAGCCTATCGCATGACAACCGCAAAGATACACAGAAAGCCCCGCTGGAAGATGCCATGGAAAAGTCGAGAACCGATATCCGACGGTTGGCAAAAGAAAGAGAAGAAAAGTTCGGAGATGAGATCGATTCATCGGAATTCATGGACGACGAATATGCGAAATCAATATGGTCGAGACACGAGCTTCATCGCCTTCGCAAGGTGCTCCTGCAGCTCGCAGAAAGAGAGGAGCCGTAACCGATGAGAAGGCAAGCTTCAGGAAAAAGACGACACGATCGCTCAAATGGCGAAAAGGATGGAAGAGATGGCCGTAGCTCCGGCCACTCTCCGCAGTCAAGTACAACCACATGTAGAGACACCCCCGCAGGTCATTCACATCGTAGACGGAGGAAAGGAGATTACATCCGTCAATGGGGATGACCAACTAAAAAGGATACAACACAAAGTATGATCCCCGAAAAGGATATCAAGAACTTGGTGGAACAAGCAGGTGCGAGAAGCCTTAGCACAATCGAAGAGCGGGACATCCATTCGGACGGCAGACCTTACCCGTAAGAATTCGACGCCGTCCAATACCCGAAAGGCTTCGTACCACCTCTCGTTCAAGACCTTCGACGGAACCGGGAACCCCCGACAAGATGTTGCACACTTTCGTGCCGCTTGTTGTAATGCCGGCGGGAGCGATGCATTACTCTTCCGACAGCCTCGTCGCCAGTCCGTCGAGAATCGCCTTCGACCGGTATGCAGAATTACCAAATGGTTCGGTGAAGACGTTCTCGAGCTAGAGAACCTCTTCATCAAGCGATTCGCCGGAGCTCAAGCACCACATCACTATAGGTGATTTAGTGGTAGAGAAACAAAGGCCGAATGAAACTTTGGTGGATTACATACTTCGATGGAGGAACTTAAGCATGAAGTGTGAACCACAACTGCAAGAACAACATGCAGTCGGCATCTTGCTTAAAAGCATTCACGGCCCGATAGCACTTCTCCTCAAAGGATTCACTATTAAGACTTTCGAGAAGTTGTTAAGCAAGGCCGGAAGCTTGCAAGAAGAGGCGAAGCAATTAAGTTTCGCCGACAAGACGGACAAGCGTAAGCCGGTGAAGACCTTCGAAAAGAAATCCGGATCGTTGCAAAGCAGTCGACAAAGGCAAGCAACCGATGCAAATACCACCGTAACGGCCGCAAGCAACCACAACAGAATTACCAACAACCCCGGTCCAACTATCGCCGTCTCCGCAAAGATGAACAACCGTCTCGTCCGCAACGTACATTAAGGGAACTTCCGAGTAGAGAATATCCGTTCAAGAATGAAGCAAGATCGAAAATGTTCCGTAGTCCGATGAAGACTCCGCATTTCCACTGCTGCAGCCTAAAAGACCAGCAGGAAGTCAACAAGAACGGTGATCCCAACTTTTGCCCCTACCACCTGGATGCTTCGGGCACAAGATGAAGATTGCATTACCTTTAAAAGTTGGCTCAACGACAACCTTCGGAAAGGAAATATAACAATCCCGAAGGAGTACATGAAGGAACCCCGTAAAGGAGGTTCCGTCAATGTTATCTCAACCGATCCCGTCATTCCGATAGATCCCTATGCAACCGACGATGGATGGACTACCGCCCGGACGAGGTCTTCGAAGAAGATTTTAGACAACATCCGAACCGCCTCGTGCGAGCTTCAATTCGTAGTTCGAGACCCGTTAAGCCGGTACTATCACTTGCGATAGAAGAACCACCTCAACAGGAGGCGATCGAAGAGAAGAAGAAAATCGACGAAGAAGAGAGGACCGAGGCTCCTAAGGCTGGACTAGGGCCGCTTATCCTAGATAGTTGCTTCCGATTCTGGGGAGAAATCCCTCGAACCTCTCGATTTTGTATGATTATCTCGCTCACTTCGGTGGGATCATATAATGATAAGGGTGATGGCGTTGGCTACGTTTTGATCGTTTCTAACGATTACGTAACTAGCGACAATCCGGACATCGACTTCGATACCAACAACAATTCTCAAATCATACACGATCTCGACGAGCAAAATAACGAAGAAGGCATCCATCAAGGAGGCTACGAGAGTTCAACAAGCAACGGATCTATCTCGTGAGTTTCGAGGAGCTCCAAATCACGATAGAGTTAGAACCTTCGTATTCTGAAGATAATCCGAAAGAGCCCGTCATTCCGATTCGTAGAGGAGACACCTAGCGAACTCAACACTAGATTCGAAGAAATTACGAAGTCAACTTAAGAAGTGGAAGAGTTCTACCTCCAAGAATGGGTCCAAAGGACAAAGGAAAGCAGTGGTTGTTCAAGAAGAACCAACCCCACAGAAGAAATACCCATTCGAGAAGAAGTCGAGACACATGGAAATAAAGTGGACTACAACGTGCTAGCCCATCTTAGGAAACTACCGCCAAACCGAGCATTTACGATGCTCTCATCTTATCAAAGGAGATGAGAGAAGCTCGATCAAGGCCTTACTTGATCCGGAAATTTGCTTAGCTCAAATGGCCGGAGATTCCTTAGATGAGGTTTGCTCGTTAAAAGAACAACGAGGCGTTACCTTCACTGGACAATGACCTACTACTTGGGACAGCAGTATCACAACCGACCGTTGTACATTTCGGCTTACAATCGGGAAGTTTACGCTCTCCAGCAGTATTGGTGGATCCAGGAGCATCAATCAATATAATGAGTCTTCGAACACTAAGCATATTTGGAAATCGATGCTCGCGAGCTCGAAGCGTACAAAATGTTATTAAGAGGATTCAACCGTAAAGGAGAAAGAGCTCCTCGGGTCAATAACGCTACCGATGAAGACCGGTGACTTAGCAAAGACAACCGCGAAATTTCACATAATCGATTCGAAACGTCGTTCAACGCTCTACTCGGGCCGACCATGGATACATGAAAACAGGATGGTACCATCATCTCTACACCAAGTGCATCAAGTACTACGATGGAGGGGAACAAAGTGCATCAAAGGTGACTTGCAACCATTCTCCGTACATGAGATTGGAATCCATGAAGACGCAGACCTTATTATGCACCGCCAAAGAAAACAATCTTCTCCAGAGATACCGTAACAAATGAAGCAAAGAAAGTTCAGGACAACGAAGAACCCGAAGTTCTAGTCCAACAGCCACTCACCACTCCCTTCCGGCGAGATGGTGAAGGTTTCTCCACAACTCGCATCCGAGGTCGAGGCCGGGGACGAGGTCGTGGTAGAGACGCTAGGACAGCTCGGACGAGGAAACCAGCCATCAATGTTGATCGGGAAGATAGTTCCAAGAAGAAAAAGAAATCAAACAAGAAGCAACGACAATAAGTCGAAGAAGCCGCAATTCAAGATCTCTCTCGAAGATGAGAAGAACGAAGAATACAAATCAATGTACGAGAAGATTAACCACTACGTACATACTATGACCCTAACCCCGATCCATTCTAACAAGATCGAGGGTATGGTGGTCAAAGAGGTACGTAACGACGGTGCAAGGCCAATCAAATTCTACCGTGGTGCTTCTTCCTCCAAAACTGAAAATAATGTACAATTCGAAGATGTCACTTCATCGAATTAATGGAATTACCTTTCGAGTGGTACTCTCCCCGTGTTCAAAATTTAATTCAACGTGGTTTCTTACCTCGACAATGGACAAAAGGTCAATCACAACATTTTGAAAAGTTATGGAATAACTCCTGTCGTCCACCCAATTCAAAGTATGGACTCGGATTCGGCACAAGTAGGATCAGCCGACGATACCGAATTTTGCTTGGTTGTCACTTGCGAATCCAATGAAAACCGCATGGAAACTACGTACGAACTCGAAGATTTACAAATCGGAGACGCTCCACCGAATTCGAAGAAGAAATTAAATCTACAATAGATGAGTTGACGGAAGTTAACTTAGGTACTAGCGAAGAGCCTAGACCTACCTTTGTTAGCTCCTTACTCAATAAAGAAGACTCCGAAGAAATAATCAAGTTATTAATGGAATTTAAAGACTGTTTTGCTTGGAACTACGATGAAATGCCATGATTAGCTCCGCAGGTCGCAACTCATAAGCTAGGAGTGGATCCTACTTCGTCCCGCCGACAAGGTCCCGAAGAATGCGTCTAGAAATCGAACAACAAGTCATAGCTCGAAGTTAAAAAGCTAATAGACGCTAAATTTGTCCGCGAAGAACAATACCCGACTTGGTTACCCAATGTGGTGCCGCCGTAAAGAAGAATGGTCGATCGAATTCGTGTGGACTTCGTAGATTTAAACAAGGCATGTCCAAAGGATGAATTCCCTCTACCGATCCCGTAACTAATGATCGACATTGCTTCAACACATGAAATATTCTCATTCATGGATGGATCTTCGTGATACAACCAGATAAAAATGGCTCCGTAAGATGAAAAGCTTACAAAGCATTCAGTAACGCCGATCGGAGTATTTTGCTACACAAGAATGCCATTCGGACCGAAGAACGCAGGAGCAACCTACCAAAGAGCAATGACAAGAATTTTTGATGATCTCATCCACAATCAAGTCGAATGCTACGTGGACGATGTGGTCATCAAAAGCAAAGTAAAGGAAAACCACCTGTATGATTCGAGAATTGTTTTCGAACGATTAAGACAATTTAACCTTAAGATGAATCCCTTAAATGCGCCTTCGGCGTCACCTCCGGAAATTCTTAGGATTCGTTGTCCGACATCGTGGAATCGAAATCGACCCGGAAAGATTAAAGCTATCTTAGAAATGCCGCCTCCCAAAACCTTAAAACAACTACGATCTTTTCAAGGGAAGCCGGCATATCTTCGACGCTTTATCTCAAACTTGTCGTGTAGGTGTCACCTTTCTCGCACTAGTTAAAAAGGACGCCAAATTTATTTGGGAAGAGAAATGCCGTAAGGCCTTCGAGGACATTAAACAATATTTAATGACACCTCCCGTCTTAGCAGCCCCAGCCTCAGTGTGACCGCCGATACTTTACACCGCGGCTTTAGACGACTCTCTGAGCCCCGTTAGCCTGTGTCAATGATGAGGGTAAAGAAAATGCTCTTTACTACTTAAGCCGTCGTTTACTTCCGACGGAAGTAAGGTATCCCGCAATCGAAAAGCATTGTTTGGCCCCGATCTTCGCCGCTCAAAAGCTCGTGCACTACATGCTTTCTCATAA
The DNA here is from genome assembly GCA_022702705.1 of Papilionanthe hookeriana x Papilionanthe teres. NCBI lineage: Eukaryota > Viridiplantae > Streptophyta > Magnoliopsida > Asparagales > Orchidaceae > Papilionanthe > Papilionanthe hookeriana x Papilionanthe teres. Next base: position 81,415,941 of record CM040423.1, read on the forward strand.
GGTCAACCTGATCTCGAAGTTTAATCCATTGCAATACTTGATGACTCGTCCAACACTTTCCGGCGTACTTGCCGATGGTCAATGATATTATTGCAATTCGATATAACTTTCGTGCCTCTCACGTGCCGTGAAGGGACAAGTCTTAGCGTACTTTCGCAAAGACACCCTTTGCCGGCGAATCTCCTCTCAATGACGATTTGCCGATGAACAAATAATGAACCTAGAAGACCTTGATGATCGACGTTGGGAATTATATTTCGACGGAGCATCTTCAAGCACACAAAGACGAAGAATCGCAAGTGATAAGTGCCTCGGTAAGGCAGGAATCGGGCTAATCTTTATAACACCGGAGCGGGGATGTTAAGATACTCCTACCACTCGACGTAACCGTGTACAAACAATGAAGCGTAATCACGAAGCCCTCATAACGGGACCGGAATTAACTATTCAAATGGGAATAACGTACATCAACATCTACGGGGATTCGCAGTTAATCATTCAACGTATCACGGACAAGACAGTAATTTTAAAGCCGAGACTCGAACAATACTTCCAAGATGCCATACAAATGTTGGAACGCATTCCAAATGTGACAATCTACAAAATTCCTGTAAAAGAAAATGCTTTAGCAGATGCGTTAGCTCGCCTCGCAAAAGAATTTGCCTCGTTTGCAAGATGAATCGTTGGAAGTGTCAGCTCACTGACGTCGGTCCTATCACAACTCGACATGGACACAATACACAAATCGAAAAAGAAGAAGAATCAGCTGTAACAAAGGATGTAAAAACACGTAAGATTGGCGATGCACCATTAATGACTACCCGCAAACAGAAAGCTACCGGACGATAGGTCGCTAGCCCATCGTATCAAGAAAAGAACTCTGTCCTACGCATTAATAAACAACACATCGTACGTAAGGTCTTTTGATCAAATGTGGCTAAGATGCCTAAGCGGGTCCGAGGCCCGTGAAATTGTTAAGGAGGTGCATTCAGACTCGTGGCGCTCACCAGCCGGGTCCGAAGATGAAAATGAAAATTAAAAGACTAGGGTACTACCGGCCCTCGATGATGACCGACCGCATGAAAATCGCCAAGAGCCGTCACCAATGCCAAGTGCACGGAGTGGTTCTACACCAACCTCCAAATGTGCTACATCCGACAATTGCGTCGTGGCCATTCGAATGTTGGGGCACGTATATAGTGGGTCCGATAGAACCACCATCTTCAAAAGGACATCGCTTCATTCTCGCGGCTACAGATTACTTTTCCAAGCGGCAGAGGCAGCTCCACTTAGAGAAGTGAAAGCACACCACGTGCTACAGCTTTTCAAGAACCAAGTTGTCTACCGTTTCGGAGTGCCGCGCAGATCATCTCGTATAATGGGTCAGCATTCGAAGCACACAAATCAACAACTTTGTCAGAGACACGGAATCGACCGGCGATACTCGACAATTTACTACCCAAGAGCAAACGGCCTCGCCGAGGCTTTTAATAAAATCTCGTTCAAATCTTAAAGAAAACCTTGGACGATAATAAGAGAAATTGGCACGAGAAGTTGTTAGAAGCCTTATGGGCCTACCGGACAACCTTCGTAACTCCTACTCAAGCTACACCTTACGCTCCGGTGTATGGGTCCGAGGCAAGTGTTACCTTTAGAGGTTCAGCCTTCCTTCGCTCGAATTGCAGCTTGCAAACAAGATCACGACGAAGAAAACGCCAAATTACGACTCGAAGAATTAGAAAGCTTGGAAGGGAAAAGACTTGCAGCCAGCAACTGAATTTAGAACTATACCAAGCTAAGATGGTTCAAGCCCATGACAAACCGGTCCGCCCAAGAACCTTCAAAGTTGGTGACTTAGTTCTCGTTCTCAAGAGACCTATCCTCGCACATCGCAAGATAGGAGGAAAATTTGAGCCCACTGGGAAGGACCGTTTGTGGTCGAAGCAAGATACTCGTGGAGGTTCCTACCACCTAGTGAATCGCCGGGAGAACGACATATGCTTCCGATCAACTGGACGATACTTGAAAAAGTATTACGCTACCCGATGTTTCGAAGGAATGAATTCTTCATCCCTAAGAAACACGAGCAAAGTAATTACTTATGATTGGGTCCGAACCCAAAAATAATAAAATGTGCTAAAATAAATAAAATCATGATAATAAAGTTTTCCTTGTTTTCTTTTCCAATTCAAAATCTCTTCCCTGATCTTATCCTACTTCATTCCTGTTAAATTTTAAAATATAAGAGTAATAAAAAAAATGTCTTTAATAAACATTTTCTTAATGTTCTTGTTCTTAGTACAGCCTCCCGATCCTTTTCCTTGTCTTTTCGCAGGGAAATGTCGAACGGGCGGTTGGTCCCGAACTTTAAGAATGGCGTAAGCCTCGCACTCGATGAAAAGAGGGTGAAAGATGGAGCGATAATCGAGATTGACTCGGATTTCGCACCACAGCAGGCCTACAAGACGAGGAAAGTGATCGGGTCCCGCTAACCGAGAAGAACTACCCGGCGTACAAGGATGAAAGTGGGTGGCCCAAGCCACCAATCCAACAACAAGAAAAGAAAAGCAAACACCGAAGAAGATAAGAAAATGAAGTCCGTAGTCGCTACAGCGAGAGGGCAGGCTTGTCGCCGCCGCGCCCACAGAGATTCAAGAAGTTCGAAGAGCTACTCTAGAACTAAAAGAAGAAGAAACTCATTTATATCAAGATAATTGGACATAACTCGAAATGATATACTTTTACCCTCGATTAAAAAGCCTTTGTTGAATTTAAAATGTTACCTTCACATTTAAAGTATGCATTTCACGGGAAATTCATTAACTTTACCTATTATTATTTCTTCGAGCTAAGTAAAGATTAGGAAAGAAAATTGATAAGTGTTAAAGAATTATAATAAAGCATTTGGTTGGACGGTGGTGACATTAGTTAGCAATATTCTACCTTATGGATTGGATGAGAAAATTTATTAAGAAATTTAAAAATGATGCTAAATATTATATTTAGGAAGATCCTCATTTATTTAAATTAGGAAGAGATACGCATAATTCAACGATGTGTACCTTATGAAGAAACTTTTGCTATTATTAGTAATAAATTAGTTTTGGAGGACACTTTGGAGTAAGTAAAGCGCATTTTAAAATTTTAAATTCGAATTTTTATTGGCTACTTTATTCGAAGATGTGAGACATTATTTTTAAAACATGTGATCGATGTCGAAAAGAATGGGAAATATATCAAAGAAAGATGAAATGTCTTTAAAACTAAATATTGGATGTTGAAATTTTTGATATATGGGGTTTAGACTTTGTGGGACCATTTGTACAATCACATGGAAAAATTTATATTTTATTGAGTTGATTATGTTTCAAAGTGGATTGAAGGCGCGCTTTGCCTAAGCGTGACTCCAAAAGTGTATCTAAATTTTAAAGAAGATGATTTTTGAAGATTTGGAGATACTTTAAGGTAATTATCGCATGAATGATGGAAGTCATTTTAGAAATATAAGAATTCGATCATTTGTGCAAAAATTTGGAATCAAACATAAAATTGCAACTACACTATCACCTGAGCAAGTACGTGGCTAAAGTATCGAAACAAAGAAATTAAAAGAATTTTAGAAGAAGCTAATGAATCTAAAAGCAATGCAGTTAGGTTGATAGACTTGATTGCATTATGGGCTTATAAAACAACATAAGACACCCATTCAGAATGTCACATTAGGTTAGTTTTTGGAAAACAGCACATCTTACTGATGAACTTGAACATAAAGCTTATTGGGCGATAAAGGAGTTTAATTACGATTTGAATATTGCGGGGAGAAAAATGATTGTGCAATTAAATGAGATGGATGAATTAAAGAAATGAATCATATGATAATGCAAAAAATTTATAAAGAGAAAATACAAAATTATTACATGATAAAAAATTTCGGGAAAAATATTTAAGCCGGGATAAGAAGTATTACTATTTAATACTCGTCTAAGACTTTTTCTGGAAAATTGAATCAAAATGGATACGGCCATATTTAATTGAAAAAGTATACCAATATGGAGCTTTGGATATTAAAGAACCCCAAAAAAAAAAAAAAAAAAAAAAAAAAAAAAAAAACACACACACACACACACACACACACAAAAAAAAAAAAAAAAAAAAAAAAAAGGAAAATTTTTTAAAGTTAATGGACTAAGATTAAAGGCTTATTTAGGAGACATCAAAAGATTTATAAGGAACTTATGAATTAAAGTTAACTTTACGATTAAAAAATTACTTGGGTACGGTGACGATGTTAAACCAAGCACTTAGTGGGAGGCAACCCATAAATTTTTATTTTTAGTGTGTTTTTACATTTTTAATGTATGGTTATGCCTCGATCTTGACTAATTTTGTATAACTTCGGGAAAATTAAAAATTATCTAGAAAGTATATAAGAAGTTTGGACTTTGGATAACTCCATTTCATATGTGAGTAAAGGAGATCAAATTAACCTTCATTGAAATTATGTATTATTGTGTTATTGAAATTGTTCCGATCTTATCATTATAATTTACCTATTTTTGGAGAACAAAACCTTAAAATTTGACGTTAGACGAAACGGAGTAGAACATGGTTTGATGGGTCCGGTGCTTAGGCGCCAGATTTAGCGCCTAAGCGCCACGGTCTGGGTCATGTAAAAACCCAAAACTTTCAATTTTTTCACTCAATTTTCACCTTTTACTTAACCACGTCTTCGTCCCGATCATATGCGATCATTATTTCTACATACACTCCAATCTTGAGAGATCGGTGAGGATATTTGAAGAAATGGAAGGGAAATCTTGGAGAAGAGGCTAGAGATAAAAGGTACAAAGATCACCGGCCCTACTTCAACGGTTTCGTGTTGTAAGTTTGGAGAAAATTTCTATTCGTCTTGATAAATTTGAATCGGATTTGAAAGCATTGGAGATCGCCTCCATGAGATGTTTCATCGAGATTGAACATCACAGGTGTAGCGAAACTCGATTTGATCATCTAGCGGCTTATCAAGATGCTCAAGTGGAGATGTATGCAAAGAATAATTAGATCAACGAGAAAATGGAAATTAGTTAGTGATTTGGTGAGATCGTGATTTATCTAGTGAGTCGTTGTATCGATTTAGTGAATCGATTATGTTTGTTAATGTATTTGGTTTCATGTTCAATGTGTGTTGTATTTGCTTTCAAATTGTGTTGTTTGATTGTGTGTTAGGATAATCATTATATTATACTTATTTGAAGTGTATTGAGCAAATATTGAAGATTATAAATGGAAATTAGAAGAGTTTGATTTAAACCTTGTGTTTGATTGGTGGATTTAATATTTAATTTTTAAAAATTTTTGGAAAATGTTTTGGAAGTTAAAAACTGAAGCCCTACTCTAATATGAGTAATTGGAAGTTGAATTTATGAATTTTGGTGGAAAATAAAATTTTTAGAGTGATTTTGTGAAAGGTACGGCGCCTAGGCGTAAATTCGGCGCCTATGCGCCGGACCGGTCTACTTACCCAAAAATACCATATAAACCCCATTAGTCATGGATGATGCCTAAGCTTCATATCCTTCCCCATTTTTGCAAAAATACACCTCTTAGATCCATTTTAAGGTCAAAACATCAAGTATTTGGGTGCAAAATCACTTGATTTCTTCGTCTCGGAGTCAGATCTACTCCCAATCCATTTATTTTCGATTTTCACCATAGTTTTTCCTATGTTTTGCTAAAAACCAAAATTTTGAGAAAAATTTTGATTTTTAAATTATTCTATTTGGATTTTAAAGCTTATTTTAAGTTTCTTAAACTTAAAGTTTAAATATTTGATTCCTAAATTTGTTCTTGTTTTCTTTCACGTTTAGATGGCACGAAATCCCTACAAGTGAGGAAAGGGTCGAGGAAATTTAGACGGTAGCAAAGTTATTGTGCGGCGGCTTACATTCGAAATATCACGAATTTCACGTGTGGAGAAAGTTTATCTCGGCAAAGCTTTTTACGTCCGGGTGAAATGATCGAGAACACAATCATTGCGAACTGGTATGAGATTGTTTTTCTTCTTGTTGCTATTATTATTCCAATCGTACGTGAATTTTATGCTAACTTTTTAGATGCGAAGGCTACGAAGTCTTCGTTAGAGTATTGGAGTAAGATTTACTCTAGAGAGGATCAATGTGTTTTATGAATTTGCCACCTACCATCGAAGTGCCACTGTCTGGATTATCTCCATCAGAGGGAGATCTTGAGATGATTATTGCTTATTTGAGTGACGACACGGAGCACAGGAAGATTCAGAATGAAAAAGTGGCTTCAAATCTTCCAAGCTAAATGGTGTTTCAAAGGCTTGACATTATTTTATTTTGCCGGACTTCTACCTTCCAACCACTTGAGGAGAAGTCACGAGAGATCAAGTATCCGAGATCTTGCATTCGGAGAGGAAGCCGATAGATGTCGGCGGTATTATTTATGATTAAATATGGAGTCTACCTGCTAGATCCAACATACGTAAGGACGGAATTCCCATCTTTGATCTATTCTTTATGTGTTAGCAATGGAGTCAACTGCTTGATATTTGCGAGGAGATCTTTGAGTACGCGAGCCCGATTGGCGGGACGGTGTTAGTATCTATGATCGTCTTCGAAATCAAGCACTCCTTCTACTTCTGCACACACTTCAGGTAGACCTTCAACTTCCAGACCTTCTGCTTCTATTGCTGAGTCACCATCTAATGTTGGGAATCGATGCATGATCGGTTTATAGAGCGAAATGACATGAGTTATTTCAAACTCATTACGAGTTGATTCTATTGATAAAAAAATTGATCATTTATCGAGTATACTTGAGAGGAAGAGTAGTTATGATCTTGAGTATGATGAAACTCTCGTTAGATTCCTGAAGGGAGAGCAAGATGTTGGAGTTTCACCTTTCCTAATTTTTCACCATATGTTGATCTAAGGATGTTGAGTTTTCTTTTGGTGATGATGACAATCTTTGAGGCTACAGATAGTGATTAGTGGCACGATTTACCTCTGAATTGTGCTAAGTCTGTTGTTAGTTTAATTTTGTTTTTTCTAGTATTGTTTGTTGTTTGTTTGCTAGTTTAGATTTGATTATGTGCTGTGTGGATTGTTGGGTGTTAAATTTATTGTTAAGTATTTTTAATGTATTGTGTTTAAGATTGAATTTTGGATAATTTGATGTTTATTTCTATTTCAGCCTACTATTTAGTAGTTAATATTGTTGTTTTATTTCTTATTTATTATTAGTAGTATAGTAATTTAGTTAATTACTTAATGGCTTTGCTTACTCTTATATCACTTCAACATTTAGGTATTATTCATAAAAGCATGTGTAGAAGTAAATTTTTCTTTCTAAGGTATTTTTTTACATACTTATAAAAATTCCTTTTTAAAATTATGTTTTTCTTTCTCTCATTCTTTAAAAAAAAAGGTTTTCTTGATAGACCAAAACTTAAGTTTGGGGGAAGGAAAATACATTCAAATTTAAATTTTATTTGTCCTTAAAGAACTAATTTTTCTCGAAATAAAAATTTTTTAACATGACATGAGGAATGAAGAATCTATTTAAGATCACTTGAAGATTTTTGAAATTATAAATAATTTAGTGGACTTAATCAAAAATTTTTAACTTTAGTTGATTTTAAGAATAAAATTATTCAACTTAAAGAAGAATAAGATTAAGAAATTTTTCTATTCATAGTAGAGATAATTGAATTTTAGAAGTATTAAATTAAAAAATTATACCTCGAAAAAGAATAGATTGAAATTCTTTTTTGAAATCTATTTATGTTATAATAATTAAGTGAAAATATATAAGTTTGAAAATATAAGTTAAGGATAGTGAAGTTCAAACCATTAACAGGCTATCCGGATATAGTCATCCTCTCTTTAGTTAAAAAAAAGGAGAGGAGAAGCTTGAGAAATGCCTAATAAAAAATTAGCTTCACTTGAATTAACTTATAAAAAGAAAACTGATTACATTTATTACTAATTTTTATGCATGTATTTTATTAGAAAGATTTCATGAAGATCTTTTCTTGTGAATAATTTATGTAATTAATATGACAAAAACTACAATTATTTTTGAAGTGAATGAAAAATTTTTGAAGTCTTATGATTTGGTAGTTAGAATATTCTTTAAATTCTTAAAATTAAACTTAGTTAGTGAAATTTGGTTAATGATTACTAAAGCCTTTATAAAATAAAAAATGATAAGGTGTCCTAAATATTTGCTTTATTTATTCCAAATGTTATACATTTTATATAGTAAAAGGTTACTTATGGGGACAAGTAACGTTTAAGTTCGGGGATTTTGATCCAAGAAAAAAAATACCTATTTTTATGCCTTGATTTTTATTAAATTTTAAGGATATTATGCTTTAATGAAAGGTATTTTTGTGTTTGGATGTAGGTGATACAAAAATGTTGAAGAAAGAGAAAAATATGAAAAAGGAGCAAAGAAGCAAAAAGAGGCAAAAATGGAATGAAAATGCAAAATTGTCGAAATTATTGGCACGGCGCACAAGGCGCAGTCGCGCCTAAGCGCAGGCTAGATACGAAAAGCTACATTAAGTTTTTAACGACTTTGGGCGGTTATTTTGATGGTATGAGCGGTTATTGGACCTTCTTGAAAGTGGCGGTTGTTCTGGTTTATAGGACATGTGATACAATGTATTTGGACGCTTGAGAATGGTTTTAATCGCGAAAAGGTGCGATCTAAAAGTGAAGAGGTGTGAAGAAGCTGGACGGTGTCAGCGCACAGCCGGATTCCGGCGCCAGGCGCTAGACACATTCTAGAAGATTCATTAGATGTGGACATAATTTGAAGAGAGTGTCTTGGGCAACCCTTGAAGCCTATAAGCCAGGCGTGTTCTTAGAAAAGCCCCATCTCCCCTCCTATCTGAAAGTCAAATCTAGAGAGAGAATTAGAATTATATTAGGGCCACCTTTTTACTTTCCTTCATAGATTGAGTTTATTTTAGAGTTTGTATTTAGAGTTTAATTATGACGAGATGCCGAGATTAGCTCCGAGGTTGCGGTCACCATAGGCTAGGAGTGGATCCTACTATCCGTCCCGATCGGACAAGGTCCCGGAAGAATGCGTCTATACATCGAACAACAAGTCATAGCCGAAGTTAAAAAGCTAATAGACGCTAAATTTGTCCGTGAAGAACAATACCCGAGCTTGGTTAGCCAATGTGGTGCCGGTCGAAAGAAGAATGGTCGGATCAGAATTTGTGTAGACTTCGAGAGATTTAAACGAGGCATGTCCGAAAAGATGAATTCCCTCTACCGATCCCGGAATTAATGATCGACATTGCTTCGACACATGAAATATTCTCATTCATGGATGGATCTTCGAGGATACAACCGGATAAAAATGGCTCCGGAAGATGAAAAGCTTACAGCATTCGGAACGCCGATCGGAGTATTTTGCTACACGGTGATGCCATTCGGAGCCGAAGAACGCAGGAGCAACCTACCAAAGAGCAATGACAAGAATTTTTGATGATCTCATCCACAATCAAGTCGAATGCTACGTGGATGATGTGGTCATCAAAGCAAAGTAAAGGACGACCACTTGTATGATTTGAGAATTGTTTTCGAACGATTAAGACAATTTAACCTTAAGATGAATCCCTTAAAATGAGCCTTCGGCGTCACCTCCGGAAATTCTTAGGATTCGTTGTCCGACATCGTGGAATTGAAATCAACCCGAAAAAGATTAAAGCTATCTTAGAAATGCCACCTCCCAAAACCTTAAAACAACTACGATCTTTTCGAGGAAGCTGGCATATCTTCGACGCTTTATCTCAGACCTGTCGGTAGGAGTGTCGACCTTTCTCGGCACTAGTTAAAAAGGACGCCAAATTTATTTGGGAAGAGAAATGTCGGAAGGCCTTCGAGGACATTAAACAATATTTAATGACACCTCCTGTCTTAGCGGCCCCAGGTCTCGGGTAGACCGGCGATACTTTACACCGCGGCTTTAGATGACTCTCTCGGAGCCTGATTAGCCTGGGTCAATGATGAGGGTAAAGAAAATGCTCTTTACTACCTAAGCGCGTCGTTTGCCAGACGGAAGTAAGGTATCCCGCAATTGAAAAGCAATGTTTGGCCCGATCTTCGCCGCTCAAAAGCTCGGGCACTACATGCTTTCTCATAAGGTCAACCTAATCTCGAAGTTTAATCCATTGCAATGACTTGATGACTCGTCCAACACTTTCCGACGGACTTGTCGGATGGTCGATGATATTGTTGCAATTCGATATAACTTTCGTGCCTCTTCGTGTCAGTAAGGGACAAGTCTTAGCAGACTTCCTTGCGAGCACACCCTTCTTGACGGAATCTCCTCTCAATGATGATTTGCCGGATGAACAAATAATGAACCTAGAAGACCTTGATGATCGACGTTGGGAACGCGTATTTCGACGGAGCATCTTCGGACACAAAGACGAAGAATCACAAGTGATAGTGCCGTAAGGCGAGAATCGGGCTAATATTTATAACGCCGGAGCGGGGGATGTTAAGATACTCCTACCACTTGACGGAACCGTGTACAAACAATGAAGCGAGAATACGAAGCCCTCATAACGGAACTGGAATTAACCATTCGAATGGGGATAACGGACATCAACATCTACGGGGATTCACGGTTAATCATTCAACGAATCGCTGGACAGATACGAATTTTAAAGCGAGACTCGAACAATACTTCCGAGTATGCCATACGACTGTTGGAACGGATTCCAAATGTGACAATCTACAAAATTCCCGAGAAGAAAATGCTTTAGCGAGATGCTTTAGCCCGTCTCGCAAAAGAATTCGCCTGTTTGCAAGATGAATCGGTGGAAGTGTCGGTTCACGGACATCGGGTCCTTTCACAGCTCGACATAGACACAATACACAAATCGGAAAAGAAAAAGAATCGATGGCAGCGGTGACGGAAAACACGAAGATTGGCGACGGCCATTGATGATTACCCGCAAGACGGGAAAGCTACCGGACGATATGTCGTTAGCCGATCGGATCGAGAAAAGAACTCGTCCTACGCATTAATAAACAACACATTGTACGGAAGGTCTTTTGATCAAATGTGGCTAAGGTGCCTAAGCGGGTCCGAGGCCCGTGAAATTGTTAAAGAGGTGCATTCGGGACTGCGTGGCGCTCACCGATCGGGTCCGAAGATGAAAATGAAAATTAAAAGACTAGGGTACTATCGGCCCTCGATGATGGCTGACCGCATGAAAATCGCCAAGAGGCGTCATCAATGCCGAGTGCACGGAGTAGTTCTACACCAACCTCCAAATGTGCTTGCACCCGACAATTGCGTCGTGGCCATTTGAATGTTGGGGCACGGATTTAGTGGGTCCGATAGAACCACCATCTTTAAAAGGACATCGTTTCATTCTTGCGGCTACGGATTACTTTTCCAAGTGGGCGAGGCGGTTCCACTCGGAGAAGTGAAAGCACACCACGTGCTACGGCTTTTCAAGAACCAAGTTGTTTACCGTTTCGGAGTGCCGCGCGAGGATCATCTCGGATAATGGGTCGGCATTCGAAGCACGCAAATCAACAATTTTGTCGGGAGACACGGAATCGGTCGGCGATTCTCAACAATTTACTACCCAAGAGCAAACGGTCTCGCTGAGGCTTTTAATAAAACTTTCGTTCAAATCTTAAAGAAAACCTTGGACGATAATAAGAGAAATTGGCACGAGAAATTGTTAGAAGCCTTATGGGCCTACCGGACAACCTTCGAACTCCTACTCGAAGCTACACCTTACGCTCCGGTGTATGGGTCCGAGCGAGTGTTACCTTTAGAGGTTCGGCTTCCTTCACTCGAATTGCGATGCTGCAAACAAGATCGACGACGAAGAAAACGCCGAATTACGACTTGAAGAATTAGAAAGCCCGGATGGGAAAAGACTTGCGGCGCAACGGAATTTAGAACTATACCAAGCTAAGATGGTTCGAAGCCCATGACAAGCCGAGTCCGCGCAAGAACCTTGAAAGTTGGTGACTTAGTTCTCGTTCTCAAGAGACCTATTCTTGCACACCGCAAGATAGGAGGAAAATATGAACCAACTTGGGAAGGACCGTTTGTGGTTGAAGCGAGTATACTCGGGAGGTTCCTACCGGCTAGTGAATCGCCGAGGAGAACGACATATGCTTCCGATCAATGGACGATACTTGAAAAAGTATTACGCTACTGATGTTTCGAAGGAATGAATTCTTCATCCCTAAGAAACACGGGCAAAGTAATTACTTATGATTGGGTCCGAACCCAAAAAATAATAAAATGTGCTAAAATAAATAAAATCATGATAATTAAGTTTTCCTTGTTTTCTTTTCCAAATCAAAATCTCTTCCCTGATCTTATCATACTTCATTCCTGTTAAATTCTAAAATACAAGAAGTAATAAAAAGAATGTCTTTAATAAACATTTTCTTAATGTTCTTGTTCTTAGTACAGCCCCTGATCCTTTTCCTTGTCTTTTCGCAGGGAAATGTTGAACGGGCGGTTGGTCCTGAACTTTAAGAATGGCATAAGCCTTGCACTCGATGAAAAGAGGGTGAAAGATGGAGCGATAATCGAGATTGACTCGGATTTCGCACCGGCGGAGCCTACGAGTACGAGGAAAGTGAGTCGGGTCCCAGTTAACCGAGAAGAACTACCCGGGCAAACAGTGATGAAAGTGGGTGGCCCAAGCCACCAATCCAACAACAAGAAAAGAAAAGCAAACATTGAAGAAGATAAGAAAATGAAGTCTGTAGTCGCTACGGCGAGAGGACGAGCTTGTCGGCGCCGTGCCCGCAGAGATTCAAGAAGTGCGGAGAGCTACTCTCACGGCAACGCAACGAAGAAATAAGAATCGCCGTATCCGTAAGATGTTAACAAAACTAGCTGCGGACCGACGCGACGAGACAATTGCTAATGCCAGCACACACATTTGAAGGACACCGGTTCACCAGGAACCTGAAGAAAGGAGGCCAGCTCCTAGGATAACAGAAAGAATCAGGGAAATCTCACAAAGATCAGAAGAAAGAAGGCTGCCACGCCACCAAATACAACCACATGTAATGCATAACCTTGTTGCAGAAGCAACCCCGGGGGATGTCCCGACAGACATCACCCCTGAGGAGCCGAGGTATGCAGGGGAACGTGAAGGGATCGAACCATATATCCCACAATATGTCATAAGGCCTCGCCATCGCGAGATCATTCCGGAATACGAGCTGGAGAGGATGCAAAATGTTGAAAAGAAAACCTTTGAATACTTCGAGAGAATTAAAGGAAGAAGAATCAACATACTAGAGGGCCTCGAGCTACATACCGACGTATTCTCCGAGTATGAACAACAACAAATAGTGGATTGTATCCGGGATTTGAAGAGAATGGGCCGAGCAGAGCCGCACGAGGAAAACACATATTCGGAACCCACGAGATGGATGCCGGGGAAAGGAAGAATCACAATACAATGCGGATCTTTGCTACAACTTTCTTGAAGATAGAAAGGGAAACCCACCGGGGATACTCCGTCATGGGCAAGTAGATCCGATGCCATTAGTCATCAAGAGAATGGTAAAGAGATTGATAACATGGAGGGTACTGTCGACAGATTGCATACCCAATAGCTGCATTATCAACATCTACAAACGAGGTGATCGCATACCCCCACATATAGATCACCACGACTTCGTCGGACCTTTCGCACGGTCTCTTTCTTGAACGAGTGTGACATCATGTTCGGATTTGACCTCCGGATAGCGAGCCCGGGTGAGTTCCGAGGGCCGGTAAAGATACCTTTACCGGTAGGGTCCGTCATGATGCTGAAGGGCAACGGAGCGGATATCGCAAAGCATTGCATACCGGGAGTGCCGGTGGAGCGGATCTCGGTTACTTTCGGGAGAATGGACGACGACGAAGATACCTTACCATTTTCGACCGGACCCGAGCTAGAGAACCTCCGGCCTTACGAGGCGTGAGTTACATGGGAAATATCACACCTCCAACGTACATCCAATCGGCATCCTTACCAGGGATGGCTTGGAAGGTGATGTTATTAACCATGTACCCCACTATTCAGACATGGATTTTTGACAGATGCTTCTTTTGATGGATCGACAAAGATCATACACAGTCCGTTTTGAGTCTACATGGATTGTATGAGATATATTCCAGATCGAGTTGTATGATGTATCTTCAACATGGTTGGAATGAAAGTGACCATGTCACATTTTTGGCCTTCACCTCTTTTGTGCAAATTGACTGGGAAACGCCATTAAAGTTAAATGAACTTCGAACAAAGAACAGAAAAGAAATAAATAAAAAGGATAAAAGAAAACTTTCTTTAAAAATCTAAGAATGACGAACACCAAATTCACATGAACATTAAATAAGCGATAAAATAAAATTTGAATCATTAAAAGATAAACGAAATCAACATGAATGTTAAATCAAATCACAAATCAAATTCTCAATCAAATTTCAAATTCAATCTTTCCAAATTCCAAATCAAATTTCAATCTTTTCAAATCACAAATCAAATTCTTAATCAAATTCCAAATCCACACCCGATCAGGTTTCAAATTTGATCTTCCAAATTTCAAATCAAATCTTAAATCAAATTTCAATCGAGTTCAAACTCATCCTTCCAAATCTCAAATTCAATCTTTCCAGATTTCAAGTCTCAATCAAATTCAAATTCAACTTCTTCCAGATCTCGAATCAAATATCAATACATCAAATTTAAACTTTTGGGTCGAGGATTTTACATCCAAGTCGCACTTGCTTAGGATTCTTTCCCTATTGCCTTTGAAGTACATCAAATTCAAACTTTTGGGTCGAGGATTTTACATCCAAGACTGCACTTGCTTTAGGATTCTTTCCCTATTGCACTGAAATACATCAAATTTAAACTTTTGGGTTGAGAATTTTACATCCAAGACTTGCCTTTAGGATTCTTTCCCTGTTGCCATTGAAGTACATCAAATTCAAACTTTTGGGTCGAGGATTTTACTTCCAAGTACGCTTTGCTTTAGGATTCTTTCCCTATTGCACTGAAGTACATCAAATTCAAACTTTTGGGTCGAGGATTTTACATCCAAGACTGCCTTGCTTTAGGATTCTTTCCCTGTTGCACTTGAAATACATCAAATTTAAACTTTTGGGTCGAGGATTTTACATCCAGTATCGCACTTGCTTTAGGATTCTTTCCCTATTGCCTTGAAGTACATCAAATTTAAACTTTTGGGTCGAGGATTTTACATCCAAGACTGCATTTGCTTAGGATTCTTTCCCTATTGCCTTGAAATACATCAAATTCAAACTTTTGGGTCGAGGATTTTACATCAAGATCGCATCGCTTTAGGATTCTTTCCTGTTGCACTTGAAATACATCAAATTTAAACTTTTGGGTCGAGGATTTTACATCCAAGTACTGCCTTGCTAGGATTCTTTCCTATTGCCTTTGAAATACATCAAATTTAAACTTTTGGGTTGAGGATTTTACATCCAAGACTGCATCGCTTTAGGATTCTTTCCCTATTGCCTTGAAATACATCAAATTCAAACTTTTGGGTCGAGGATTTTACATCCAAGACTGCATTGCTTTAGGATTCTTTCTCTATTGCCTTGAAGTACATCAAATTCAAACTTTTGGGTCGAGGATTTTACATCCGAGACTACCTTTGCTTTAGGATTCTTTCCCTATTGCCTTTGAAATACATCAAATTCAAACTTTTGGGTCGAGGATTTTACATCCAAGACTACACTTGCTTAGGATTCTTTCCCTGTTGCCTTGAAATACATCAAATTCAAACTTTTGGGTCAAGGATTTTACATCCAAGATCGCACTTCTTTAGGATTCTTTCCTATTGCATCTGAAATACATCGAAATCAAATTCCGGGGTTAAGGATTTTACATCCGAGACTGCATTGCTTTAGGATCATTTCCCTATCGCAATGAAATACATCAAAATCAAACTCTTGAGGTTAAGGATTTTACATCCAATACCGCATTACTCTGAGATCTCTTCTCATTGCAACGATTCAATCTAATCAATTCAATTTTCTTTCGAGGTTGAAGATGTTACATCTAAAACCTCGAAAATTCCAATTTTCATTTCGAATCGAATCCTTCAAATTAATTTTGACAAACTCCGATCTAAATTGAAATTCCAAACCGAAATCTAAACTCACACATCAAAACTTAAATTGAAACAAAATGAAATCTAAATCGAAATTCCCCGAGATCATGTGATTTGGGATTCACCTCCTTTTCCTTTCCCCAGCGAGAGTTCAGGAATCTCCGGTTTCAGAGGTATACTTGACACTCCCCAGCGGAAACTCTTCTACTTCGTCCTAAGTTCGTCACTTGGACATTTGTGTTGGTTTTGTTGATCGCTTCGGTCAACACCAATACGCTCGGTGTGCTCCGTCAGCTCACCACACCTATTGGGGGTCCATTTGTTGACCTCATTTTTGATGAGGTCTTCTCTTCTTCTTTTTAGTACTTAGGATCTAGCCTTAGGCTTTTCCTTTGACTATCTTAGAGGACTAGAATTGGGACCCACCTTTTAGAAATTCAAACCACTTCTTAACTCCCTGCAAACTCTACAAACTTGATTGTAGACCCTTAATCACCTAGAGGGTTGAAATCAAATGTGGAAGTTTAAAGGATGAGTTCCTATAGGACTCTTTGGCCTTAGGACCGCCTACAGGTGGCTCGGTGCAGTGAAGGGGCTGACTTACACACACACTACACCTACACACTACACTTCCACACACTTCCTAAAACCACAACCATACCTAATCTTAACCTCCCGACTCATGTAGGTGATTCGCATGGATGGTCCTTAACCCACTAAGCCCTTGGCAAGAGGTTAGGAACAACATAGTGGGTGCCTCAAATGAGTCCCTTCATGGCTCATGTGGGCTTGAAATGGCTTCATGGCTTAACCAAAATGATTTCATTCCACTCAAATTCACCCAATCTTCAATTTCCCAAATTTTCGATTTTTGACCCCAGGACCCTACACACTTAGCCTACACAAAACCATCGAAACTACCCAAAATTTCTCAAAAATTTCCAAATTACCCAAAATTCTCCAAAATAAATCCCAAACATTTCCACATCACTTAAACTAATCATCCATACCCAAAAATACCAAAAATTCCAAGAAAACCTCCCAATACCCTCCAAATACCCAAAATACCCCTCTTGACCCAAAAATCAAAAAATTCAGAAAATTCCCAGAAAATTCCAGAAAATCCCAAATATTCCCAATTTCATTTTATCCAACTACACCATGAGCCAATTTTGTCAATTCACCCTACTTTTGTCAAAACCCCCAATTTGGACCCATAACCCAAACCTAACCCAAATGAGCCCAAACCCCAAAATCAAAGCTCAACCAAAGTCAAAACCTCTTTGAAACACTCCCATAAACATTTCTCAACATTGATTTTATATCAATTTCAACCCTAGCCCAACATTAGCCCAACTTGGCCCACTTGGACCTACATAGGCCCACTTACCAAATAAACCCAAATTCAAACCAATTCAACTCCAAATCACACCAAATTGACTCCAAGCCCTTCATAGAACATCCCTAAACCAATTATGACATTTATTTGACAAAGTCCTTCACAAAATCTTCACCCAAATGCCCATCCTAAAATCAAAAAGCCCATTCCCTTAAACTTTCCTAAAAGCCCACTTCACCACATCCAAAGGCCCAAAATCTACCCTAAAGCCCACATGTCATCCACTTAATTAAAGCCATTACCTAAGTCCTAAATTCACTATCAAATTATTCCAAATCAAGTTTCATACAAATTTCCATCAAATTACCAAAAATTCTTAAAACCCATTTTCATGAAATTGA
The DNA here is from genome assembly GCA_022702705.1 of Papilionanthe hookeriana x Papilionanthe teres. NCBI lineage: Eukaryota > Viridiplantae > Streptophyta > Magnoliopsida > Asparagales > Orchidaceae > Papilionanthe > Papilionanthe hookeriana x Papilionanthe teres. The sequence continues at coordinate 81,433,856 of CM040423.1, forward strand.
CCAAACCTTTTCCCAAGCCAAAGGTGAGCCATGCAAGCCATGGACAAGCCACATGAAGCCATGGAAGGCTTGACATGTGATCAAGCCATTAATGGAAAAAGGAGGGGCCCCTTTCCTAATCCTCCTTAACCCCTTTTTACCTTAAGCATGTCACACACTAAACATGCTTAGCCACCTAATCATGGATGGAGACCACACCACTCTCCCTTGGCTGACCCAACTGATCCTCTCAGCCCAAAATCGAGCCATGGGGAGGTGCACCCAACCCAAACCAATGGGTTGACCAATTTCAACCCAAAATGGTCTTCCCCCATTCCATTTCAATCCAAACCCTTTACACATGGCCAATGCTAATTGATTGCACTAAGCCCCGACCACGACCTCCCCGACCAAGATGGTGACCATGTCCGGCCGGCCGGCCACCGAGCCGCCGGAAAACACCATGGCCGAGAGCTCACATGTGAGCCAACATTGAAATTCTCCCTCGCTGAGCTGCCCCATGCCTACAGTGGCCACCATGGCTGTTCTTCTCCTCACCGGAGCGGCTGATCCCAAGCCCTAACTCCCCCGGGAGGCCCTCTACCCTCTCCTATTTAAACTCCACCCCTCTCGGCCACGAGGAGGAGCCGAGCACAAACCTTGCCAAAACTCGCCAAAATTGTTCCAGACCCTTCTCCACCCTTAGAGCACTTGATCCCCAGTGAGATCCCCTTGCCATTTCTTCTCTGTGAGCTCAATTTCAGAGTTGAAATTCCACCCAAAACCAGGACACTTCTCCACAGTGAGCCAATCCCCAAATTGATTGGCTCTACACCTTCACCGGACCAAGGGAAGGTGTCCACCAAGCAAAAGCCCCATCTCCGAGTCCACCCGAGTTGCTCCAGCCTCCAAGCTTTCGATCGGGCTTGGTCGAAATCACATCTCAGACAATCCACCGGACTCGGAGACTTCATCCGGAGCTTCGCCGGGATCTAATCGAAGGTGCAACAACTCTCGTATTGAAGCCACACTTCTCCGAGCAAAGGTATGAACTAATTCTTCATCCCGAGCTTCGGAGATTCTCCATTTCAAATACCTTAATTTCAATGCATGATAGCCAGTATAGATGTGTTCGTCTCTTCAAGACGAATCCATAGAGCATAAGAACATAAAAATCCGTTGAGTATCGAGTGAGATCTTAGGGATTTAGTGTGGACGGCTCTCGGGTGAGGACGCTCGGGGACGATGAACGGATGCCGTCCATTCAATACACGCGCGGACGAACGGCTCAGATGGCGTCGGACCGAGAGACGGTACGAGAACCGCGGGGCCCGGGCCGCCGACTCGGATGGCGGCGTCGAATGGGAGCGCACCGCGTGGCCTTCGGAGTCGCCGAGGTTGACGCGGCGCCGCGTGGATAAATAGAAAATTAGGGTATTTTTCTATTTATTTAATTCCCTAAACTTCAAAAATTGATATCTCTGTGTAGAAAAATCGGAAAAATAAAATAAAAATACCCTCTTGCTCGGTGAACGGAGGAGAATAATGTGGAAAAGAAATCATTTAATTTCATCAAGTATTTTATTTTTTATAATTTATTTACTCTCTGCATACTTTTAATTCTCCATGCATGTATACAATTCACCATGGCATGAGACCATAGGGCTTTTGAAGCCTCTGAATTTGGGAACATTCCCTGAATTTTCCAAAGTCAGAGGCCATCTCTATAAAGAGTTATTGATTTTTCAAATTCATGTTGCTGTTTTGAGTATTTTAATTCCAATAAATAACATGCTATGAAATAAATCCTAGGAAAATTTGGTGATGTTGCTTATGACCAGAGAACCCTAGAAAAAATAGGTTTTGACTTAGTTCATTTAAAACAACCCTAATTGGCTTAAACACCCAAAATAGGTCTTTAATTAATTAGAGTTAACCATGCATCAAATTAACTTGAAATCAATTCTCCACTGACCTTTAGGATCAGAGGAATCCACCATAAAAGTTTGAGGTCAATTGGACTTGGTTAGCCCCACTAATTGGGTTGATTAAGCCACTTAGCCATTTTAAACTTTAAAAATTCATAACTTTTAAAATACCTTTCAAAAATTCACCAAATTGGTTTTGGAGCCTCTCTGATATCAGGGGAATCTAAGAAAATTAAAATTTCAATTTTCTAAAAAAGTTGATTTTTAATAATATTTTAATATTTTTTAATAATTAAAAATAATAAAAATCACAAAAATAATAAAATTCACCAAAATGTCACATTTTGAATTTTAATCACATAGGAACAAATCCCACATTTTTCTTAGGTCTATTTAGTGAGATATTAAATTTTAAAGCCCTAGGGTAATTTTAAAATTAAAAAAATGTATTTTCTAGCATTTTCACTAAAATAATTATAATAAATCATAGAAAAATCAGAAAATTGCAAAATTTGCTTCTCTAGTTTCCTTGATATCAGAGAGATTTTTGAAAAATATAAAATTCATTTTTCAACATTTATTTTATTTTTAAATTAATTAACACTCCAAAACTTAAAATAATTATAATAAAAATAATATAATTCAAAAAATCATCAAAATTAGTCCAAGTGGTTCTCTGGTCATTAGGAATGTCCCCTAATTTTCTTAAGGACATAAACTTTCCCTTGGTCATGTTATCAAATTTTCCTTGAAAATCTCTATTTTCTACCAAAAATAATTATATAAATAAATTAAATAGAGAAAAATCACATTTTCTCCTCTCATGTCTTTATTGACATATGAGTGAAGTCACATAAAAATTTCAAGTTCATTTGAGTTCAATTTAGTGAGTTATGAAATTATTAAGCTTAAAGGGTAAAATGGTAATTAAAATTGTTAATCCTTAATTAAAACTTTAGGTTTAATAAAAAATTAACAAGTAAAATATTTGATCCTAATCTGATTTGGATGATTTAAATTTAAATAATTAAAGGGTAGAAACCCATTAAACAATTTTAAAATGATTAAACTTTAATTAAATAATGGATTAAATTTGGAAGAATAACAAAATTGGAATTACTAAAATAGGGATATTATTAGGAAGAGATTTATTCTTTAATTTAAAATCCCTAAATTAATTATCTCATTAATATTCAATTCTTAATTAAAATGATAACTCAAACTTAAAATATATTAAAAGACCTAATCATTAAACTAAAATTAAATTATTAAACTCTTTTAAAAATTTCAATTAAAATTAAAATAAAATTAAATTAAAATTAAATTAAATTAAATTAAATTAAACTAAATTAAATTAAATCAAATTAAATCAAATTAAATTAAATTAAATAATTAAATTAAATTAAATTAAATTAAATCAAATTAAATTAAAATTAAATCAAATCAAATTAATTAAACATCAAATCAAATTAAATTGAACTATATTGAATTAAATTAAATTAAAACTCAATTAAATTAAATTAAATTAAATTAAATTAAAATTAAATATAACATCACCAAAGACATGAAGAATTCAAAATAAATCTAAAATAACTTGAACACTATTCCAAATTTAAAATCATTAATGGAAATTAAACTAAATCACAAATCATTTGAATACTAATTTACCCTTGAAAGTTTTAGTTATCATAACTCCTAAACAGAACATTAAATGAAACGTTACCTCACTTATAGGATATTCAAATGTCCTAGTTCACTGAGCAAGATAACAACAAAACTTGAACCCCTGGACGACTAATTCATTTATATAATTAAATTCATTTGGACTTAAAACAATCCTAGAAATATTGAAAAGATGTTTAAGATTATTCTTAAGAACTTCCTCAATATGATAGGATATTTATAAGAACAATTGAATTTAATTGTTCTTTGATGAAGAAAATCGTCCTCAAACAAAAATACAAAGACCTAGACGTCATAGGAAATGACAAGCTATAGGATTAGGAATTTGGTAGAAAACCATAACCCTTCCTTTAGCTTTACCTAGGAACTTGCTTAAATATTCTAATTGTGTTTTAAGTGTAGCTTGGGATGACGGGAAGACCCTCCAGGTACGCTTTTATTTTATTGCGATCTACTTTCTTGCAATTTACATTATTGCAATTTACTTTATTGCAAATGCACTTTACTTTTCTTGCATGATAAGACAACTGTTGCATGAAAACTCACACCTTTAGGATAGCCCCTAAAACTGAAACCAAAACTAAATTAAAAGTCATTGCAAGATAAAATTCACCGCCACAACATTTCAAAATATAAAACAACTCAAAATTTAATCACAAACAGAACACAAAACTACAATTACAACTAAATTAAAACGTCCGTTGGATGATCGGGAATACCTCGGATGATGTAACCTACGTGTTGCTAACGGGATTTCCACGGTACGAATGAAAGTGTGGAACTCATTTAGTTGAGTTTAGCAAATTCATACGGACTAAGTGAATCCGATAAAAATAATGATGCCGGAAGGATGGAACCGTGGGATCTTAACCGGTGTCGTTATAATCAACTTTAAGATTTATTTTAATTAAAACATAAGAAACACTTGGAAATTAAGATTTTCTCTAAACCAAAACACTTTTCTCATCCCCTGATTTATGACTTCTAAAACTAAACCTCTGCAACAACAAGGAGCTTGGAGCATGGTGGGCGGCACGGCCATCGTCATCAATGAAAACTTGAATCTACATCAGCAAAACTTTCTTAGAATTAAACAACAAAGCCATAGGACTTCGAGGTAGTTTGCTTAGCGCAACATAAACCCTCAACCTTTGTTAGGCATTTGCATGATCGGGTCATGTAAATTAAGCCCTAACCGGCTTTAGGATTCCGAGGTAGTTGTTCGATACGACATAAACCCTCACATCTTCTAGGTTATTTGTATGATTCTATCATATAAATATATGTCCTAATTAACTAAAACTGGCAAGATCAAAACATTTAAATAAATATTAGGACTTCCCTAAATCCAAGCCAAACAATAGGATAGTCGGGAAATTACCGAAGTTCACTTCGAATTTGTGATTTCTCCTACTTTTCTTCCTTTGGATTCACAAAACAAAATGTTCCAAATTTGATCCATTCCCTATTGAAATTCCAAAATTCAATCCCTTGAAAACTTAAACTTTGAAATTATTGAGAGCGGAATTATTGATTATTATCGAGAGTTTTCTTAGGTGATGCCCGTCACTTAAGATGTAATTAACTATAGGGGCTTGCCCTTATAGGGAATTTTAAAGAACCTGGGTAATATAAACCCCGCTTAATGCTTTCATATTAAGCAGGGGAATTTTCGGCTTATAAAATTGGTTTGCGGACCAAACGGATGTCACAAATCTTCTAGTTTATTTAATCGAGCCCCATTGTCGAGCGGTGTGTCATCCTTAGGGATAGATACACGGTTTGTGGTGTGGTGCTCGTTTATATAAACTATTTGGGATGTGAGATCGGTTTGATTTCATATCTTAAAATTTTCAAATTTAAAATTATTTTCAAAATCAAATACTACTTTCTAAATTATATATATATTTAAATTAAATTTAAAATTTAAATTCGCCGACGATTGTCGTTATAATCGACTTTAAGATTTGTTTTAATTAAAACACAAAAAACACTTGGAAATTAAGACTTCTCTAAACCAAAACACTTTTCTCATCCCCGATTTATGACTTCTAAAACTAAACCTCCGCAACGACAAGGAGCTCGGAGCATGGTGGGCGAGCACGGCCATCGTCATCGAGCAAAACTCGAGTCTACTTGACAGAAACTTTCTTAGAATTAAAATAACCAAGCCATAGGATTTCGAGGTAGTTTGCACTAGTGCAACATAAATCCTCGACCTCTTCGTTAGGCACTTGCATTGCAAATTAAGCCCTAACCGGTCTTAGGATTCCGAGGTAGTTGTCCGGTACGACAATAAACCCTCACATCTTCGAGGCTATTTGTTTGATTATATCATACAAATATAAGCCCTAATTAATTAAAATTGACAAGATCAAAACATTTAGATAAATATTAGGACTTTCCTAAATCCAAGCCAAACAATAGGATAGTCGGGAAGTCACCGAAGTTCACTTCGAATCTGTGATTTCTCCTACTTTTCTTCCTTTGAATTCCCAAAACAAAATGTTCCAAATTTGATCCATTCCCTATTGAAATTCCGAACTTCGATCCTTTGAGAACTTAAACTTTGAAATCCTTGAGAGCGGAATTATTGATTATTATCGAGAGTTTTCTTAGGTGATTCCCATCACTTAAGATGTAATTAACTATAGGGGCTTGCCCTTATAGGGAATTTTAAAGAACCCGAGTAATATAAACCCCGTTTAATGCTTTCATATTAAGCGGGGAATTTGTCGGCTTATAAAATTGGTTCGCGGACCAAACGGATGTCATAAATCTTCTAGTTTATTTAATCGAGCCCCATCGTCGAGCGAGTGTATCTATTCTTCGGGATAGATACACGGTTTGTGATGTGGTGCTCGTTTATATAAACTATTCGGGATGTGAGATCAGTTTGATTTCATATCTTAAAATTTTCAAATTTAAAATTATTTTCAAAAATCAAGTACTACTTTTCAAATTATTTATTTAAATTAAATTAAAAATTCGCCGACAACTTCTGTTAGGCGACCCCTTTTCAAAATAAAACACACAACCTAAACATATGCCGACAGCATGTTAGTCATATAAATAGCTTCGTCTAGGCTAGACGCGTCGTTAGAGACCAACCATGCATGATTTGGTTAGGTCTGGAGCAAGATCTTAGGTCTAGAAGGTGGACGGCTCTCGGGTTAAGTCAGTTGGGGACGATGACCAGCTACCGTCAGATCGCGCGTGTATCAGATGGATGGTGGAGATCGAGTCTGACAGAACCATGGAACGGAAAGTGCGGGCTGCGTGGCGCTGACTCAGATGGCGGCGTCGAATGGAGAAGCGCTACATGGGACTTCGGATCTGCCGAGGATGACATGGCACCGCATCGGATAAGTAGGAAATTAGGATATTCTCTATTTATTTAAATACCAGAGCTTTAAAAATGCATATCTTTGCATAGAAAAATCCTAAAAATAAACTAAAAATACCCTCCTACTCAGTGAACAGAGGAGATTAATATGAAAAAATAATTAAGTGTTTTTGTTAAGTATTTTATTTTTAATTAATTTAATACTGTTTTGAATATTTTAATTCTCCAATCATGCATACAATTCACCATGACATGAAACCATAGGGCTTTTGTAGCCTCTGATCTTAGAAACATTCCTGAATTTTCCAAGACCAGATGTTATCTCTGTGGTAAGTTATCTACTTTCTAAGTTTATGTGTCTATTTTGGTATTCTAATTCCAATAATTAACATGTAGGTTAATAAAATATAGAAAAACTATAGGAAGTATCTCTAGACCAGAGGACCCTAAGAAAATTATGGTTTGAATTAACTCATTTAAATGAACCCTAATTTGACAAAAACCCTAAAATTAATATTAAATTAATTTGAAAAAACTACTCATTAAAATAGTACAAAATCAATTCTCCACTGATCTATAGGGTTAGGAGAGTCTAACATAAAAATTTGAAATCAATTGAAAATGATTTAACCCACTAAATGAATTATTTAAATCTCATTGTCACTTTTAAACTTTAAAAATTCATAAAACTCAAAATTCATTTCAAAAATTCACCAAATTCATTTTGAGACCTCTTTGGGATCAGAGAAGTCTAATAAAATTAATTTTGAAATTTTTCTAAAATTTTCACTTTTAACCTATTTTTGAATATTTAATAATTAAAAAATAACAAAAATCACAAAAATAATAAAATTCACTAAAATGTCATATTTGGTCTCCTAATCACTTAGGAACCAAACAAATATTTTTCTTAAATCCCTAAGAAAAGATATTGAATTTTAAAGGCTTAATGTAATGTTTAATATTAAAAATGGATTTTCCAACCCTTCCCACTAAAATAATTCTAAAAGTTCAAAGAAAAACCAGAAAAATATAAAATTTGTCTCTCTAAGTTCCTTGAGGTCAGAGAGATTTAAGAAAAATATAAAACTTAATTTTAAACTTTAATTTTATTTTATAATTAATTAATACTCCAAAATTTAAAATAATTATAATAAATAAATAAAATTAAAAAAATCACCAAAATTAGTCCAAGTGGTCCTCTGGTTAGTAGAAACATCCCATAATTTTCCTAAGGAGAAAACTTTATCTTGGTCATGTTGTTGAACTTTCGTTAAAAAATTCTTATTTTTCATTAAATAATTATATAAATTAAATTAAAAAACAGAAAAATCATATTTTCTCCTCTAATGTCTTAATTGACATGTGAGTGAAGTAACATAAAAATTTCAAGTTCATTTGAGCTCAATTTAATGAGTTATGAAGTGAATATGCTTAAGAGGGCATAAAGGTAATTAAGGGATTTTAACCATAATTAATATTTTAGGATTAATGAAAGGGAGGGATGAACTTTTGATCCTAAATTTTCTCTTGGATGATTGAAACTTAGAGAATTAAGGGTTAGAAACCCATTGGTCACCTACAACATAAATAATGAAATCTTAATTAATTCATTCATTTAAATTTTGGAAGAATAAATAAAAATTTGAATTATTAAAATAAGGGACATGACTTAAGAGGACATCAACTCTTTAATCTACGGTCCCTAATTGGATTAATTCAACTCTTAATTAACTCTAATAATGATGATTGAAGTTAATTAAAAAAAGCAATCCTTAATTAAATTAAAGTTTAAAACATTTACTGATTTAAATTAAAATGAACCCAAAACATTAAAGTTAATTTGAAATCACTTAAAATTTAACCTAAAGCAAATTTGAAATGTTAAAAAATTAATCTCAAACAATTTACAATTAAGATGTAATAATCAAATCAGCCTAAAAATATTTAAAACAAATTTGAATTATCAAAACTCAATGGAATTAAATAATTTAAACAGCTCTTTAACTTAAACGATTTTAAAACTTTTAAAAATTAATTTGAAATTTTATAACTAAACTAAACTGTCTTAAATCATCAACCCAACCTTAATAGTTAAATCCCTTAACAAACTGATTTGCTTCTGAAGGCTCTCACACTTATAATCCTTAGGTGGAGTATCAAGTGAAATGCTACTTTACTCACGGGATAATCGAATGTCCAAGTTCACTGAGCAAGAAACAAAACTTAGCTAAATTCTTGGATGATCAATTCACCTGCACAATGAAATTCATTTGGACTCGAAATAATCCCAGAAGCATTGAAAAGATGTTTAGGACTTGTCCTAAGCACTTTCTCAATATAACGGGATGTTTTAGATGAACAGTTGAACTTAATTGTTCTTTGGTGAAGAAAATCATCTTTAGCAAAACACAAGAACCTAGACGTCATAGGAATTGACTAGCAATAGGATTAGGATTTTGGCAGACAAACAGAATCTTCCCTTAGCTTTACCAAGGTATTCCGTGCAAGTATATAAATACCCTGACATGTGTTTTAAGTGCAGCTTGAAATGACGAGAAGACCCGCCAGGTATGCTTTTATTTTATTACAATTTATCTACCAGCGCTGTACTTTCTTTCTTGTGAAACTTGCATGTTAAACAAGAATATCACCCTACAGTAAAACTGAAACCTTTTAGGGTAGCTACAAAACTAAAACTCAAAACTAAATTAAAAGTCATAACAAGATAAAATTCACCGCCACAACATTCAAAATATAAGACAACTCAAAATTTAATCACAAACAGAACAACGAAACTACAACTACAACTAAATTAAAACATCTCGTTTGATGATTGGCAATCCCTCGGATGCTGTAACCCACATGTTGCTAATGAGATTTCCCACGGTCTAAATAAAAATGTGGAACTAATTCAGTTTAGTTTAGCAAATTCATTTGAACTAAGTGAATTCGATGAAAATAGAGATGATGGGATGACGGAACCGTGGGATCTTAATTGGTTCTGCTTAATCAACTTTAAGAATTGTTTTAATAAAACATTAAGACATCTGAACCTTAAGACTTTTCTAAACCAGAAAACTTCTCTCATCTCTTTATTTTCACCTTCTAAATCTAAACCTCTGCAACAAAAAGGAGCTTGGAGCATAGTGGGTGGCACGACCATCTTCGTAGCAAAACTTGTGTCTACATCAGTTTAACCTGTCCTAGAATTAAATAACCAAGCCATAGGATTTTGAGGTATTTTGCCTAGTGCAACATAAATCATCAACTTTTTTTAGGCATTTGCATAATCATATTATGCAAATTAAGACCTAATCGGTCTTAGGACTCTGAGGTAGTCATTTGGTACGACATAAACCCTCATATCTTTGAGGCTATTTGTATGATCATATCATACAAGTATAAGTCCTAATTAACTGAAATTGGCAGGATTGAAACATTAAATAATTCTCTCTAAATTGAAGCCAAACCATAGGATAGTTGGGGAAGTTGCCAAGATTCCTCTTGGATCCTCAGCTTCTCCTACTTCTCTTCCTTTGGACTCTTAAAAACAAACTGTTCCAATTTTGATCTATCCCTTATTGAAATTTCAAAAATCCAATCCTTTGAAAACCATAAACTTTGAAATTCTTGAGAGCAAAATCACTGATCATTATCGAGAGTTTTCTTAAATGATTCCCGTCATTTAAGATGTAATTAACTATAGAGGCTTGCCCTTATAGAGAACTTTAAGAACCTAGGTAATATAAACCCTGCTTAATTCCTTTATATTAAGCAGGGGAACTTATCGGCTTATAAAATTGGTTTGCATACCAAAAGGATGTCACAAATCTTCTTGTTTATTTAATCGAGCCCAATCATCAAGTAGTGTGTCTATTCTTCAGAATAGATACATGGTTCGTGGTGTGGTGCCCATTTATATAAACTATTTGGGATGTGAGATCAGTTTGATTTCATATCTTAAAAATTTTCAAATTTAAAACATTTTAAAAAAAAAAAAATTAAATGCATACTTTCAAATAATATATATTTAAATTTAATTTAATTCGCCGACAACTTCTGTAGGCGGCCCCTTTTAAAAATACAACACAAAACCTATAAATATACCGACAATGTTTTGTGTAAAAATGTGAGGTTAGTTTCTACCATTTAAATCCTTTATGTTTCAATCATCAAGATATTCCAAATTATGATCATTCATTACCCATCTCCCCATTTGGCCAGGCCTAAATATTAATTAAGACTTAAATTCCTTAATTACAATTTTTCCCTTATAAGGTCTATCACCTCATAAATTATTAAGTTCAACTTAAGTGACTGTGAAAATTTTATATTACCCCACTCATGGGTCAATTAAAACATTAGAGGAGAAAATGTGATTTTTCTAATTTTAATTTAACTTATATAATTATTTACATGAAAAAATAAGGATTTTCAAAGATAATTCAATAACTTAAAAAGAAAAAATATTTATTTTTAAGATAATTACTGGAGGTTCACCTAGACTAGTAGACCACTTAGACCAAATTTCATGATTTCTTTATTTTTAGTTTAAATATTATAATTATTTTGAATTGTTGAGTATTAATTAAATATAAAATACTATTTAAATGGAAAATTAGGTTTTCTATTTTTCATAAATCCCTCAGAGTATAAGAAACTCAGAGAAATAAATTTTAGGTTTTTGTTATTTATATTTTAATTATAAAAAATTCTTAAATGAAAAAATAAGAAACATCCATTTTTGGCCTTTAAAAATTAATAAATTTATTTAGAAAATTAGGAAAATTATTTAATGGTTCCCAAATGATCAAGAGACAAATATGACATTTTGGTGGGTTTTAATATATTAGTGATTTTTAGGATTTTTATCACTTTTTAATAATTTTTAATTATTTAAAATTTAAATATAGGCTTAAAAATAAAGTGTTAATTTTAATTACCATTTTATTTTTATTAAATTCCCCTGGTCATAAGGAACTCCCAAAACCATTTTCATAATTTTTTTAACTTATGTTTTTTTTATTATAATTAATTTAATGTGAGTAAATGTTATTTAAACTTGAAAAATCAAATTAAGTGGTCAAATTAACTCCAAGTGACTTGAAATTTTTTATAGAAATTCCTCTGACCCTAAGCCACAATGGGGATCAATTTCAAGTTTTTTTACATTTATACTTAATCCCATTTAATTTTATTTCATTTTAATGAGTTAATAAAAGTTAGGATGAGTTTTAATGATTTAAACCAAAGTTTTATTTTTCCTCTGATCCTCTAGTCACAGGGAACCTACCAAAATATTTTTATATTTTTACGATGAACATACTAATTATTATAATTATTTTACTAAAACAGACACAATAAGCTTGAAAAATAGGGATCTCCTTATTGAGATCCCCCCTAACCTTGGAAAAATCAGGGAAGATCCCTCATGTCAGAGAGAACAAAAGCTAAATTTCATGCCATGGTGAAATGTATATGCAAATAGAGAATTAAAATACCAAATACTGTATTTAATTAATTAAAATTACACATGTATCAAATGAACTTGAAACCATTTCCACATTGTCCTAATCTATTCCTGAGCAAGGGTGTATTTTTATTTATTTTTGGGTCTTTTTACACAAAATTATTGATTTTTAAAGGTAGACTGATTTAAATAAATAAAAATTCCCATATTTTTCCACTTAAGTGACTCAACGTCGCGTTATCCTTAACTGCTCTGAAGCCACACACGTTTCCTTCTATTTGGGCTCCGCCTTCTGAATCAGCTCCACATGACCCGTGCTTTACGAAATATATCTCTGTCCGACACCATATAATCTGTCAATTTGATACACGCTCCATCCAACGGCCACGCGTCTTCATCCCCAACTTGTCTGTCCTCATAACTGTCCACCTTCTGACCCTAATATGTTTGCTTAGACTTAATTAAATCACCTCTGGTTTGTTTTTATGGACTCATCTGACCTAGAAAAACCTATCCATACAGTTTATACAGTATAAAATATACTCTATGCATGTGTAGAATGCAAATAAGCTCGGGAGGAAGTGAGAGTTCAATATATTGATCTGAGAAGGATGGCTTCAATCAAATGAGTTATGTACCTTTGTTGGGACCTCACCAAGCTCCTCAAAGTGCCAATTTGAGCTCTCCTTAGGCCTAGATATGAACTTGATTAAGGCCGATTTGGGGGTTGATCAAACTCTATGTTAGAGGCTCTTTGTGATGGGGCTTTGATGGGGGAACTTCTTCTCTTACTTTGGTGATGGTGTGGGAAAGTTTAATTTGAATATTGTGGAGTTTTCATATGTATTATGTTTTGGTGTGGATCTTGAGCTTTAAAATTGAGCTCAGGTAGTGGTGGAAATGTTTGGATGATGGTTGGGTTACACTCAGGAGGTCTTGAGGAAGCTTGGAGGTAATTGGATAAGTCTCCCCAAGAAATTTCAACAACTCATACCTTGGTGATGAAGAGGTTGTTTTATAGCAATGGACATTGGGCTGAGCTTAGGGACTTAGGGTTTAGGGTTTAAAGCTCAAGGGTTTAATTTGGGTGCATTGAGCCGCTTAGGTGGAGTGCAAATAAGCTCTAATGCTCAATAAGGGCTTGACACATCAGGTGGGATCAATTGGGTGAAAATTTTAAGTGGAGTGGCTCTCGAGTTTGGCTCCTTTGGTGATTAGGCTAGACGGCAAGGATAGGTGAGGTAACCAAGTGGTCAGGTGAGCAAATGGTCAAGTGATTCGACATTCAATTAGATTAGAGATGGCCTTCAGAAAAAATCTCTTTAGTTTACGCATTTAAGGAAACAAATCCCCTAAATCACGGGACCCTTGGTCTATGGATCATGTAGGTTGTTCTAGGTGGACCTAGGGTGATTTATAGGGTTCAAAGGCTGGCTGTGGTAAGCTTGGTTTGGTTAATTTTGTTATGTTTGGTCACATTTGGCCATGGGTTCAATTTGGGCTATGTCAAGCTAACTTGGATTTGAGCTTGGGTTGGACCCAATTGATTGAGTAACTTTGTGTAAATGATTGTCATGATGTTTTTAGAAAAGTATTAGAGTGGTTTTGATTTGGTTTGGGGGATCAATTTGTCTTGATTTGGTCATTTGGTCAATTTTGGGACATTTGGGTTAACTTGGGTTTGGGTTAGGCTAGAGTGGGGTTATGAATAATTTATTTATCAAAATGATGTATGGGGATGTTATGAAGATTTCTAAACATTAATTCGGTGGCAATTTTAGGTTTGGAGCATTTAATTTGATGGAATTTGGTCATATCGCAAATTTGGAGCAAAATTAGGGATTTTGACTTGGGTTGGATTTAGGTGAGGTTTGGGCACAAATTAGGGTCAATTTGCTAGCCAATTTGGATTATGGGAACATCATGAGAAGTTTAAATTTCAGATTTGGGGATTTTTATTTGGCTAAGGGGTTCAATCTGGGGGAACTTGCGCTCTTGGTCAAATTTGGGGCTTTTGGATTTGGGTTGAAATCTAGCTCAAAATTAGGTTAAATTGGATTTAGATTTGGTTTAGGATGAGATTATACATGATGGATTTGAGCTTATAACTGAAATTGGAGAGGATTGGGGCCAATTGGGTGGACATTGGAGGTGATTTGGGCATTTTGGGCTTAAAGGGGAAATTTTGGGTTTTGGTCAAAATAGGTCAATTTGGTCAAATTTGGTCCAATGAAGTGGTTCAAATTGATTTTGGAGATATTTGGGATTATTTTGAAATTTTTAGATTTGGAGGGGTATTTTGGTCATTTTGGTATTTTGGGAATTTTGGAAAATTTAGTGGATTTTGGGTATTTTGAGTAGTGGAGAACATTTTGGGGTGGTTTTTAGAGAGAATTTGGGAATTTGGGTAATTTTGGAATTTTAGATCAAAATTAGGGTTTATGGGTAATTTGGTAATTTGATGGAGTTGGGGGATAAGGGGTAAAAAGTTGGAATTTTTGGTAAATTTGAGGTTAAATGAGCATGGTAACCCATTTGAGCCATAAACCAAGAGAAATCCCACTTTTGATCCTCCATGTGTTGGTTCTAACCCAAACCTTAGCCTAGGGCTAAGGGCTTAAGGAACCACCCACATGTGTTTCCAAAAGAGTAGAGGATCAAATGTGAGGAAGTTTGGTATGTTTGGTTTATGTTTGTGAGGTAGTGACTGAGAGTGTAATGTGTAAGTGTGTGTGTGCTAGTTTCAAACCAACCAGGGTCAATCCTAAGGAATGACCATCCTATAGAGAACTCCTCTTGAGCTACCTTATGCTTGGTCCCATCCTCCTAAGTACTTAGAGGTTAGACTTTAAGCATTTGAAAACTCCAAGTGAAGCAACTAAGTATTTTGAATTTCTATGGGGTAATGGTTCCATCACTAGTCTTCTAAGATAGTCACCTGAAAAGTTCTATGGCTAGAACCTAGGCTGCCTAAAGAAAAATCAGACCTTAACAAAAGTTATGTCAACAAATGGACCCCCATAGGTGTGGTGTGCTAAACAAGTACACCACACGTATTGGTGTTGACCGATGAAATGTCTGAGCCAGCACTCAAGACAGGATGTAGAATGCAACGAGAACGTGTCCTGTTGGGGATTATCTGGTAGAAACCTTCAAATCCAGGAACTCTCGCTGGTAAAAGCATGTAGGATAACATCATAATGGAGATATGAATTTCAAGCCTCCAAATTCTAACGGAGTCTGATTCGATTCGATTTCGAGATTTGAAATTGGATTTAGAATTTGGTTTGAATTTCAATTTGAATATATTTAATTTTTAGTTTTGGATTTATGGAAATTTGAGTTTGTGGAATTTTTTTTATTTTGATTAAAAAATTTTAAATTCACGGGATTATTAAATTTTAAACAAGTGTAGAGGGGGAGAGTCAGAATTTGGGTACCGACCTTGAAATGGGGAAATCAAAACTTAGGTACTGATCTTGAAGGATGAGAACTGGAATTTTGGTACCAGCCTAGAGAATGAGAATTAGAACTTAGGTACCAACCACGAAAGATGAGAACTGGTATTTAGGTACCAGTCTCAAAGATGAGACCTGAAATTTAGGTACAAACATCGAAAATGAAGATCAAAATTTTGGTACCGATCTCGAAAGATCAGAAGTGGTATTGTGGTACCAGCCTCGAAAGATGAGAACTGGAAATTAGGTACCAGCCTAAAAAATGATAATGGAAATTTTTGTACCAATCTCTAAATACCGTACATACAAAAAATATCTTGGAAAGGGTGCATAAATTTAGGGAATTTGAAGGAATCAGATGTTGAAACCCGGACCCAGAAATATCATGCAAAACGGAAAATATCTCAGAAATGATGGAGAAATTTAGTGAAACTTGGAGGAATCAAAAGAGAAGGCTCTAACCCGGAAATATCGTGGAAGGTGGAAAATATCTTAGAAATGATGTTGAAAATTGGGGAAATTTGGAGGAATAGGACGATGAAGCTCTGACTCAAAAATATCGTGAATAGCGGAAAATATCTCAGAAAGGATGCAGAAATTTAGGGAAATTTTGAGGAATTGGACGAC
The DNA here is from genome assembly GCA_022702705.1 of Papilionanthe hookeriana x Papilionanthe teres. Taxonomy (NCBI): domain Eukaryota; kingdom Viridiplantae; phylum Streptophyta; class Magnoliopsida; order Asparagales; family Orchidaceae; genus Papilionanthe; species Papilionanthe hookeriana x Papilionanthe teres. The sequence continues at coordinate 81,450,350 of CM040423.1, forward strand.
AAGGCTCCAATATGGAAATATCATGGAAGGTGGAAGATATCTCGTAAAAGATGCAAAAATTTCGGAAAATTTTAAGGAATCAGACGACGAAGCTCCATCCCAGAAATATCGTAGATTGTGGAAAATATCTTGGAAAGGACTCGAAAATTTAGGAAAATTTGAAGAAATCAGATGACAGTGCTCCGACTTAGAAATATCATGGAAGGTGGAAAATATCTAGGAAAGGATGCATAAACTTAGGGAAATTGAACACATTGAGAAGGAAAGCTCAAGGACTCACATCCAGCTCAAGAGGTGACGAAGAATTAACAAAATTTTGGTACTGATCCTAGATTTTATGAAGATGGAAGAAATTTGTGGAAATTCTAATGTAGGATTTATAGAGGATTTGAAATTTTTGATAAAATGTCCTGACATCATATAAACTTGTGGAATCAAGAGAATTTCATATTTGTGGGAAGTAACATTGTGTAAGAGCAAATACGAGATTTGTGGGGTGTGTGAAGAACGCAAAATTATGCAACGAGTGAAGGACTCGAGATTGCAGAACAATTCACTTTCTATTCTTTTTATCATTTCACTTTTCCTTTATTAAGAGAGTTTTCAAATTAAAAGTTTTCTCTTTGTTTCTTTTCTTTTCCAATTTCTTATTTGTCTTTCAATTTCTCTTTTGTATCATTCTTTGTTCATTACAATTTGAGGCCAACCATTGGTCCTGCGGTTTTTCATCCATAGTGCAATTAGAAGTAAAAACTTCAACATAAGAAACTAGCTTTTTGTTGATATTAACTTGAAAAATGAATTACAACTGGAATCATATGATGCAAGTCATCCAAGACATCTGTAGTACATCTGAACAAAGACTCAAAGAAAAAACATATCATGCGCTGTCTGCTGGTAGAAAGTAACAACTATCTGTCAGCATGATTTCTCCTCTAATGTTTTAATTGACCCATGAGTAGGTTGACTATGAAATTTTAAAGTCATTTGAGTTAAATTTAAAGGATTATGAAGTGGAAGTCATTAGGGCATAATGGTAATTATGGAGTTTTAAGTTCTAATTAAGGTTTAGGATTAATCAAAGGGTAAATGGGTAATATTGATCTTAATTAACTATTTTGGATGATTGAAACACAAATGGTTTTAAGTGGTAGAAACTAATTCATCACCATCTAAAACAAGGGTAAAATAGTAATTTCCTGAATTACTATGAAATCTAATTGGATGATCCTAGAAGAGCTGGTTTACGATAGAAATATAATAACTCACTAATCTGAAGCCCCAATTGGTGATCAAATAATAAAGTGCAATCTTTTGATAGGAGAGACCCATTTAATTCAACACTTCTAATAGTTGTAAACTTATACATGAAACTTTGAAGGCTTAATAGTGAGCTAGTTATAATCTAACTTGTTTAAAGAAGTTTAGAAAATGAAACATAACTAATTTTAAATACCCTTAAAACACTACAAACCCAATTTAATTAGACGAGCAAGAGTTCTTAATATTTCAAATTGCCCTTAATGGTATCCACCCACATAATTCATAAATATGACATCAGGTGAATGCCTAGTTACCCTGCTCATGGGATAATTAAAAGACTGAGGCTCATTGAGCACAAATTAAAATATTACAGCTGAACCTTGTCTTAACTGCGGGTGAATGATTTATCAATATAATAAGTTCAGAAGAACTCAAAAAGATTCAAAAGATTTTAAAAGTTTTTTAGGGTTATGCCCCATGCACTTTTTATGATCTATTGAATGTTTTAAAAAACAAATGAACATATTATGCTTTGATGAAGAAAATTATCTTTAAAATCTTTAGGGACCCACCAAGTTATGCCTCGAAACTTGTTAAATCACTTAAATCAATAAAAATGCCCTAAACTACTTATCCTACAATTATAACCTAATGATCAAGGATTTGCATTTGCTCTAAGGTATTTAAGTCCTTGTGAGCAACTGTGGACAATTGTTTTTGCCAAATAAGAATCATCGAACTAGTATAAGTCCGAGGTCAAGGTGGCTAAGACAATGACAATAATTCTAATGTATGATAAACGAGGGATGGGATGTGTGAATATTTTAGACCTTAAATGAGGGAGAAGAAACGACCGATAATACTATTCGCCAACTCTTTGTGGGATTGTTGCCCTCGGCACTCTTAGGTTGTTAGTAGTCCTAGCTTGATTAGAGTGACTAACTTGTGGTCAACACTACTTTGCAAAATTAAAACAAAATTTCTTTTGCCCGCTAAAATAAACCTTGTATGAAAATTTAAACTCTTATGTGAAAAATTAATAAAATTTTAAAAAATTTTGTAAAGGTTCATGGTTGTCTCTTGGATCAATGTTAGGACTACCTTCTGTAGATTGTCAGGTTGGTAGCTCTTACCCAAGGGCGGTAAGCACACCTTCCAGTGATCCATGAAAAAAATACCCATTTTTATGCCTTGATTTTATCAAAATTTTAAGGATATTATGCTTTAATGAAAGGTATTTTTGTATTTTTGGATATAGGTGATGGAAAAAATGTTCAAGAAGAAAAAAAAAGTGAAAAAGGAGCAAAAAGAAGCAAAAAGAAGCAAAAATGGAGCCAAAATGCAAAATTTTCAAAATTATTGGTCTGGCGCCTAGGCGCCAGAATCCGGCACCTAGGCGCCAGGTCGATACGGGATCTATCAAGATTTTTGATGACTTTTGGACGGTTATTTTGACGGTGTCAGCGGTTATTGAACCTTCTAGAAGACTGGCAGTTGTTCCTGGTTTATAGGCATGTGATACAATGTATTTGGACGCTTGGAAACAGTTTTAATCGTGAAGAGGTGCGATCCAAAGTGAAGTGGTGCAAAGAACTGGACGCAGAGTCCAACGCCTAGGCGCCAGACACACCTTCTAGAAGATTCATTGAATGTGGACACATATTGAAGAGGTGCCTCAAGACAACCATTGAAGCCTATAAATAGGAGGGTACTCCTTCAGAGAAAAACGCCCACATACGTTCCCCTATCAAGAGCCCCATCTAGAGGGAGAATTAGAGAAATACTTTAGGGCCACTTTTATTAATTAGTGAGTTTATTTAGAGTGTGTATTGAGAGTTTAAAGAGTTGGTGCTTTTGAAATTTATTTGCTTTGGAGTCCGAAGAATTCAGAGGTTTAGAAGGAGAAACACTTGAGATAAGTATTTATAATTTTATTCAAAGTTTTATTATCATGTTTTGATTTTTAAATTCAATGTGTTCTGAGTAGTTAGTTTACTTTCTCCTTTCAATTATGAAAAGATAAATAAGATAATATAAAATTCGATGGAAACTTAAAACTTATTTATATTTTAAAGCATTGTGATGATATTAATACCGGATCTTCATTTACTTTACAAATTGATCACTTGTATTGTTAAAATCTGTTGAAGAGTTTTGATACCTAGAAGGAGATGAATTCTTAACTAGTAGATAACACATGAATCCTTGGGTAGTCGAAGGCCTTGTGCGGGTTAATCAAGGTGAAGTGCAAATAAATAGGAAGATATTATATAATGGGCGTAGAATTAATAAGTTTTTAGAGTGACAGACTAAATTCTTGTGATTTGGTTTATAGAGAATGAAAGGGTCACTAGTAGGGCCGACCATAGCCACCCTTGAAAATCTAGTAGTGTTAGCATAGATTAACCCATTCTACTAACAATACATCCGGACCTGATCTATAGGCTAGCCAATGTTCGTTACACCTGGATCAAAGGGTAAAGAAAATGAATGCTTCTATTTGGCACAATACCATAAATTTATATTCTCCACGAATATTATCATTATCTTAGAAAATCTTGGATTAATTGAAAGGAAGAAAGTTTTGTTCTTATTGCTATTTACACCAATCATTTCAGTACTGTTTTATTATTGCATCTTTCATTTATGCTTTATTATTGCATCTAGTATATTAAAAATATCAAAATTTTAAACTATTAAAGAAATACATAAAAATAAAATTAAAATATTTAAAAATCCATAACTCACTCCTCGTGGGATCGATACTGGGGTCTTTGTTTCAAAGCCCTATATTACTTGATACGATACATATACTTGCGTAGTACCCCTAGTGTGTAAAATATTTTCAATAAAATTATATTTGTATATACTAGTTGCTATTATTATCTATTACATATATTTGAAAGAATTAATTATTATATTTGTCATCAGCAGATTGCGAGTCAAGTTTTTTGTGTCGTTGCCGGGGATTGAATTTTTGGTACGCATATATATAGCATTGGGTCAAGTTTTTGGCACCGTTACCGGGGAGGAGCGGAGTAGATTTTAAATATTTTTATTTTATTCATTTTCTTTTATTGTCAAAAATATAAAATACAAAAAATATATATATATAAAATAAAAAAAAATTTTAAGTAGAGATTTTATTTCTTGTTAATTTACTTTTTATGCATAGTGCTGGATCTGAAGAATTATTACCTTTAGATTCTGAATTAGAAAGAACTATTAAAAGAATTAAAAAGGAAAACAAACTAAAAAAATTCAAGAGATGGCTAATGATACAAGAAAAAAATACCTATTTTTATGCCTTGATTTTTATTAAATTTTAAGGATATTATGCTTTAATGAAAGGTATTTTTTTGTTTTTGGATGTAGGTGATACAAAAATGTTCAAGAAGATGAAAAATATGAAAAAAGAGTAAAAAGGAGCAAAAAGAAGCAAAAATAGAGCCAAAATGCAAAATTGTCAAAATTACTGGCCTGGCGCCTAGGCGCTACAGTCCGGCGCCTAAGCGCCAGCTCGATACAGAAAACTGTTAAGTGTTTGATGACTTTTGGGCAGTTATTTTGACGGTGTGAGTGGTTATTGGACCTTCTAGAAGACTGGCAGTTGTTCCTGGTTTATAGGACATGTGATACAATGTATTTGTACGCTTCAAAACGGTTTTAATCGCGAAGAGGTGCGATCCAAAGTGAAGAGGTACGAAGAACTGGACGTGGTGTCCGGCGCCTAGGTGCCAGACACACCTTCTAGAAGATTCATTGAATGTGGACACATTTTGAAGAGGTGCCTTGAGGCAACCCTTGAAGCCTATAAATAGGAGGGTATTCCTTCAGAGAAAAATGCCCCATCTACCCCCTATCTAGAGTCCAATCTAGAGAGAGAATTAGAGAGATCATATTAGGGCCACCTTTTTTACTTTCCTTCATAAATTAGTGAGTTTATTTTAGAGTTTGTATTTAGAGTTTGAAAGAGTTGGTGCATCTGTTGTTCATTACGCTGTGGAGTCAGTAGGAATCAAAAGTTCAGTAGGAGAAACATCTAAGATAAGTATTTTTATTTTGATTCAAAGTTTCATTATTATGTTTTTTTATTTAATTTCAATGTGTTCTGAGTAGTTACTTTACTTTCTCCTTTCAATTATGAAAAGATAAATAAGATAATACAAAATTTGTCGGAGAATTAAAAATCGTATATTTTCAAAACATTGTGATGATATTAATACCGGTTCGTAATTTACTATTTAAATTGGCCATTTAAATTGTTAAAACCTATTCAAGAGTTTTGAGACCTAGAAGGAGATGAATTCTTAACTTGTAAATATCACATGAATCCTTAGGTAGTCGAAGGCCTTATGCGGGTTATTCAAGGTGAAGTGCAAATAAATAGAAAGATGTTATATATTGGGTGTAGAATTGATAAGTTTTTAGAGTGACAGACTAAATTCTTATGATTTGGTTTATAGAAAAGGAAAGGGTCACTAGTAGGGCCGACCATAGCCACCCTTGGACATCTAGTAGTGTGAGCCTAGATTAACCCATTCTACTAACAATACATCCGGACCTGATCTATAGGCTAGCCAATTTTCTTTGCACTGGATCAAAGGGTAAAGAATATGAATGCTTCTATTTGGCACAATACCATAAATTTATATTCTCCATGAATATTATCATTATCTTAGAAAATCTTGGATTAATTGAAAGGGAGAAAGTTGCTTTCTTATTGCTATTTATATCAATTATTTTATTTCTACTTTATTATTGCATCTAGTAAATTAAAGATATTTTATTTTTAATTATAAAATAAATACATTAAAATAAAAATATTTAAAGATCTATAACTCTCTCCTCGTGGGAAAGATACTGGGGTCTTTGTTTCGAAGCCCTATATTACTTGAAACGATGCGTATACTTGCGTAGAACCCCTACTATGTAAAATATTTTCCATAAAATTATATTTATATACACTAGCCGCTATTATTATTTATAACATATATTTTTGAATGCATTAATTAGTACGTTGATCTTCAAAGGACTTCAGATCAAGTTTTTTGGCACCGTTGCCGGGGAAGAAGATTTTAGTACGCATATATTATTATCGGGTCAAGTTTTTAGCGCCGTTGCCGGGAAGAGTAGAGGCAAACTTTTAGATTTTAAGTACATTTATTTTATTCATTTTTCTTTGTTATAATATATATATATATAATAATATTTATTTTAATTCTTGCTAATTGACTTTTTATGCGTAGTTCTGGATCTGAAGGATTATTACCTTTAGATTCTCAATTAGAAAGAACTATTAGAAGAATTAAAAAAGGAAAACAAATTAAAAAATTTCAAGGATTGACTAATTTACATAACAACTTACAAAATCCAATTGAAATTAATGATCAAAATGTTTAGAAACCATTAAGGGATTATCCTAACCCTACAGTTGATGAACTTCATAGTAGTATTCAAATACCCACTGTAGATGTTAATTCTTTTGAGCTTAAATCGTCTATTATTCAAATGGTTCAAAATAATCAATTTAGTGGAACACCAAATGAGGATCCAAATTTATACCTTGCTAGTTTTTTAGAACTTTGTGCTACCTTTAAATATAACAATGTTTCTGATGATGCTATTAGGCTTAGACTCTTTCCTTTTTCTTTAAGAGATAAAGCAAAGATGCGGCTGAACTCATTAGCAACCGGTTCTATTAAAACATGGGCTGAAATGACATAAAAATTTCTTGCTAAATATTTTCCTCCTTCTAAAACTGCTAAATTAAGAAATGATATTACTTCATTTAGTCAATTTGACGGGGAGACAATTTATGAAACTTGGGAAAGATTTAAAGAACAGTTAAGAAAATGTCCTCATTATGCTTTACCTGATTGGTTAATTATTCAAACATTTATAATGGATTAATTAGATCTTTAAAATCAATTATTGATGCTGCTGCTGGAGGTTCTTTTATGTCTAAATCATTTGAAGAAGCTTACACTTTAATTGAAGAAATGACTAACAATAATTTTCAATGGCCTTCTGAACGGATTAATCCTAAAAGAATGGCAAGTATTCATGATAATGAAGCCTTTTCTATTTTAGCTTCACAAGTAGTAGCAATGTCTAAGAAATTTGATAGTTTTTTTATTAATGTATCACATAATAATTCTGCTAATATTAAAGATTCTCAAACTATTGAAACTTTACAAGCTATTGCTAGTAAAAATAATCCTTATTCAAATTATTATAATCCTAGAAGGAAAAATCATCCTAATTTTAACTGGAATAATTCACAACAATGGGGTAATAATCAATCTCATCCCACTGAAAATTGGAATAATCAAGTTAATTCAAACTATAAACCACCTGGATTTAACAATCAATATAAAAAGTTATCTATAGATGAATTAATTTTACAACTAAGTAAACAATTACAAAATCAAAATACTGTTATTCGTAATATTGAGAATCAAATGGGACAAATAGCTAATTTAATGAATTATAGACCCCCAGGAACACTTCCTAGTAATGTTGAAATCAATCCAAAAGAAACTGGAAAAGAACATGAACATGTTAAAGCTGTACAACTTAGAAGTGGAAAGGAATTAAAAGAAAGAATGCAGAATGAAATTGAAAAATGAGATTGAGGTTGAAGAGATTAAAAAATCTAAAGAAACTCCTCCTAATAAAGATCAAACTGATATTTCTATTAATATGGAAGTTGAAAAACCACCACCACCTTTTCCTCAAAGACTGAAAGAGCAGAAGCTTGATCATCAATTTTCTAAGTTCTTTGAAATTTTTAAGAAACTTACTATAAACATACATTTTGCTGAAGCTTTGGAATAGATGCCAACTTATGCAAAATTTATGAAAGATATTTTAAGTAAGAAACGAAGATTTGAAGCTTTTGAATCTGTTTCATTAAGCGAAGAATGTTGTGCAATAATTCAAAAGAAATTACCTCAAAAACTTAAAGATCCTGGATGTTTTACTATACCTTGTGCTATTGGAGAAACGTTTTGTGGAAAAGCTTTATGCGATTTAGGAGTAAGTATTAATCTCATGCCATTTTCTATTTTTCGAAGGTTGAATTTTGGAGAGATTACTCCCACCACTGTAACCCTTCAGTTAGCTGATAGATCTATCACTTACCCTAAAGGAGTTATAGAGGATGTTCTTATTAAAGTAGAAAAAATTATCTTCCCTGTAGATTTCTTTGTACTTGATATAGAAGAAGATGAAGAAATACTTATTATTTTAGGGAGACCTTTTCTAGCGACCGGACGAGTTGTGATTGATGTGCAAAAATGAGAATTAACCATGATAGTTAATGATTAAGAGATTAAATTTAATGTCCTTAAATCAATGAAGTACCCTAACAAAGAAAAATGTTATCGAATGGATATAATTGATTATTTAATTTAGAAACATTGTCAAGAAAAATGTAAAGTCATTTCTAAAGAAAAATTTGAATTATTAACCGATGAAGATGAATAACTAAAAGAAGAAGAAAATCATTATATTAAAGATAATTTGGAAACTTCGGACATAACTCAAAATAATATAATTTTACCCTCAATTAAAAAAGCCCTTGTACTTGATTTAAAAATGTTACCTTCACATTTAAAGTATGCATTTCTAGGAAATTCATTAACTTTACCTGTTATTATTTCTTCTGAGCTAAGTAAAGATCAAGAAGAAAAATTGATAGGAGTGTTAAAAACTTATAAGAAAGCACTTGGTTGGACAATTGCTGACATAAGAGGAATAAGCCCGTCCATTTGGATGCATAGAATTTTAACGGAAGAAAATTTTAAACCTACTATTGAACCGCAAAGAAGATTAAATCCTATCATGAAAGAGGTTGTTAAAAAAGAAATTGTTAATTGATTAGATACTCGTATTATTTATCCTATTTCAGATAGCCAATGGGTAAGTCTTATTCATTGTGTTCCAAAGAAAGGAGGAGTCACTGTCATTATCAATGATAAAAATGAACTAATTCCTACAAGACAAGTTATTGTATGACAAATATGCATTGATTATAGGAAATTAAATGATGCCACTAGAAAGGATCATTTTCCTTTACCTTTCTTGGATCAAATGCTTGATGAATTAGCTGGACACTCATATTTCTGTTTTCTGGATGGATATTCTAGTTATCATCAATTACCTGTCGCTATTGAGGACCAAGAGAAAACAACATTTACAAGTCCTTATGAAACATTTGCCTTTAGAAGAATGTCTTTTGGTTTACGTAATGCACCTGCAACTTTTCAAAGATGTATGATGTCAATATTTTGTGATTTGATTGACAAAGGAATTGAAATATTCATGGACGATTTTTTCAGTTTTGGAACTTCTTTTGAATCTTGTTTGGAAAATATTTCCAAAATTCTGAAAAGATGTGAAGAAACAAACTTAGTTCGTAACTGGGAAAATGTCAATTCGTGGTCACAGAAGGCATTGTACTTGGTCACATGATTTTAGAAAAAGGTATGGAAGTAGATCAAGAAAAAGTGAAAATTATTGTTGAATTACAACCACCTACTACTGTTACTGATGTGAAAAGTTTTCTAGATCATGCTGGATTTTATAGAAGATATATAAAGGATTTTTCTAAAATTGCTAAATCTCTTTGTCATTTATTGAAAAAAAGATGCTAAATTTGAATTTAACAAAGACTGTGTTAATGCTTTTAATATTTTAAAAGAAAAATTAATAACTGCACCTATCATTGTTGCACCTAATTGGAATAAATCTTTTGAAATAATGTGTGATGCAAGTGATTTTACAATTGGAGCTGTATTGGGACAAAAATATGAGAAAATTTTCAAAGTTATATATTATGCTAGTAAAACTCTTACTGAAACTCAAAGAAATTACACTACTACTGAGAAAGAGCTTTTAGTTATAGTATATGCCTTTGATAAATTTAGACCTTCTCTTCTTGGTACTAAATGCATAGTTCATACTGATCATTCCGCTATTAAATATCTAATGTCAAAAAAAGATGCTAAACCTAGACTAATAAGATGGGTTTTACTTCTACAAGAATTTGATTTTCAAATAGTGGATAGAAATGGAACGAACAAGAAAATTGTTGATCATTTATCTAGAATTAAGAATGATGTTATTACTGAAGAAAACATAAATGAGAAATTTCCTGATGAACATTTATACGTTATTCAAGGATACCAAACACCATGGAATGCAGATATAGTTAACTATTTAGTTAGCAATACTCTATATTATGGATTGGATGGAAAATTTATTAAGAAATTTAAAAATTATGCTAAATATTATATTTGGGAAGAACCTCATTTATTTAAATTAGGAAGAGAATCTATAATTCGAAGATGAGTATGTTGACCTCATTTTTGATGAGGTCTTCTCTTCTTCTCTTTAGTACTTAGGATCTAGCCTTAGGTTTTTCCTTTGACTATCCTAGAGGATTAGAATTGGGACCCACCACGTAGAAATACAAACCACTTCTTAACTCCCTGCAAACTCCACAAACTTTACTGTAGACCCCTAATCACCTAGAGGGTTGAAATCAAATGTGGAAGTTTAAATGATGAGTTCCTATAGGACTCTTTGGCCTTAGGACTGCCCTTTGTGGCCTGGTCTGGTGAGGGCTAACTTACACACACAATACACTTATACACTACACTTTCACACACCTCCTAAAACCACACCCATACCCAACTTGACCTCCTGACTCATGTAGGTGATTCACATGGATGGTCCTTAACCCCTCAGCCCTTGGCTAAGAGGGTTAAGAACAACATAGTGAATGCCTCAAATGAGTCCCTTCATGGCTCATGTGGGCTTGATATGGCTTCATGGCTCAACCAAGATGATTTTATTCCACTTACATTCACCTAATCTTCAATTTTCCAAATTTTCAATTTTTGATCGCCAGGACCCTACACCCACCCGCCTAGCCTACCCAAAGCCCTCGAAATTACCCAAAATTTTCAAAAAATCTCCAAATCACCCAAAATTCCCCAAAATTAACCTTGAACATTTCCTCTCCAATCAAGTTGATCATCCATAGCCAAAAATACCAAAATTCCAAAAATACCTCCCAATACCCTCCAAATACCCAAAATACCCCTCTTGACCCAAAAATCCAAAAATTCCCAGAAAATTCCAGAAAATCATAAATATTCCCAATTTCATTTTGTTCAACTACATCATGGGCCAATTGTGTCAATTTACCCCACTTTGGTCAAAACCCCCAATTTGACCCATTTTAACCCTAAGTGAACCCAATGTCAAACCAAACCTACCCAATTGACCCAAATTCTGGTCCAATTCAATTCTAAACTTCAATTTAACATTCCAAACACCAATCTAGACCAAATCCAAGTCCAATTTGATTGACATTTGAACCCAATTTCATTTTGGACCTTAAAGCCCAATTTGAACCCATGACCCAAACCTAACCCAAACTAACCCAATTCAACTCCAATTAACCCCAAACCTTTCCTAAACCTTCCCTAACATCCCCACAAATAAAACAATAACATGATTTACCCAAAATTTAGACCCAAACCCCACTCAAATTCAACCCAAAGCCAAAAAGCCCAATTTTGACCTAAACCCAAACCTAACCCAAATAAGCCCAAACCCCAAAATCAAAACCCAACCAAAGTCAAAACCTCTTTGAAACACTCCCATAAAAATTTCCCAACATTAATTTTACATCAATTTGAACCCTAGCCCAACATTGGCCCAAGTTAGCCCAATTTGACCTACATTGGCCCATTCACCAAAGAGGTCCAAATCCAACCCAAACCTTGCCCAAACACTTCAAATTTATTCCAAATCATTCATGAAACATTCCTAAACTAAATTCAACACTTATTGGATCCAATCCTTTGTAAAATTCTCGTCCTAAAATAAAAAAAAACCCACTTCCATAAATTATTTTAAAAGCCAGCCTTCACTAAATTTCAAAGGCCCAAAGCGCACATGACAACCCTATATCATCATCCATTGGATGAAACCATCTCCTAAGTTCTAAACCCATGATAAAATAAATCCAAATCAAGCCATATACCAAATCCCATCAAATCACCCCTAAATTACCAAAATTTCTAAAATCCATTTTCATGAAATTGACCAAGCTTTTCCCCAAGCCAAAGACAAGCCATGAAGCCACATGCAAGCCATGGACAAGCCACATGAAGCCATGGAAGGTTTGACATGTGATCAAGCCATTAATGGAAAAAGGAGGAGCCTCTTTTAAGCCCCTTTAAAAAGGTTTTAACCCTTTTAATGCTTCACCTTAATCCATGATTAATCAAAATATTCATGGATGGTGACTTCTCTACCCTTTTTTAGCTGATTCACCTGATCCTCCCTCAGCCTAAATCAGCCATGGGGAGGTGAACCAAGCCCAAAAGGTGGACTTGACCAAATTAAGCCAAAAATGGCCTTCCCCCATGCCATCTTAATCCAAGATTTTAACACATGGAATTTGTCAATTGCCTACACTAAACCCCAGCCCTGACCCACCTGAACAAGATGGTGACCAGTGCTTGGCCGGCCAGCCACCAGGCCGCCAGAAAACACCACACCCGAGAGCTCACATGTGAGCCAAACTTTGAAATTCCACCTTCGTTGAGCCGCCCCATGCCCAGTGGCCACCATGGCTGTTCTTCTCCTCACCGGAGCAAGTCGATCCCAAGCCCTAACTCCCCTGGGAGGCCCTCCACCCTCTCCTATTTAAACACCCCCTCTCTCGGCCATGGGAGAGGTGTTGAACCAGACCTTACAAAAACCCTGCCAAAATTGCTCCAGACCACTCTCCATACTTAGAGCAGTTGATCCCCAGTGAAAATTTTCCCTAATCCCCACCAACAGAGCCCAATTTCTCAGCCAAAATTCCACCCAAAACCAGGACACTTCTCCACGGTGGATCAATCCCTAAATTGATTGATCCTACACCTTCACCAGACCAAGGGAAGAAGTCCACCAGCAAAAGCCCGCTCTCCAGGCCACCCATCTGTTCCAGACTCCAAGCTTTGTGATCGGGCTTGGTCGAAATCATACCTAGACAATTCACCAGGCCAAGGGACTTCATCTGGAGCTTGCTTGGACCCAATCGAAGGTGACACAACCCTCAGATTGAAGCCACACTTCTCTGAGTAAAGGTATAAGCTACCTCTTTATCCCGAGTTTCTGGAGATTCTCCATTTCAAATACATTAATTTCAATGCATGATCACCGTATAGATGTATTCGTCTCTTCAAGACGAATCCATAGAGCACAAGAACACGAAAATCCGTTAAGTATTGAGTGAGATATTAGGGATTTAGTGTGGACGGTTCTAGGGCTAGGAGGCTTGGGGACGATGAACGGATGCCATTCATTTAATACACACACGGACGGACGACCAGGATCGTGCCGGATGAGGAGACGGAACGATACAGCGGGCCCCCGGAGTGCTGAGTTGGATGGCGGAGCCGAATCAGAAGACGACGCGTGTGCGTTTGGAGCTGCAGAGGATGGCGTGGCGCCGCTTGGATAAGTAGAAAAATAGGTTATTTTCTTATTTATTTAATTCCCTAAACTTCAAAAATGCATAACTTTGTGTAGCAAAATCAGAAAAATAAAATAAAAATAACCCCTTGCTCAGTGAATAGAGGAGAATAATGTGGAAAAGAAATCATTTAATTTTATCAAGTGTTTTATTTTTAATGATTTATTTACCCTCTGCATTGTTTTAATTCTCCATGCATATAGGAAATTCACCATGGCATGAGACCATAGGGCTTTTGAAGCCTCTGAATTTGGGAACATTCCCTGAATTTTCCAAAGTCAGAGGCCATCCCTATGAGAAGTTATTGATTTTTCAAATTCATGTTGCTATTTTGAGTAATTTAATTCCAATAATTAGCATGTTGTGAAATAAATTCTAGGAAAATTTGAGGATGTTTCTTATGACCAGAGGACTCTAGGAAAAATAGGTTTTGAATTTATCCACTTGGAATAACCCTAATTGGCTTAAACACCAAAAATAGGTCCCTAATTAATTAGAGCTAATCATACATCAAATTGACTTGAAATCAATTCTCCACTAACCTTTAGGATTAGAGGAATCCATCATAAAAATTTGAAGTCAATTGGACTTGGTTAGCCCTACTAAATGGGTTAATTAAGCCATTTAACCATTTTAAACTTTAAAAATTCATAACTTTCAAAATACTTTTCAAAAGTTCACCAAATTGGTTTTGGAGCCTCTCTGATGTTAGGGGAATTTAAGAAAATTAAAGTTGTAATTTTCTAAAAAAGTTGATTTTTTTGCATTATTTTAATATTTTTAATAATTAAAAAATAATAAAAATCACAAAAATAATAAAATTCACCAAAATGTTATAATTTGAATTTTAATCACTTAGGAACAAACCCCATATTTTTCTTAAGTCTCTATAATGAGATATTAAATTTTAAAGCCCTAAGGTAATTTTAAAATTAAAAAAATGTATTGTTTTAGCATTTCCACTAAAATAATTCTAATAAATCAAAGAAAAATTAGAAAATTGTAAAAATTGGTTCTCCGATTTCCTTGATATCAGAGAGATTTTTGAAAAATATAAAATTCATTTTTCAACCTTTATTTTATTTTTAAATTAATTAATACTCCCAAACTCAAAATAATTATAATAAAAAGAATATAATTCAAAAAAATCACCAAAATTGGTCCAAGTGGTCCTCTGGTCATTAGGAATGTCCCATAATTTTCTTAAGGACGAAACTTTCCCTTGGTCATGTTATTAAATTTTCCTTGGAAATCCCTATTTTCCACCAAAAATAATTACATAAATAAATTAAATAGAGAAAAATCACATTTTCTCCTCTCATGTCTTTATTGACATATGAGTGAAGTCACATAAAAATTTTCAAGTTCATTTAAGCTCAAGTTAGTGAGTTATGAAATTATTAAGCTTGAAGGGCAAAATGGTAATTAAAATTTTAACCTTTAATTAAAACATTAGGCTTAATAAAATTAAAAAGTAAAATATTTGATCTTAATCTGATTTGGATGATTGAAACTTGAATAATAAGGGTAGAAACCTATTAAACAATTTTAAAATAATTGAAATGAACTTTAATTAAATAATTGATTAAATTTGGAAGAATAATAAAATTGGAATTATTAAAATAGGGATATTATTAGGAAGAGATTTGTTCTTTAATTTAAAAATCCCTAAATTAATCATCTCAATAATATTTAATTCCTAATTAAAATGATAATCCAAATTTAAGATTTAAAATGTTAAAAGACTTAATCATTAAATTAAATTAAAGTTAAATTATTTAAATTAAATCCTTTTAAAATTTCAATTAAATTTATACTTTAACAATTACAATTAAATCATCTTTAAAACATAAAAAATAAAATATTAAATTAAAATTAAAAATAAAATAAAATTAATATTTAAATTAAATTAAATTAAAATATATTAAATTAAATCAAATTAAATCAAATTAAATTAAATTAAATTAAATTAAATTAAATTAAATTAAATTAAATTAAATTAAATTAAATCAAATTAAAATCAAATTAAATAAAATTAAAATCAAATTAAATTAAATTAAAATTAAAACTAAACTAAATTAAATTAAATTAAAGTTAAATTAAATTGAATTAAAAATAACATCACCTAAGAGATAAAGAAATTCAAAAATAAATAGAAAGTAACTTGAACACTATTCCAAATTTAAACTCATTAACTGAAATTAAATTAAATCACAAACCACTTGAACATCAATTTGCTCTCGAAAGCTTTTGTTGTCATAACCCCTAAACAGAACGTTAAATGAAGTGTTACTTCACTTATAGGATATTCAAATGTCCTAGTTCACTGAGCAAGATAACAAAACTTGAATTCTCGTACGGTTAATTCATTTGTATAATTAAATTCATTTGGACTTAAAACAATTCTAGAAATATTGAAAAGATGTTTAAGATTCTTCTTAAGCACTTCCTCAATAGGATATGATGTTTATAAGAACAATTGAACTTAATTGTTCTTTGATGAAGAAAATCGTCCTCAAACCAAAACACAAGAACCTAGACGTCATAGGAAATGACTAGCTATAGGATTAGGAATTTGGTAGAAAACCATAACCCTTCCCTTAGCTTTACCTAGGAACTTGCTTAAATATTATAAATTGTGTTTAAGTGCAGCACTGGGATGACGGGAAGACCCTCCGGGTACGCTTTTATTTTATTGCAATTTACTTTCTTGCAATTTACTTTATTAGCAAATGCACTTTACTTTTCTTGCATGATAAACAATCGTTGCATGAAAACCCACACCTTTAGGGTAGCCCACGAAGCTGAAACCAAAACTAAATTAAAAGTCATTGCAAGATAAAATTCACCGCCAAAACATTTCAAAATATAAAACAACTCAAAATTTAATCACAAACAGAACACAAAACTACAATTACAACTAAATTAAAACGTCTTGTTGGATGATCGGGAATACCTCGGATGATGTAACCTACTTGTTGCTAACGGGATTTCTCACGGTCTAAATGAAAGTGTGGAACTCATTTAGTTGAGTTTAGCAAATTAATCTGGAGTAAGTGAATCCGATAAAAATAACGATACCGGAAGGATGGAACCGTGGGATCTTAACCAGTGTTGTTTTAATCAACTTTAAGATTTGTTTTAAATAAAATATTAAAAACACTTGGAAATTAAGATTTTTTCTAAAACAAAACACTTTTCTCATCTCCTGATTTATGACTTCTATAACTAAACCTCTGCAACAATAAGGAGCTCGGAGCATGGTGGGCAGCACGACCATCATCATCAGCAAAACTCGGATCTACTTCAGCAAAACCATTCTTAGAATTAAATAACCAAACCATAGGACTTTGAGGTAGTTTGCCTAGTGCAACATAAATCCTCAACTCTTCGTTAGGCATTTGCATGATCATGTCATGTAAATTAAGCCCTAACTGGTCTTAGGACTCCGAGGTAGTCGTTTGGTATGACATAAACCCTCGGATCTTCCGAGGCTATTTGTATGATTTTATCATACAAATATAAGTCCAAATTAATTAAAATTGGCAAGATCAAAACATTAAACAAATATTAGGACTTTCCTAAATCCAAGCCAAACAATAGGATAGTCGGGAAATTACCGAAGTTCGCTTCGAATCTGTGACTTCTCCTACCTTTCCTCCTTTGAATTCCCAAAATAAAATGTTCCAAATTTGATCCATTCCCTATTGAAATTCCAAAATTCAATCCCTTGAAAACTTAAACTTTGAAATTCTTGAGAGCAGAACTACTGATTATCATCGAGAGTTTTCTTAGGTGATTCCCGTCACTTAAGATGTAATTAACTATAGGGGCTTGCCCTTATAGGGAATTTTAAGAACCCGAGTAATATAAACCCTACTTAATTCATTTATATTAAGCGGGGGAACTTGTCGGCTTATAAAATTGGTTCGCCGACCAAACGGATGTCACAAACCTTTCTAGTTTATCTAATCGAGCCCCATTATCAAGCAGTGTGTCTATTCTTCGGGATAGATACACGGTTTGTGGTGTGATGCTCATTTATGTAAACTATTCGGGATGTGAGATCAGTTTGATTTCATATCTTAAAATCTTCAAATTTAAAAATTATTTTCAAAATCAAATACTACTTTTCAAATTATTTATTTAAATTAAATCTAAAATTCGCCGACAATTTCTGTAGGCGACCCTTTCTTCAAAATTAAACATACAACCCAAAAATATGCCGACAGAGTACCTTATGAAGAAACTTATGCTATTATTCGAAAATGTGATGATTCTGATTTTGGAGGACACTTTGGAGTAGATAAAACTTCATTTAAAATTTTAAATTCAGGATTTTATTGGCCTACTTTATTCAGACATGTGAGACATTATGTTAAAACAGGTGATCGATGTAAAAGAATGGGAAATATATCTAAGAAAGATGAAATGCCTTTAAACTATATATTGGACGTTGAAATTTTTGATATATGGGGTTTAGACTTTATGGGACCATTTGTACCATCATCTGGAAAAATTTATATTTTGTTAGCAGTTAATTATGCTTCAAAGTGGATTGAAGCTGTAGCTTTGCCTAATTGTGACTCCAAAAGTGTATCTAAATTTTTAAAGAAGATGATTTTTTCAAGATTTGGAATGCCTAAAGTAATTATCACAAATGGTGGAAGTCATTTTAGAAATATAAGAATTCAATCATTACTGCAAAAATTTGGAATCAAACATAAAATTGCAACTGCATATCACCCACTAACAAGTGGAATGGCTAAAGTATCAAACAGAGAAATTAAAAGAATTTTAGAGAAGACTGTTAATCCTAAAAGAACTGATTGGGTTGATAGACTTAATTCTGCATTATGGACTTATAGAACAGCTTATAAGACACCAATCAGAATGTCACCTTACCTGTTAGTTTTTGGAAAACACCGTCACTTACCTGTTGAACTTGAACATAAAGCTTATTGGGCGATAATGGAGTTTAATTCTGATTTGAATACTGCAGGAGAAAAACAATTATTACAATTAAATGAGATGGAAGAAATAAAAAATGAATCATATGATAATGTAAAAAATTATAAAGAGAAAATGAAGGTATTACATGATAAAAAGATTTCAGGAAAAATATTTGAGCTTGGACAAGAAGTATTACAATTTAATACTCATTTAATACTTTTTCCTGGAAAATTGAAATCAAAATTGATAGGACCATATATAATTAAAAAAGTATACCAATATGGAGCTGTGGATATTAAAGACCCCAAAACGGGAAAATTTTTTAAAGTTAATGGATTAAGATTAAAGCCATATTTGGGAGACATTAAAAAGATTTATAAAGAGGCTTATGAATTAAGTCAACCTGATTAAAGAATTACATAGGTCGCGCTGACGACGTTAAACCAAACACTTAATGGGAGGCAACCCATAGATTTTATTTTTAGTGTGTTTTTACATTTTTATTGTATGGTTATGCTTAGGTCTTGACTAATTTTATATAACTTCAGAAAATTAAAATTAACTTGAAGTATATAAAGTTTGGACTTTGGATCACTCCATTTCATATGTGAGTAAAAAGGAGATCAAGTTAACCTTCATTGAAATTCTGTATAATTGTGTTATTGAGATTGTTCTGATCTTATCATTAAAATTTACCTACTTTTGGAGAATGAAACCTTGAAATTTGACGTTAGGCAAAACGGAGTCAAACATGGTTCCAGCGCCTAGGCGCCAGAATTCGGCGCCTAAGTGCCAGAATAAGCTGTGTGTCGATGGGTGCGGCGCCTAGGCGCCAGATTAGGCGCCTAAGCACCACGATTAATGGGTCGTGTAAAAACTGAAAACTTTCACCTTTAAATTAACCCATCTTCATCCCTAATCCCTATGCAATCATTATTTCGACCCACACACTCCATTCTTGAGAGATTAAAGAGGATTTTTGAAGAAATGGAGAGGAGAAATCTTGGAGAAGAGGCTAGAGACAAAGATCCAAAAGATCCTCAACCCTACTTCAATGGTTTAATCACTGTAAGTTTGGAGAAAATTTCTAGTCGTCTTGATAAATTTGAAGTGGATTTCAAAAGCATTGGAGATCACCTCCATGAGATGTATCATCAAATTGAACATCTAGAATGGTAAGCAAAACTCCAATTTGATCACCTAGCGGCTTATCAAGATGCTCAAGTAGAGATGTATGCGAAGAACAATTGGATCGACGAGAAAACGGCTACGGATTTTCCAAGAGCATTAGTGTTCTTCCCAAGTGGGCTGAAAAGTTTTCCTTGCCAAGATAATGGAAATTAGATAGTGATTTGGTGAGATTGTGATTTATCTAGTGAGTCATTGTATCGATTTAGTGAATCGATTGTGTTTGTTTGTGTATTTGTTTTCATGTTCAATGTGTGTTATATTTGTTTTCAAATTGTGTTGTTTGATTGTGTGTTAGGACTTGAATCATTATATTATACTTATCTGAAGTGTATTCACCCAATATTGAAGATTATAAATGGAAATTAAAGGAGTTTGATTTAAACCTTGTGCTTGATTAGTGGATTTAATATTTAATTTTTAAAATTTTTGGAAAATGTTTTGGTACTTAGAAATTGAAGCCCTACTCAAATATGAGTAATTGGAATTTGAATTTATGAATTTTGGTGGAAGATAAAATTTTTAGAGTGATTTTTTTGAAAAGCGAGTCTGGTGCCTAGGCGCCAGAATTCGGCGGCTAAGCACTGTCGGCATATTTTTAGGTTGGTGTGTTGTATTTTTGAAAAGGGGTCGCCTACAGAAATTATCGGTGAATTTTAAATTTTAAATTTAATTTAAATATATATATATAATTTAGAAAAATAGTATTTGATTTTGAAAAATAATTTTAAATTTGAAAATTTTAATATATGAAATCAAACTGATGTCACATCCCAAATAGTTTATATAAAAGAGCACTGCATCACAAACCGTGTATCTATCCCGAAGAATAGACACCCTGCTTAATGATGGGGCTCGATTAAATAAACTAGAAAATTTGTGACATCCATTTAGTCTGCGAACCAATTTTATAAGCTAACAAGTTTCCCTGCTTAATATAAAGGAATTAAGCAGGGTTTATATTACCTGGGTTCTTAAAGTTCCCTATAAGGGCAAGCCCCTGTAGTTAATTACATCCTAAGTGATGAGAATCACTTAAGAAAACACTTGATAATGATCAGTGATTTTGCTCTCAAGAATTTCAAAGTTTAAGGTTTTCAAAGGATTTGAGTTTTGGAAATTTCAATTGGGAATAGATCAAATTTGGAACAGTTAATTTCAGGAGTTCAAAGGAAGAAAAGTAGGAGAAGCCGAAGATCCAAGAAGAATCTTGGCAACTTCCCAAACTATCCTATTGTTTGGCTTCAATTTGGGAATTTATTTAATATTTCAATCACTGCCAATTTTAATTAATTAGGACTTATATTAGTATGACATAATCATACAAATAGCCTCGAAGATGTAAGGGATTATGTCGTACCAAACGACTACCTCGGAGTCCTAAGACCGGTTAGGGCTTAATTTACATAACATAATTATGCAAATACCTAACAAAAGGGTTGATGATTTATGTTGCACTAGGAAAACTACCTCAAAATCCTACGGTTTGGTTGTTTAATTCTAGGAATGTTTAGCTGATGTAGAGTTGTTTTGCTGACGAAGATGGTCGTGCTGCCGACCGTGCTCCAAGCTCCTTGTTATTGCAGAGGTTTAGTTTTAGAAGGTAAAAATCAAGAGATGAGAAAAGTGTTTTGGTTTAGAGAAAATCTTAAAATCAAAGTGATTTTTTTAATGTTTTAATTAAAACAAATCTTAAAGTTGGTTAAACAGAACCGATTAATATCCCACGGTTCCGTCATCCCGGCATCGTTATTTTCATCGAATTCACATAGTCCGGATGAATTTGCAAAACTCAACTGAATGAGTTCCACACTTTCATTTAGACCGTGGGAAATCCCGTTAGCAACACGTTGGTTACATCATCCGAGGTATTCCCAATCATTCAACGAGACGTTTTAATTTAGTTAAAGTTGTAGTTTTGTTGTTCTGTTTGTGATTAAATTTTGAGTTGTTTTATATTTTGAAATGTTGTGAAGGTGATTTTTATCTTGCAATGACTTTTAATTTAGTTTTGGTTTTAGTTCAGGGACTATCCTAAAGGTTTTGGTTTTCATGCAACAGTTGTTTATCATGCAAGAAAAGTAAAGTACAGTGCATGTAAGTAAGTTGCAATAAAATAAAAGCGTTCCTGGAGGGTCTTCCCGTCATCCCAAGCTGCACTTAAAACACATGTTAAGACATTTAATTGTTTCAACAAGTACCTAGGTAAAGCTAAGGGAAGGGTTTTGGTTGTCTACCAAATTCCTAATCCTATAACTAGTCATCTCTATGACGTCTAGGTTCTTGTGTTTTGGTTTAAGGATGATTTTCTTCACCAAAGAATAATTAAGTTCAATTGTTCTTATAAACATCCCATCATATTGAGGAAGTGCTTAAGACGAGTCTTAAACATTTTTTCAATACCTCTAGGATTATTTTAAGTCCAAGAGAATTTAATTATACAAGTGAATGAATCATCTAAGGGTTTAAGTTTGGTTCTCTTGCTCAGTGAACTAAGACATTTGAATATCGTATAAGTGAAGTAACACTTCACTTGATACCTCATTTAAGAGTTATAATAATAAGAGCTTTGAGGGCAAGTTGGTTTGTTGAAAAATTTTAACAATTTTTAATTTAAAGTTTGAGTTAATGATTTAAAGTATTTTAATTTAATTATGAGGTTTTAATTAATAATTTTAAGTTTGGAATAGTGTTCAAATTATTTTAGATTTAATTCTTAATGATTTAATTTAGGTTTCTTGTTAAATGATTTTGATTTAATTTAATTCAATTTAATTTAATTTTAATTTAATTTCGATTTAATTTGATTTTAATTTAATTTAATTTAATTTAATTTAATTCTAATTCAATTCAATCTAATTTAATTTAATTTAATTTAATTTAATTTAATTTTAATTTAATTTTAATTTTAATTTAATTTAATTTCAATTTATTTTTAATCTTAATTTAATTTAATATAGTTTTAATTTTAATTTAATTTAATTTTAATTTAATTTAATTTTAATTTTAATTTAATTTTAATTTAATTTAATTTAATTTTAGTTTTAATTATTAATTGAGATTATTCTTTTAATTTTTTTTAATTAAGAATTAAGTATTATTGAAGTGATTTATTTAGGGATTTTTAAATTAAAGAATAAATGTCCTCTTAATAATATCCCTACTTTAATAATTCCAATTTCTATTATTCTTCCAAAATTTCAATTAATTAATTAATTAAAGTTTTATTTTAATTATATTTGAAATGGTTAGTAGGTTTCTACCCTCAATCATTTAAGTTTCAATCATCCAAAATCAGTTTAAAATCAAATATTTTACCCTCCCCTTTTTGATTAATACTAAAATTTTAATTAAGGGTTGAAATTTTTAATTACCCTTTTGCCCTTCAAACTAAATAATTTTATAACTCACTAAATTAAGCTCAAATGAACTTAAAATTTTTATGTAACCTCACTCACATGTCAATTAAGACATTAGAGGAGAAAATATGATTTTTCTGTATTTAATTTATTTATGTAATTATTTTTAATGAAAAATAGGGGTTTTCAAGGAAAATTCAATAACATGACTAAGGAAATGTTTCTGTCCTTAAGAAAATTATGGGATGTTCCTAATGACAAGAGGACCATTTGGACCAATTTTGGAGATTTTTTGAATTTATATTTTATTTATTAGAATTATTTTGAGTTTTGGGGCATTAATTAATTTTAAAATAAAATAAAGGTTGAAAAATGGATTTTATATTTTTGCTAAATCTCTCTGACCTCAAGGAGTCCATAGAAACAAATTTTATATTTTTCTAATATTTTTTTATTTATTAGAATTATTTTAGTGAAAAGGTTGGAAAATACATTTTTTAATATTAAAAATTACATTAAGCCTTTAAAATTCAATATCTTATCCTAGGGACTTAAAAAAATATTTGGTTTGTTCGTAAGTGATTAGAATTCAAAATGTGACATTTTGGTGATTTTTAATATTTTCATGATTTTTATTATTTTTAATTATTAAAAATATTAAAATAATGATAAAAATCAACTTTTTTAGAAAATTACAATTTTAATTTTCCTAAGTTCCTCTGATATCAGAGAAGCTCCAAAACCATTTTTGTGAATTTTTGAAAAGTATTTTGTGAGTTATGAATTTTTTAAGTTTAATTTTGCTTATGAGGCTTAATCAATCAATTTGGCAGGGTCAAACATTTCCAATTGATTTCAAATTTTTATGTGATGATCCTATGACCCTAAAGATCAGTGGAGAATTCTTTTCAAGTTAATTTAATGTGTGGTTAACCCTAATTAATTAAAGTTCAATTTTAGGTGTTTAGGCCAATTAGGGTTGTTCCCAGTGAATAAACTCAAAACCTATTTTTCTTAGGTTCCCCTGGTCATAAGAAATATCACCAAATTTTCCTAGAATTTATTTTTTAACATGCTAATTATTGGAATTAAAATACTCAAAACAATGACATACACTTGAAAAATCAATAACTTCTCATAGGGATGACCTCTGACCTTACAAAATTCAGGGAATGTTCCCTAGATCAGAGGCTTCAAAAGCCCTTTAGTCTCATGTCATGGTGAATTGTCTATGCAAAAGGAGAATTAAAATACCACATAGAGTAAATAAATCATTAAAAATAAAATCCTTAATGAAATGACTTGATTTTTTTCCACATTATTCTCCTCTGTTCACTGAGCAAGAGGGTATTTTTATTTTATTTTTAGGATTTTTTTTAGACAAAGTTATGCATTTTTGAAGTTCTGGGTATTTAATAAATAAGAAAATTCCATATTTTCCTACTTATCCTACGCGGCGCCGCGTCAACCTCGGTGGCTCCGAAAGGGTGCGTGTCGCCCTGTGATTGGGCGCCGCCATCTGAGTCAGCCGTCCCGGGGCCCGCCTTTCACGTAACATCTTCCAGTCCAACGTGATCTGAGCCGTCCATACAATACACGCGCGATCCAACGGCTCCTGCTCATCGTCTCCGACTGGTGTGAACCCGTGACCGTCGACCTTGTAGCCCTAATATCTCCCTCATTTCTCAATGAATTTTTATGTTCTTATGCTCTATGGATTCATCTTGAAGAGACGAACACATCTATACGGTAAACATGCATTGAAATCGATTCATATCAAATGGAGAATCTCCAGAAGCTCGGGAGGAATAGAGAGCTCATACCTTTGCTCAGAGAAGTGAAGCTTCGATCTGAGAGTTGTGTCACATTCGATTGGGTTCAAGCAAGCTCCAGATGAAGTCCCTTGGCCTAGTGAATTGCCTAGGTACAAAGCCGACCACGGTCGATCACAAAGCTTGGAGGTCGGAAGCAATGATTGGCACAGTCGGGGGGCTTTTCTTGGGAAATTTCTCCTCTTGGTCCGGTGAAGGTGTAGAGTCAATCAATTTGAGGATTGACTCATTGTGGTGAAGTGTCCTGGTTTTGGGCTTGAATTTCAACTCTGAAATTGAGCTCACAGAGAGGAAATGGTAGGGGGATTCCAGTGGGGATCAATTTCTCCAGGTGTGGGGGAGATTCTAGAATGATTTTGGCAGAGTTTCTGTATGGTTTGTTTCAGTACCCCCCTTGGCCGAGAGGAGGTGGTGTTTAAATAGGGCTGGCTGAAGGGCTTCTCAGGGAGGGTTGAAGGCTTGGATCAGCTGCTTAGATCAAGGGAAGAACAACCATGGTAGCCAGTGGGCATGGGGCAGCTCAGCAAGATGGAATTTCAATGTTTGGCTCCTTCCAAGGTCTCGGCCATGGTGTTTTCCAACGGCTGTGGTGGCTGGCCAGTCAGGCATGGGTCACCATCTTGACTAGGGAAGTCAAGGCGGGGTTTGGTGAGGTGAATTGGGTTTGGATATGTGTAAAGGAGTTGGCTCTAAGTGATATGGGGATAAGGCCATTTTAGGTTTGGTTTGGTCAACTCATCCAAATGGATTGGGTTCACTCTCCCATAACATGATTTTGGGCTGAGGCAATCAGTTGGGTCAACCTCCCATGTGTGGTGGAGTCTCCATCAAGGATTAGGTGGTAAAACATGGTTTAGTGTGTGACATAGATATGGTTAAAAAGGCTTAATGAAGGATTAGGAAAGGGGGCCCTCCTTCTGCCATTAATAGCTTGGTCACATGTCAAACCCCTCATGGCTTCACATGGGGCTTAAGGATGGCTCCATGGCTCTTATATGGCTTGGGAAAAGTTGGCTTGGTTTTATGGAAATTTGTTTAAGGAATTTTAATATTTTGGTGTAAAATTTGGATGGTTTGTCATATGGCTTTGTTTAGAAAGGTTTGATTGTTGATTTAGGACTTAGGAATGATTTTAATTAAGTGAGGATGAGATGAGATTGTAATGTGGGCTTTAGGATGGGCTTGGGCTTTTGAGTTTGGTTAGGAATGGGCTTTTGAATGTCTTTTGGAAGTGGGCTTTTAGATGAAAATTTTGCAAAGGGCCATGCAAAATAAATGTTGGGTTTAGTTTAAGGATGTGTCATGAGTGATTTGGATTAAACTTGAGGTGGTTTGGAATTGAATTGGGTCTAAATTGGGTCTCTTTAGTGATAGGGTCAAAATAGGTCAAAATGGACTAAATTGGGCTAAGGTTGGGCTAATGTTGAAATTGATGTAAAATTAATGTTGAGAAATGTTTATGGGAGTGTTTCAAATAGGTTTCATCTTTGGTTAGGTTTTGATTTTGGGATTTGGGCCTAATTGGATTAGATTTGGGTGTAGGCCCATTTAAGGGATTTTGGGTTTGGGTTGAAATTGAGTAGGGTTTGGGTCCAAATTTTTGGCAAATCATGTTAGTGTTTTTTTTGTGGGGATGTTAGGGAAGGTTTAGAAATGGCTTGAGGTTAATTGGAGTTGAATTGGGTTGGTTTGGGCTAAGTTTGGGTCATGGGCCAAAATTGGTCCTTAAGCTTAAAAGTGAAATTAGATTCAAGTTTCAACCAAATTGGACTTTAATTTGGTCTAGATTGATATTGAGGATTTTTAATTGAAGTTTAGAATTGAATTGGACCAAAATTGGGGTCAATTGGGGTGGTTTGGTTTGACATTGGGTTCACTTTGGGTTAAAATGGGTCAAATTGAAAGTTTTGACAAAAGTGGGGTAATTTGACAAAATTGGACCATGGTGTAGTTGAATAAAATGAAATTGGGAATATTTGGGATTTTATGGAATTTTCTAGGAATTTTTGGAATTTTTGGATTTTTGGGTCAAGAGGGGCATTTTGGTAATTTGGAGGGTATTGGGGGTATTTTTGAAAATTTTGATATTTTTGGCTGTAAATGATCAATTTGATTGGTGGGGAAATGTTCAAGGTTGATTTTGGGAAATTCTGGGTTATTTGAAAATTTTGGTGGTTTTGAGTAATTTCAAGGGTCTTTAGTAGGTTTGGTGGGTTTGGGGCCCCGGGGGTCAAAAATTGAAATTTTGGAAAAATGAAGATTGATCAAATTTGAGTAAAGTGGAATCACTTTGGTTGAGGCATGGAGCCATATTAAGCCTATAGGAGCCATATTAAGCCTATAGGAGCCATGAGGGGACTCATTTGAGACATTCACTATGTTGTTCCTAACCCTCTTAGCCAGGGGCTTAGGGGTTAAGGACCATCCATATGAATTATCCACATGAGTCAGGAAGTCAAGCTAGGCATGAATAGTTTTAGGATTTGGAATGTGTGTGAAAGTGTAATGTATGTGCAGGTCAGCCCTCACCAGACCAGGCCACCCAGGGTGATCCTAAGGCCAAAGAGTCCTATAGGGAACTCATCCTTTAAACCTCCACATTTCATCTCAATCCTCTAGGTGATTAGGGGTTTATAATCAAGCTTGTGGGGTTTGCAGGGAGTTAAGAAGTGGTTGAGCTTCTAAATGGGTAGGTTCCATCTCTAGTCCTCTAATATAGTCAAAGGAAAATCCTAAGGCTAGATCCTAAGTACTAAAGAGAGAATAGAAGACCTCATCAAAAATGAGGTCAACAAATGGACCCCCAATAGGTGTGGTGTGCTAACCAAGCACACCGCGTGTATTGGCGTTGACCGAAGAGATCAAAAAAACCAACACTGATGTCCAAGTGACAAACTTAGGACAGAGTAGAAAAATTTCCGCTGGGGAGTATCAGGTACATTTCCAAGACTGGAGATCCTTGAACTCTCGTTGGGGAAAGGAAAAAAAGATGTGAATTCCAAATAACAAGATTTGGAGAATTTCGACTTAGATTTCGTTTCATTTCATGTTCAAGTTTTGACGTGTAAGTTTAGATTTTGAGTTTTAATTTAGATTGAAGTTTGATTTAAAATCAATTCGAGGAAATTTGGATTTGAAATGAGAATTGAAACCTGAGTTTCAACCTCGAAATTGCGAAGAGAACTGGAATTTAGGTAGCAGCCTCGGAGTAAGCATCCGAGCTCAAGTGTCGATTAAAAAGGATGAGAATCAGAATTTAGGTACTGATCTCGAAATGAGAACTGGAATTTAGGTACCAGTCTCGAAAATTTTGAATTGAAATATAGGTATCCATTCGAATGAGAATCGAAATGTAGGTATCGATCTCGAAATGAGAACTGGAATGTAGGTACCAGTCTCGAAAATTTTGAATTGAAATGTTGGTATCAATTCGAATGAGAATCGAAATATTGGTATCGATCTCGAAATGAGAACTAGAATGTAGGTACCAGTCTCGAAAATTTTGAATTGAAATGTAGTTATCAATTCAAATGAGAATCGAAATGTGGATATCGATCTCGAAATGAGAACTGGAATGTAGGTACCAGTCTTGGAAATTTTGAATTGAAATATAGGTATCAATTCAAATGAGAATCAAAATTTAGGTATCGATCTCGAAATGAGAACTGGAATGTAGGTACCAGTCTCGGAAATTTTGAATTGAAATGTTGGTATCTATTCAGATGAGAATCGAAATGTAGGTATCGATCTCGAAATGAGAACTGGAATGTAGGTACCAGTCTCGAAAATTTTGAATTGAAATGTAGGTATCAATTCGAATGAGAATCGAGATGTAGGTATCGATATCGAAATGAGAACTAGAA
The DNA here is from genome assembly GCA_022702705.1 of Papilionanthe hookeriana x Papilionanthe teres. Classification (NCBI taxonomy): domain Eukaryota; kingdom Viridiplantae; phylum Streptophyta; class Magnoliopsida; order Asparagales; family Orchidaceae; genus Papilionanthe; species Papilionanthe hookeriana x Papilionanthe teres. The sequence goes on from CM040423.1 coordinate 81,479,355, forward strand.
TGTAGGTACCAGTCTCGAAAATTTTGAATTGAAATGAAGGTATTAATTCGAATGAGAATCGAAATGTAGGTATCGATCTAGAAATGAGAACTGGAATGTAGGTACCAGTCTCAAAAATTTTGAATTGAAATGTAGGTATCAATTCGGATGAGAATCGAAATGTAGGTATCGATCTCGAAATGAGAACTGGAATGTAGGTACTAGTCTTGATAATTTTGAATTGAAATGTAGGTATCAATTCAGATGAGAATCGAAATGTAGGTATCGATCTCGAAATGAGAACTGGAATGTCGGTACCAGTCTCAGAAATTTTGAATTGAAATGTAGGTATCAATTCGAATGAGAATCGAAATATAGGTATCAATCTCAAAATGAGAACTGGAATGTAGGTACCAGTCTCAGAAATTTTGAATTGAAATGTAGGTAACAATTCAGATGAGAATCGAAATGTAGGTATCGATCTCAAAATGAGAACTGGAATGTAGGTACCAGTCTCGGAAATTTTGAATTGAAATGTAGGTATCAATTCGAATGAGAATCAAAATGTTGGTATTGATCTCAAAATGAGAACTGGAATGTAGGTACCAGTCTCGAAAATTTTGAATTGAAATGTAGGTATCAATTCAGATGAGAATTGAAATGTGGGTATCGATCTCGAAATGAGAACTGGAATGTAGGTACCAGTCTCAGAAATTTTGAATGGAAATGTAGGTGTCAATTCAGATGAGAATTGAAATGAAGGTATCGACCTCGAAATGAGAACTGGAATATAGGTACCAGTCTCAGAAATTTTGAATTGAAATGTACTGTGGAGATTTGGATTTAGCGGGAGATTGAAATGAGATGTGAAAGTGTTCCATATCCCATGAGAATCAATTAAAGATTGATTATTTGGCGAAGGGTACGAATCCATGTCATCCGAATCAAACTGAAAATTTTTCGTGGTTCTGAAATCATCCCGAGAGAGGGTTTCAAAGGAGGTTTGAAGTAGATCTTGATTTGAAGAATAATTGGAGGATTTGAAAAGATGGATTTAGACTGGAATTCAATTTGATATTTAGATTCGTTTTGTTTGTCCTTTAACGATCCCATTTTTTTTATTTGTTGTTTATTTAGTGTTCATATGAATTTGAAGTTTATTTTACTATTTAGATTTTTAGGAAAAACTCTCATTTATTTTCTTTTCTCTTCTGTTCTTCGTTCAAAGTTCATTTAACTCTAATGGCGTTTCCCAATCAATTTGCACAAAAAGAGGTGAAGGCAAAATATGACGTAGTCATTTTCATTCCAACTTGTTGAAAGTACATCATACAACTTGATCTAGTCATGATGACATTTTCCTCAGAAATTTCATGTCTCATACAATCCATATAAATCCAAAACGGATTGTGTAAGTTTCTTGTTGATCCATCCAAAAGCATCTGTCAAAAATCCATGTCTGAATAGTAAGAAACATGGGTAATAACATCACCTTCCAAGTCACCCTTGGCAGGAATGCTGCATGGATGTGCATTGGAGGTGTGCTATTTCCCATGTAAATCACAGCTCGTAGGGCCGGAGATTCTCCAATTCTCGATCTAGCTGGAAGTGGTAAGACGCCTTTCTGTCATCCATCCTTCTAAAAGAGACAGAGATCCGCTCCACTAGCACTCCTGGTATACAATGTTTTGCGATGTCTGCTCCATTTCCTTTTAATATCATGACGGAACCTACCGGAAGAGGTATTTCCACCGGCCCTCGGAACTTACCCGGGCCTGCTATCCGGAGGTCAGATCCGAACATGATATTTCATTGGTTGACGAACGAAACTGTGCATAAAGGCCTGACAAAGTCATGGTGGTCTATGTGCGGAGGTATGTAATCGCCCTTCTAATAAATGTTGATGATGCAACTGTTGGGTATGCAGTCTGCTGGCAGTACCCTCCACGTTATCATTCTTTTCACCATTCTTTTAATTATCCTCGACATTGGATCCACCTCACTGTGACAGAGTATCCATGGTGGATTTCCTTTTCTGTCCTCTGCGAAGTTATAGCAACATCCACATTGTCTTGTGACTCTTCCTTTCCTTGGCATCCATCTCTGGGGTTCTAAATAAGTCTTTTCCCTCAGACGGCCTGCTCGACCCATCTTCTGAAGTTCTAAGATGCAATCCACAATCTGTTGTTGCTCGTACTCTAAGAATATAGCTGTGTGTAACTCGAGGCCCTCTAAAATGTTGATTCTCTTGCCTCTAATCCTTTCAAAGTATTCGAAAGTCTTCTTCTCAACATTTTGCATTCTTTCTAGTTTATATTCTGGGATGATCTGCAAGTGATGAGGCCTAGTAACGTACTGCGGGATGTATGGCTCAATCCCGTCACGTTCTCCTGCATACCTCGGCTCCTCGGGGATTGTCTCCGTCGGGACATCCTCCGGGTTGCTTCCGCAACAAGGTTTCTTACCACCGGTGGCTACGTCCGGCGTCGTGGTAGTCTCTCCGCTCTCGATCTTCTTAGAGTTTCCCTTATCTTTTCTGTTGTTCTCGGAGATGGTTTCCTCTTTTCAAGTTCCTGATGAACCGGTATCTTTGAAATGTGTGTGTCGGCAAAAGTGGCTGTTTCCTCGTGTTGATCTGCTGCTAGTTTAGTCAACATCTTGCGGATACGGTGATTCTTATTCCTTCTTTGTGTAACGAATGAGAGTAGCTCTCCTTACCCCTTGACTTTCGCGGGCGCGGTGCTAACGAGCCTCCCTCCGCCGCGGTAACTACGTACTTGATTTTCTTGCCTTCCTCGATGTTTTTCTCTTTTCTTCGGCCGGATTGGTGGCTTGGGCCACCCATCTTCATCACCGTCCGTCGTGAAGCTCTTCTCGGTCAACTGGGACCCAATCATTTTCTTCGTATCGTAGGCCGGTCGGTGTGAAGTCAAAATCAATTTCTATCACTGCTCCATCCTTCACCCTCTTTTCATCGAGTGCGAGACTCACACCATTTTTAAAGTTTAGGACCAACCGCCCATTCGACATTTCCCTGCGGAAAAGACAAGGAAAGGATCAGGGGCCGTGCTAAGAACAAGAACATTAGAAAAATATTTATCACTGAAGATTTTTATTCTCTTATTTTAATTTTTAAGGAAAGTAGGAAAAGATGAAGAAATATCAGGAACAAGATTTGATTTGAAAGGAAGCGTAAAACTTCATTATTATGATCTCACATATTTTATTTTTAGCACATATTTTTTTGTTAATGATTTTTCTTTTGTCATCCATTTCTATGTTTTTGGGTTCGGACCCAGTCACAAGTGGTTACTTCACCCGTATTTCTAGGGATGAGAATTCATTCCTTCGAAACATCAGGTTGTGTAATATTTCTTCAAATATCGTCTGTTGATTGGAAGCATTTGTCGTTCTCCTTAGTAATTCACAAGTTGGTAGGAGCCTCCTGAGTAGACTGTCTCGACCACAAATGGTCCTTCCCAAGTAGGTTCAAATTTACCCCTATCTTGCGGTGTGCAAGAATAGGTCTCTTGAGGATAAGAACCAAGTCACCAACTTTGAAAGTTCTTGTGCAGACCAGTTTATCATGGGCCTGGATCATCTTAGCTTGGTACAGTTCCAAATTTTACTGCGCTGCAAGTCTTTTCGCTTCCAAGCTTTCCAGTTCTTCCAGTCGTAACCTAGCATTTTCTTCTGTAGTAATCTTGTTTGCGGCTCGCGATTCCGAGTGATGGGAGCCTGGACTTCCAATGGTAACATCGCCTCGGACCCGTACACTAAAGCGTAAGGCGTAGACTGAGTAGGAGTCCTAAAAGTTATCCTGTAGGCCCATAAGGCCTCTAACAACTTATCGTGCCAATTTCTCTTGTTGTCGTCCAAAGTTTTCTTCAGGATTTGAACGAGAGTTTTATTAAAAGCCTCGGCCAAGCCGTTTGCTCTTGGGTAGTAGATCGTTGAGTATCGCCAATCGATCCCGTGTCTTCTGACAAAATTGTTGACCTTTGTACTTTTGAATGCTGACCCATTATCTGAAATGATTCTACGCGGCACCCCAAAACGGTAGACAACTTGATTTTTGAAAAACTATAGCACGTGATGTGCCTTTACTTCTCTGAGTGGAACTGCTTCTGCCCATTTAGAAAAGTAATCTATAGCTGCAAGGATGAATCGATGTCCTCTTGAAGAAGGTGGTTTTATCGGACCCACTATATCTGGCCCCAACACTCAAACGGCCACGACGCGATTGTCGGATGTAGCACTTTTGGAGGTTGATGTAGAACTACTCCATGCACTTGGCATTTGTGTCAGCTCTTGGCGATCTTCATACATTCTGTCATCATTGAGGGCCAGTAGTACTCTAGTTTTTTAATCTTCATTTTCATTTTCGGACCCGACTGATGAGCGCCACAGAGTCATGAGTGTACCTCTTTGACAATTTCACGAGCCTCGGACCCGCTCAGGCATCTTAACCAAATCTGATCAAAAGACCTTCTGTATAATGTACTGTTTATTAATGCATAAGATAGAGTTATTTTCTTGATTTGATGGGCTAACGATTTGTCGTCTGGTAATTTCCCTGTTTGCAGGTAGTCTATTAGCGGTTGACGCCAATCTTCTGTAACTTTTGTTACTACTGTAACTGATTCCTCTGCTTTTTCTGATTTTTGTATCATATCCATGTCGAGCTGTGATAGGACCTGTCGTCCCTGAACTGACACTTCAACTAACTCATCTTGTAAGCAGGCATATTCTTTTGCAAGGCGAGCTAGTGCATCCGCAAAAGCATTTTCTTTTCTGGGGATCTTGTTGATCATTACATTCGGAATATGTTCCAACAGTTTCATGGCATACTGAAAGTACTGCTCGAGTCTTGGCTTTAAAATTCTGTATTATCCGACGACTCGTTGAATGATCAACCGAGAATCTCCGTAGATGTTGATGTCCGTTATTCCCATTTGAATGGTTAGTACTAGTCCTGTTATGAGGGCTTCGTATTCTGCCTCGTTGTTTGTGCATGGTTCTGTTAAGTGGTAGGAGTATCTTAACATCCCCCGCTCTGATGTTATAAAGATTAGTCTGATTCCTGCATTACCGGGCACTATCGTTTGTGATTCTTTGTTCTTCTGTACTGAGGATGCTCCGTCGAAGTATAGTTCCCAACGTCGATCATCAGGGTCTTCTAGGTTCATTATCTGCTCGTCAGGTAAGTCATCATCGAGAGGCGAATCTGCCGGTAACGGGTGTGCTGCAAGGAAGTCAGCTAGTACTTTTCCCTTTACGGCGTGAAGAGGAACGAAAGTTATGTCAAATTGCAATAGTATCATCGACCACCTGGCATGTCTGCCAGAAAGCGTCGGTCGGGTCATCAAGTATTGCAACGGATTAACTCTCGAAATAAGGTTGACCTTATGAGAAAGCATGTAATGCCTGAGCTTCTGTGCGGCAAAGATCAGGGCCAAACAATGCTTCTCAATAAGAGTATACTTCACTTTCGTCCGAATTAGATGACGGCTTAAGTAGTAGAGAGCATTTTCTTTTCCCTCATCATTGACCTGGGCTAGCAGGGCTCCAAGGGAGTCGTCTAAAGCCGCAATATAAAGTATCAACGGTCTACCTGAGACTGGGGCTGCTAAGATAGGAGGTGTCATTAAGTATCGTTCGATGTCATCGAAGGAATGTTGACATTTGGAGTCCCAAGTAAACTTGGAATCCTTCTTAACCAAAGCAGAAGAAGGCTGGCACCTTCCTGACAAATTTAATATAAAGCGTCGAAGATATGTCAACTTCTCTTGAAAGGATCGTAGTTGTTTCAGGGTTTTAGGAGGTGGCATTTCTAAGATAGCTTTAGTCTTTTCTGGATCGATTTCAATCCCACGATGTCGGACAACAAATCCTAGGAATTTCCCGGAGGTGAAGCCAAAGGCGCATTTTAAGGGATTCATCTTAAGGTTGTATTGCCTTAGTCGCTCGAAAACAATTCTCAAATCATACAGGTGATCTTCCTTCAGTTTGCTTTTGATAACCACATCGTCCACGTAACACTCGACTTGGTTGTGAATGAGATCATCAAAAATCTTTGTCATTACTCTTTGATATGTTGCTCCTGCATTTTATAGTCCGAATGACATTACTGTGTAGCAATACACTCCGATCGGTGTTCTGAATGTCGTGAGCTTTTCATCTTCTGGCGCCATCTTTATCTGGTTGTATCCTGATGATCCATCCATGAATGAAAATATTTCATGTGTTGAAGCAATATCGCTCATTAGTTTTGGGATTGGTAGCGGAAATTCGTCCTTTGGACATGCTTTATTTAAATGTCTGAAATCTACGCAGATTCTGATTTGTCCATTCTTCTTTCTGACTGGTACCACATTGGCTAGCCAAGCAGGATATTTTTCTTCATGGACAAATTTAGCGTCTATTAGCTTCTTAACTTCAGTTATTACTTGTTGCTCAATTTCTAGAAGCATTCTTCTGGGGGCTTGTCTGACTAGAACGGAAGAAGGGTCTACTCCTAACTTGTGAACTGCGACTTCTGGGGCTAATCCTAGCATTTCGTCGTAACTCCAAGCAAAACAGTCCTTGAATTCCATTAATAGCTTGATTATTTCCTCGGAATCTTCTTTATTGAGTAAGGAGTTAACAAAGGTTGGCCTAGGCTCTTCGCTAGTACCTAAGTTAACTTCAGTTAACTTGTCTATTATAGATTTGATTTCTTCTTCGAATTCTGGTGGAGCATCTCTGATTGGTAGATCTTCGAGATCTCCTGAAGCTTCCAAGCAGTCTTCATTAGGTTCGCAAGTGACAACCAAGCAAAATCCCGTATCGTCAACTGAACCTACTATGCCGAATCCGAGACCATATTTTGAATTGAGAGGCCGACCGGCATTATTCCATAATCTTTCAAAATGTTGTGATTGATCCTTTGTCCATTGTAAAGGTAAGATGCCACGTTGAATTAAATTTTGAACATAGGGAGAGTACCACTCAAAAGGTAATTCCATTAATTCGGAAGAAGTGACATCTTTTTCATTATTGGAAGAAGAAGCACCACGGTAAAACTTGATTGGCTTAGTACCACCACCATGCACTTCTTTGACCACCATACCCTCGATCTTATTAGAATGGATCGGGGTCAGGGTCATAGTATGTACATGATGGTTAATCTTCTCGTACATTGATTTGTATTCTTCATTCTTTTCATCTTCGAGAGAGATCTGGAACTGAGGTTTCCTTTGAGTTATTGTCGCTACTTCTTTCTTGATTTCTTCTCTTTCTTCGGAAGTGTTCTCTCACTCAACATCAATGACCGGTTTCTTTTGTCCAACTGTTCTAACATTTCTTCCGCGTCCTCGTCCCCGACCTCGACCTCGGGTGCGAGTTCTGGAGAAATCTTCACCATCTCGCCGTAAAGGAGTGGTGAGTAACTGTTGAACTAGAACTTCAGGTTCTTAGTCGTCTCAGATTTCTTTTGCTTCATTTGGTATGGTATTTTTGAAAAAGATTGTTTTCTTCGGAGGCACGTAGTAGGCCGCATCTTCATGAATTCCAATCTCGTGTACAGAGAATGGTTGCAAATCACCTTTGATGCACTATTCCCCTCCTTCGTAATACTTTATGCACTGGTGCAGAGACGACGGTACCATCTGGTTTTCATGGATCCACGGTCGACCCAGTAGAGCGTTGAACGATGTCTCAGAATCAATTATGTGGAATTTTGCGTTTGTCTTTGCTAAATCACCGATCTTCATTAGTAGTGTTATCGATCCAAGAGCTCTTTCTCCTTCTTGATTGAAGCCTCTTAATAACATCTTGTCTGCTTCAAGTTCACGAGCATCAATTTCCAAATATGCTAGCGTCCGAAGATTCATTATGTTGATTGATGCTCCCGGATCAACCAACACTCTAGAGAGCGCAAACCTTCCAATAGTGACTGAAATGTATAACGGTCGGTTGTGATCTGCTGTTCCCAGTAATAGATCATTGTCCATGAACGTAACACCTCGTTGTTCTTTTAACGAGCAAACCTCGTCAAGGGAATTACCAGCCATTTGAGCTAAACAGATCTCTGGATCAAGTAAAGCCTTGATCAGAGCCTCCCTCATCTCCTTTGACAGGATCAGAGCGTCGTATATGCTTAGTTTGGCTGGTAGCTTCCTAAGATGAGCTAGCACATTATAGTCCACTTTATTACCATGTTCCTCGGTTTCATCCCTAATGGGCAGTTCCTCTGCTGGGGTTGGCTCTTCCTGAGCAACCACCTGCTTACCTTTATTCTTCAGACCCATTCTCAGGGGCAGAACTTTTCCACTTCTTAAATTTAATTCAGTTATCTCTTCTGAATTTGGTGTTGAATCTGCCGATGTATCCCCTTGAATTGGAACAACTGGCTTTTCTGAAGTTGCTTAGGTATCTGATGGTTCTAATTCTATCATGATCGGAGCCCCTCAAAATTCACAAATGGACTCTTTGCTTGTCGAGCTTTTGTAGCCTCCCTTGTGAACATCTTCTTCGTTGTGGTCATCGAGGTTGTGTATGATTTGAGAATCATTATCCGTATTGGAATCGAGATCCGGATTAAGTCGGTTTACGCAATCATTAGAAACAGTCAAAACGTAGCCAACGCCATAACCCTTATCATTATAAGATCCCGCCGGGGCGAGCAGATAATCGTACAGAGTCAGGAGTTCGGGGGATTTCTCCCCCGAATCGGAAATAACCATCCTAGGACAAGCAGCCCTTAGTCTACCCTTCGGAGCCTCGGTCTTCTTTTCTTCCATGATCTTCTCCTCCTTCTGGGGCGGTTCTTCAATTGCAAATGATAGTGCCGGCTCGACAGGTCTCAAACTCTGAGTTGAAGCACGTACCGAAGCGGTCTGGATGTGATCCAAAATTTTCTTCGATGATTTTGTCCAGAAGTACTCCATCCATCATCAGTCGTGTAAGGGTCTATCGGAACAATGTGATCCGTTCAAATAACTTTGACAGAACCTCCTTTCTGGGGTTCCTTCATGTATTCCTTTGGGATCGTTATGTTCCCTTTTTGGAGATTGTCATCAAGCCAAGTCTTGAAAGTGATGCAATCTTCTATCTTATGTCCAAGCATTTGGTGGTAAGGGCAATAGTTCGGATGATCTTTCTTATTGACCTCTTCCCGCTTCTTGGGCTCTTGCAGCTGAAAATCGGGTGCCTTCATTAAGATGTGGAACATCTTCGCTATTGATTCCATTTTGAATGGATATTCTTTATTTAGAAGTTCTCTTAATGTACATGACGAACAAGGTGGTTGTTCATAATGCTGAGACGACTGATAGCTTGGACGAGGTTGCTGATAGCCCTGCTGAGGTTGCTGATAAGTCTGTTGTGGTGGTTGATAGCTAGGTTGTGGCCGCTCTGACTGTATCTGAACCGGCTGCTTGCCCTTCTCTACTACCCGACAATTCCATATTTCTTTTCGAATGTTTTCACAGGTTTCTGCTTATCGTTCTTGTCCGTGAAACTTAACTGTTTTGCCTCTTCTTGCAAGCTCCCAGCCTTGCTAATCAACTTCTCGAAAGTCTTGATTGTAAATCCTTTAAGGAGAATTACTATCGGGCCATGGATACTCTTAAGCAGGATGCCAACTGCATGTTGTTCTTGAAGCTGTGGTTCACACTTCATGCTTAAGTTTATCCATCGAAGTATGTAATCCACTAAAGTTTCTTTCAACTTTTGCTGCTCCACCACTAGATCACCAATAATGATGTGGTGCTGAGCTCCAGCAAATCGTTTAACGAAGAGATTCTCCAGTTCTAAAAAAGTCTTCACTGAGCCGTTCGACAATTCTGAGGACCAGTAGAAGGCAATCTCTGATAAGCTGCTGACAAGCTGTCGGAAGAGTAAAGCGTCATTCCCACCGACATTGCAGCAACTAGCACGAAAATGTGCAACATATTGCCGGGGGTTTCCTGTTCCATCAAAAGTCTTAAACAGAGGTGGTACGAAGCCTTTTGGGTATTGGACTGCATCAAACTCTTCGGGGTAAGGTCTACAAGTCTGAATAGATGCTCCACTCTTGGATTGTGCTAGGGCCTCTAGCATCTGTTGTTCTACCATATTTTTAATATCCTTTTCTGGAATCATGCTTTGTGTAGAATCCTTCTTTGGTTGCTCGTCCCCATTGACGGATGTGATCTCTTTTCCTCCATCCGCAATATGGATGATCTCCGGGGTGTCTCTTTCGATGTCGGGCTTCGATCGTGCGGAGTTGCTAAGGCGAGCAGCCCATCTCTTCCATCCTCTTTGCCATTTGGGAAATTGTCTCATCTTTTCCCGAATCCGTGCTCTTAACACCTCCGGTTCATCTCTTTCTCAGCCGGGCGGAGCACCTTGTGAAGCCGACGATGCTCGTGTTTCAACCATGTTGATCTCGAAGATACTCCTCATCCATGAACTCTGATGAGTCAACTTCATCTCCTAGTTCTTCTTCTCTTTCTTTTGCTAATCGCCGGATGTCAGTCCTTAACTTATCTATGGCATCCACCAGTGGCCCTTTTCGCACGGTCTCGCGGTTGCCTTGTGATGGTTGTTGAACTTCCTTTTCGGAATTTTCCTTCATCGCAGTGGCACTTTCTTCAGACTCGAGCATCCTGACGAGACTTTTCTTCTCGACATTTTTCGGCCTCGACTCACCGGCAGTAGGTCGCCATACCATCCTTCTTCCAGCCGAAAGCCTAGGATCGGATGGTCCGTTCTGGCTATGTGCTGGAAGGTGGTATCCTCCCTAATTTGTAGCCCTGATACGATAACAGGTGAGCCTCTTTCATTAGCTCGGACTTTCTTCTTCGGTCTTTCTATGGCAGTGGCAGGCTCCACTCGTGATCCGTGGTGGGATTTAATTGGCACTCGTCCCATCCTTCTCAGAATCTCTGACACAGGATATCCTTCCTTCCTGGCCAATTTCTCGACTACCGCTCGCAATCAGGTAAGCGGTGTAGCCTTGCTCTTCTTCTTCCTGCTATCACCGTAATATGCGGGCTGAGGTAACGCATCAGCAATCCTTCTGGCATCTTCCTCATCAGATGCGGCAGAGAGCAGGTGGAATCTACATCCTTCTAACAGTGGTGAGTATTCTAGAAACAGCGGCAAGTATTCTGGCAGTTCTCCTTCTTTTTCTTCAGGGATTCCTTCAAGAAAGGCGGCTTCAGCTTCTCTGACTTTCCTGATCTTAGTAATCTTTCTGTTCTTATTCCTTCTCTGTGTCCGGGTTAAGGGTCTATACCTCGAACTGGACGCTATCACGAAAACAAACGGTATTGCGGCAAAGTCCGAACCCTCCACGGTGATAGGCTCATAACTAACTTCAAGTTGACTTCAATCAGAGGTTTCTCAGTTTCAGGCACTTTGTCCGTAAGTGCGAAGAGAGTGACGTCAGTGATCTTGACATCTATATTTTTGAATATTTGTCCGAAAAGAATGACCCCATTGTCAGGAAGCTCCTCCTTGTAGACAGCTAGGTCCAGTCCGTTGGTGAAGGAGAAAATTAGCCTTCTAGGCAGATCATTTACGTAGGCGTATTTAGAATATCAGCCCCAAATTATGCTTCTTTTTGCTCTAAAGTTTAGGACGAAAAAGAAAGAGTCCGAACACATTTTCGTTTATCTTAGTGTATTTGTTATTTTTAAAAGGATTCATTCAATGAAAGGGTCATTTATTAGAGGATTTATTTATTAGGAATGGAATATTTAAGGATATGGAAAAGGTAAAGGATTCTATTTAGAATCAGAAAGGAAGAGAAAGTCTTATGCAAGACTTCTCGACTCGAAGGATCTCTTCCTAAACTCACACCTATTGGGGGTCCACCCCACCTCGTAAAAGAGGTAAAAGGATCTCAGAACCTCTCTCGTTTAGGGGTGTCTAAACAATGGCTCCTAAATCCGGGAGGAGTTGGCTATACTCGTTCAAGACAGAAATGAACGGTTTATTCCAATGGAAGAATGGTAGTTTTGGTCCACTAGGGGCATGGACTCACTACCGATTTATGAAAGCAAAACCATCTGATCAAAATGGAGAGAGGAACTAGTCCAGAAGTTGTAAGGCTTATTTTTAGGTTGGTGTGTTGTATTTTTAAAAAGGGGGTCGCCTACAGAAATTATCGGCGAATTTTAAATTTTAAATTTAATTTAAATATATATATAATTTTGAAAAATAGTATCTGATTCTGAAAAATAATTTTGAATTTGAAAATTTTAAGATATGAAATCAAACTGATCTCACATCCCAAATAGTTTATATAAACGAGCACCGCATCACAAACCGTATATATCCCGAAGAATAGACACACCGCTTAATGATGGGGCTCGATTAAATAAACTAGAAAATTTGTGACATCCGTTTAGTCCGCGAACCAATTTTATAAGCCGAACAAGTTCCCCGCTTAATATAAAGGAATTAAGCAGGGTTTATATTACCTGGGTTCTTAAAGTTCCCTATAAGGGCAAGCCCCTATAGTTAATTATATCCTAAGTGACGGGAATCACTTAACAAAACTCTCGATAATGATCAGTTGTTTTGCTCTCAAGAATTTCAAAGTTTAAAGTTTTCAAAGGATTTGAGTTTTTAAAATTTCAATTGGGAATAGATCAAATTTGGAACAGTTAATTTCAGGAGTTCAAAGGAAGAAAAGTAGGAGAAGCTGAAGATCCAAGAAGAATCTTGGCAACTTCCCAAACTATCCTATTTTTTTGCTTCAATTTGGGAATTTATTTAATATTTCAATCCTGCCAATTTTAATTAATTAGGACTTATATTAGTATGACATAATCATACAAATAGCCTCGAACATGTGAGAGTTTATGTCGTACAAAACGACTACCTCGGAGTCCTAAGACCGGTTAGGGCTTAATTTACATAACATAATTATGCAAATGCCTAACAAAAGGGTTGAGGATTTATGTTTCACTAAGCAAACTACCTCAAAATCCTACGGTTTGGTTGTTTAATTCTAGGAATGTTTAGCTGATATAGAGTTGTTTTGCTGACGAAGATGGCCGTGCTGCCCACCGTGCTCCAAGCTCCTTGTTATTACAGAGGTTTAGTTCTAGAAGGTAAAAATCAAGAGATGAGAAAAGTGTTTTGGTTTAGAGAAAATCTTAAAATCAAAGTGTTTTTTTTTAATGTTTTAATTAAAACAAATCTTAAAGTTGGTTAAACAGAACCGATTAAGATCCCACGGTTCCGTCATCCCGGCACCGTTATTTTCATCAAATTCACTTAGTCCAGATGAATTTGTTAAACTCAACTGAATGAGTTCCACACTTTCATTTAGACAGTAGGAAATCCCGTTAGCAACACGTGGGTTACATCATCCGAGGTATTCCCGATCATTCAACGAGACGTTTTAATTTAGTTAAAGTTGTAGTTTTTTTGTTCTGTCTGTGATTAAATTTTGAGTAGTTTTATATTTTTAAATGTTGTGACGGTGATTTTTATCTTGTAATGACTTTTAATTTAGTTTTGGTTTCAGTTCAGGGACTATCCTAATGGTTTTGGTTTTCATGCAACAGTTGCTTATCATGCAAGAAAAGTAAAGTACAGTACATGTAAGTAAATTACAATAAAGTAAATTGCAATAAAATAAAAGCGTACCTGGAGGGTCTTCCCGTCATCCCAAGCTGCACTTAAAACACATGTTAAGACATTTAGTTGTTTCAACAAGTACCTAGGTAAATCTAAGGGAAGGGTTTTGGTTGTCTACCAAATTCCTAATCCTATAACTAGTCATCTCCTATGATGTCTAGGTTCTTGTGTTTTGGTTTAAGGATGATTTTCTTCACCAAAGAACAATTAAGTTTAATTGTTCTTATAAACATCCCATCATATTGAGGAAGTGCTTAAGACGAGTCTTAAACATCTTTTCAATACCTCTAGGATTGTTTTAAGTCCAAGAGAATTTAATTATACAAGTGAATTAATCATCCAAGGGTTTAAGTTTGGTTCTCTTGCTCAGTGAACTAGGACATATGAATATCCTATAAGTAACACTTCACTTGATACCTCATTTAAGAGTTATAATAATAGGAGCTTTCAGAGTAAGTTGGTTTGTTGAAAAATTTTAACCATTTTTAATTTAAAGTTTGAGTTAATGATTTAAAGTATTTTAATTTAATTATGAGGTTTTAATTAATAATTTTATGTTTGGAATAGTGTTCAAATTATTTTAGATTTAATTCTTAATGATTTAATTTAGGTTTGTTGTTAAATGATTTTGATTTAATTTAATTCAATTTAATTGTAATTCAATTTAATTTAATTTTAATTTAATTTTATTTGATTTTAATTTAATTTGATTTAATTTAATTTAATTTAATTTTAATTTAATTTAATTTAATTTAATTTAATTTAGTTTAATTTAATTTTAATTTTAATTTAATTTAATTAAATTTTAATTAAATTTTAATTTTAATTTAATTTATTTTCAATTTATTTTTAATCTTAATTTAATTTAATTTAGTTTTAATTTTAATTTAATTTAATTTTAATTTTAATTTAATTTAATTTTAATTTTAATTTAATTTTAATTTAATTTAATTTAATTTTAGTTTTAATTATTCATTGAGATTGTTCTTTTAATTTTTTTTAATTAAGAATTAAGTTTTATTGAAGTGATTTATTTAGGGATTTTTAAATTAAAGAATAAATGTCCTCTTAATAATATCCCTACTTTAATAATTCCAATTTCTATTATTCTTCCAAAATTTCAATTAATTAATTAATTAAAGTTTTATTTTAATTATATTTGAAATGGTTAGTAGGTTTCTACCCTCAATCATTTAAGTTTCAATCATCCAAAATCAGTTTAAAATCAAATATTTTACATTCCCCTTTTTGATTAATCCTAAAATTTTAATTAAGGGTTGAAATTTTTAATTACCCTTTTGCCCTTCAAGCTTAATAATTCTATAACTCACTAAATTAAGCTCAAATGTACTTGAAATTTTTATTTAACCTCACTCACATGTCAATTAAGACATTAGAGAAGAAAATATGATTTTTCTATATTTAATTTATTTATGTAATTATTTTTAATGGAAAATAGGGGTTTTCAAGGAAAATTCAATAACATGACTAAGGAAATGTTACTATCCTTAAGAAAATTATGGGATGTTCCTAATGACCAGAGGACCATTTCGACCAATTTTAGTGACTTTTTGAATTATATGTTATTTATTAGAATTATTTTTATTTATGGGGTATTATTTAATTTAGAAATAAAATAAAGGTTGAAAAATGGATTTTATATTTTTCTTAAATCTCTCTGACCTCAAGGAGTCCAGAGAACTAAATTTCATATTTTTTTGATTTTTCTTTGATTTATTAGAATTATTTTAGTGAAAAGGTTGGAAAATACATTTTTTAATATTAAAAATCACATTAAGCCTTTAAAATTCAATATCTTATCCTAGGGACTTAAGAAAAATATTTGGTCTATTCCTAAGTGATTAAAATTCAAAATGTGACATTTTGGTGATTTTTAATATTTTCATGATTTTTATTATTTTTTAATTATTAAAAATATTAAAATAATGATAAAAATCAACTTTTTTAGAAATTAACAATTTTAATTTTCCTATGTTCCTCTGATATAAGAGAAGCTCCAAAACCATTTTTGTGAATTTTTGAAAAGTATTTTGTGAGTTATGAATTTTTAAAGTTTAATTTTGCTTATGATGCTTAATCAATCCATTTGGTAGGGTTAAACATTTCCAATTGATTTCAAATTTTTATGTGATGTTCCTATGACCCTAAAGATCAGTGGAGAATTTTTTTCAAGTCAATTTAATGTGTGGTTAACCCTAATTAATTAATAAGTGGTTGAGCTTCTAAATGGGTAGGTTCCATCTCTAGTCCTCTAAGATAGTCAAAGGAAAAGCCTAAGGCTAGATCCTAAGTATTAAAGAGAGAAGAGAAGACCTCATAAAAAATGAGGTCAACAAGCGTCGGTTCAGCCTGCTTACCCGAAAAACACCATATAAACCTCATTAGCCATGGATGATGCCTAAGCTTCATCTCCTTCCCCATTTTCACGAAAATACACCTCTTAGATCCATTTTTAGGTCAAAACATTAAGTATTTGGGTGCGAAATCACTTGATTTCTTCGTCTCGAGGTCAGATCTACACTCTAATCCATTTACTTTCGATTTTCACCATAGTTTTTCCTATATTTTGCTAAAAACCAAAATTTTGAGAAAAATTTTGATTTTTTGGTATTCTATTTGGATTTTTAAACTTATTTTAAGTTTCTTAAACTTAAAAAGAGTTTAAATATTTGATTCCTAAATTTGGTGTTATTTTCTTTCACGTTTAGTTGGCACCGAAATCTAAGCGAGGGAAGGGACAAGAAAGCTTTGACAGTAGCAAGTTCAAGACTGCGGCAACGCATTTTTGATATCACAAAATTGCGACATCGATAAAGTTTATCTCGGAGCGAAGCTTTTTCAATCCGGGTGAAATGATAAAAAACAAAATCGTTGCTCACAACTGGCAACGATTATGTTATTTCACTTCTGTTGATGTTATTCCCGTCGTTCGTGAATTTTATGCTAACTTTTTAGATGCGGAAGATTGTGAAGTCTTCGTCAGAGGTATTGGAGTAGGATTTACTCCAGAGAGGATCAATGTGTTTTATAGACTTCCACCTACCATCAAGTGCCACTATTCTGGATTATCTCCATCTGAGGGAGATCTTGAGATGATTATTGCTTATTTGACTGACGGCACTAGAGCCTGGAAGATCCAGAATGAAAAACGAGTAAACTTCAAATCTTCTAAGCTAAATGGTGTTTCAAAGGCTTGGCATTATTTTATTTCTGCTAGACTTCTACCTTCCAACCACCTGAGTGAAGTTACCAGAGAAAGAGCTATCATGAACTATTGCTTTCAGGAGAGGAAGCTGATAGTTGTCGGCAATATTATTTATGATTATGTGGAGTCTACTACTAGATCCAGTACTTCTAAGGGACTGGGATTCCCATCTTTGATCTATTCTTTATGTGTTAGCAATGGAGTCACTGCTGATATTTCTGAGGAGAAGCTGAAGTCTACCAAGCCAATTGGGCAAGAGAGTGTTAGTATATATGATCGTCTTCGAGGGAAGAGATCGGTCGCTCCTTCTACTTCTGCACACACTTCAGGTAGACCGTCCACTTCCAGACCTTCTACTTCTACTGCTGAGCCACCATCTAGTTTTTGGGAATCGATGCATGATCAGTTTATAAAGCAACAACATGTGTTATTTCAAACTCACTACAAAATTGATTCTATTGATAAGAAAATTGATCATTTATCTGAGTATACCCAGAGGAAGAGTAGTTACGATGCTGAGTATGATGAAGCTCTCGTTAGATTCCTGAAGGGAGAGCATGATGTTCAGTTTCCTACCTTTCCTAGTTTCTCACCATATGTTGATCCTAAAGATGTTGAGTTTCCTTTTGGTGATGATGACTATGCTGAGGCTACAGACAGTGATTGGTGGCCTGGTTTACCTTTGAATTGATCTAAGTCTATTGTTAGTTTAGTTTGTTTCCTAGTATTGATTGTTGTTTGTTGTTTGCTAATTTAGATTTGTTTATGTACTTTGTGTGGATTGTTGGGTGTTAAGACTGTTGTTAAAGAATTTTTAATGTATTGTGTTTAAGATTGAAATTTGGATAAATTTATGTTTATTTATGTTTCAGCCTACTGTTTAGTAGTTAGTATTGTTGTTCTATTTCTGTTATTATATGTAGTATAGTCATTTAATTTAATTACTAATGAGCCTGCTTACTTTTATACCTGCTTCATTATTTCAGTATTATTCATAAAAGCATGTGTAGAAGTAAATTTTTCTTTCTAGAATTTTTTTTTTACATACTTATAAAGTTCCTTTTTAAAATTATGTTTTTCTTTCTCTCATACTTTTAAAAAAAAAATTTCATGATAGACCAAAACTTAAGTTTGGAGGAAAGGGAAAATACATTCAAATTTAAATTTTATTTGTCCTTTAAGAACTAACATTTTCTTAAAATAAATTTTTTTTAACATAACATGAGGAATGAAGAATCTATTTAAGATCACTTAAATTTTTGAAATTATAAATAATTTTGTGGACTTAATCAAAAATTTTAATAACTTTGATTGATTTTAAGAATAGAATTATTCAACTTAAAGAAGAATAAGATTAAGAAAATTTTCTATTCATAGTAGAGATAATTGAATTTTAGAAGTATTAAAAAATTAAGAATTATAACTCGAAAAAGAATAGATTGAAATTCTTTTGGAAATCTATGTATGTTATAATAATTAAGTGAAAATGTATAAGTTTGAAAATATAAGTTAAGGTTAGTGAAGTTCAAAACCATTAACAGGCTATCCAGATACAATAATCCTCTCTTTAAAAAAAAGAGATAGAAAAAAAAAAAGAAAAAGAGAGGAGAAGCTTAAGGAAATGCCTAATCAAAAATTGGCTTCACTTGAATTGACTTATAAAAAGAAAACTGATTACATATATTACATAATTTTTATGCATATATTTTTATTAGAAAGGAATTTCATGAAGATCTTTTTCTTGTGAATAATTTATGTGATCTTAATATAATAAACTACAATTATTTTCGAAGTGAATGAAAAATTTTTGAAGTCTTATGATTTGGTAGTTAGAATATTTTTTAAATTCTTAAAATTAAATTTAGTTAGTGAAATTTGGTTAATGATTTACTAAATCCTTTATAAAATCAAAAATCATACGGAGTCTTAAATATTTACCTTATTATTCCAAATGTTATACATTTTATATAGTAAAAAGGGTTACTTGAGGACAAGTAACGTTTAAGTTTGGGGGATTTTGATCCAAGAAAAAAATACTTATTTTTATGCCTTAATTTTTATTAAATTTTAAGGATATTATGCTTTACTGAAAGGTATTTTTGTGTTTTTGGATGTAGGTGATACAAAAATGTTCAAGAAGGAGAAAAATATGAACAAGTAGCAAAAAGGAGTAAAAAGAAAAAAATAGAGCCAAAATGCAAAATTGTCAAAATTACTGGCCTGGCACCTAGGCGCTAGAGTCCGGCGCCTACGCGCCAGCTCGATACAGAAAACTGTTAAGTTTTTGACGACTTTTGGGTGATTATTTTGACGGTGTGAGCGGTTATTGGACCTTCTAGAAGACTGGCAGTTGTTCCTGTTTTATAGGACATGTGATACAATTTATTTGGACTCTTCAAAACGATTTTAATCACGAAGAGGTGCGATCCAAAGTGAAGAGTTGTAAATAACGGGAAGCGGTTGTTGACCTCATTTTTGATGAGGTCTTCTCTTCTTCTCTTTAGTACTTAGGATCTAGCCTTAGGCTTTTCCTTCGATCGTCTTAGAGGACTAGAATCGGGACCCACCTTCTAGAAATTCAAACCACTTCTTAACTCCCCGCAAACTCCACAAACTTGACCGTAGACCCCTAATCACCTAGAGGGTTGAAATCAAATGTGGAAGTTTAAAGGATGAGTTCCTATAGGACTCTTTGGCCTTAGGACTGCCCTGGGTGGCCTGGTCTGGTGAAGGGGCTGACTTACACACACACTACACTTATACACTACACCTACACACTACACTTCCACACACCTCCTAAAACTACACCCATACCTAACTTGACCTCCTGACTCATGTAGGTGATTCACATGGATGGTCCTTAACCCCTAAGCCCTTGGCAAGAGGGTTAGGAACAACATAGTGAATGCCTCAAATGGGTCCCTTCATGGCTCATATGGGCTTGATATGGCTTCATGGCTCAACCAAAATGACTTCTTTCCACTTACATCCACCCAATCTTCAATTTCCCAAATTTTCAATTTTTGACCCCGGGACCCTACACCCGCTAACTCTACCCAAAACCCCCGAAATTACCCAAATTTCTCAAAATTTCCAAATTATCCAAAATTCTCCAAAACCATTCCCAAACATTTCCACATCACTCAAATTGATCATCCATACCCAAAAATACCAAAAATTCCAAGAAAACCTCCCAATACCCTCCAAATACCCAAAATACCCCTCTCGACCCAAAAATCCAAAAATTTAGAAAATTCCCAGAAAATTCCAGAAAATCCCAAATATTCCCAATTTCATTTTGTCCAACTACACCATGGGCCAATTTTGTCAATTTACCCTACTTTTGTCAAAACCCCCAATTTGACCCATTTTAACCCAAAGTGAACCCAATGTCAAACCAAACCCACCCAATTGAACCAAATTCTGGTCCAATTCAATTCTAAACTTCAATTCAACATTCCCAACACCAATCTAGGCTAAATTCAAGTTCAATTTGATTGATATTTGGATCCAATTTCACTTTTGGCCTTAAAGCCCAATTTGGACCCATGACCCAAACCTAACCCAAACTCACCCAATTCAACTCCAATTAACCCCAAACCTTTTCTAAATCTTCCTTAACATTCCCACAAACAAAACACTAACATGATTTGCCCAAAATGTAGACCCAAACCCCACTCAAATTCAACCCAAAGCTAAAAGGCCCATTTTTGACCTAAACCCAAACCTAACCCAAATGAGCCCAAACCCCAAAATCAAAGCCCAACCAAAGTCAAAACCTCTTTGAAACACTCCCATAAACATTTCTCAACATTGATTTTACATCAATTTCAACCCTAGCCCAACATTGGCCCAACTTGGCCCACTTTGACCCATATAGGCCCACTTACCAATTAAACCCAAATTCAAACCAATTCAACTCCAAATCACACCAAATTGACTCCAAGCCCTTCATAGAACATCCCTAAACCACTTATGACATTTATTTGACAAAGTCCTTCATAAAATCTTCACCCAAATGCCCATCCTAAAATTAAAAAGCCCATTCCCCTTAAACTTTCCTAAAAGCCCACTTCACCACATTCAAAAGCCCAAATCCATCCAAAGCCCACATGGCACTTTCCCTCATCATCCATTTAATCAAAATCACCCCTAAGTTTCAAAATCATCAATTAAACCATTCCAAATCAAGCTTAATGCAAATTTTCACAAAAATATCCAAAATTCTTAAAACCCATTTTTATGAAATTGACCCAACCTTTTCCCAAGCCAAAGGTGAGCCATGCAAGCCATGGACAAGCCACATGAAGCCATGGAAGGCTTGACATGTGATCAAGCCATTAATGGCAAAAGGAGGGGCCCCTTTCCTAATCCTCCTTAACCCTTTTTTACCTTAAGCATGTCACACACTAAACCATGCTTAGCCACCTCATCATGGATGGAGACCACACCATTCTCTCTTGGCTGACCCAAGTGATCTTTTTCAGCCCAAGACCAGGCCTTGGGTGGTGAACCTAGCCCAAAACCATGGGTTGACTCATTTGAACCCAAAATGGTCTTCCCCCATTCCATTTCAATCCAAGCTCTTTACACATGGCAATTGCCAATTGCTTGCACCAAGTCCCAGCCCTGACCCACCTGACCTTGAGGGTGACCCATGCCTGGCCGGCCAGCGACCAGGCCGCCGGAAAACACCATGGCCGAGAGCTCACATGTGAGCCCAACTTGAAATTCTCACCCGCCGAGCCGCCCCATCCCCAGTGGCCATCGGAGCCGTTCTTCTCTTGCCAAGAGCAGCTGATCCCAAGCCCTAACTCTCCCTGGGAGGCCCTCCACCCTCTCCTATTTAAACACCACCCCTCTCGGCCATGAGAGGTGCTGAAAACAAACCTTAAGGAAACTCTGCCAAAATTGTTCGAGACTCCTCCCCATACACAGAGCACTTGATCCCCGGTGAGATCCCCTTGCCATTTCTTCTCTCGTGAGCTCAATTTCGGAGTTGAAATTCCACCCAAAACCAGGACACTTCTCCACGAGTGAGCCAATCCCCAAATTGATTGGTTCTACACCTTCACCGGACCAAGGGAAGGTGTCCACCAAGCAAAAGCCCCATCTCCGATGCCACCGAGTTGCTCCAGCCTACAAGCTTTGTGGATCGGGCTTGATCGAAATCACATCTAGACAATTCACTGCACCAGGAGACTTCATATGGAGCTTGCTGGGATCCAATCGAAGGTGCAACAACTCTCAGATTGAAGCCACACTTCTCTGAGCAAAGGTATGAACTAATTCTTCATCACGAGCTTCTGGAGATTCTCCATTTCGAATGCTTTAATTTCAATGCATGATAACCGTATAGATGTGTTCGTCTCTTCAAGACGAATCCATAGAGCATAAGAACATGAAAATCCATCGAGTATCGAGTGAGATCTTAGGGATTTAGTGTGGACGGCTCTCGGGTGAGGACGCTCGGGGACGATGAACGGATGTCGTCCATTCAATACACGCGCGGGCGGACGGCTCAGATGGCGTCAGACCAGGAGATGGTACAAGAACTGCAGGGCCCGGGCTGCTGACTCAGATGGCGGCGTCGAATGGGAGTGCGACACGCGGCGTTTCGGAGATGCCGAGGATGAGTTGGCACCGCGTGGATAAATAGAAAATTAGGGGTTTTTTTATTTATTTAATTCCCTAAACTTCAAAAATTCATAACTTTGTGTAGAAAAATCAGAAAAATAAAATAAAAATATCATCTTGCTCAGTGAACAGAGGAGAATAATGTGGAAAAGAAATCATTTAATTTCATCAAGTGTTTTATTTTTTATAATTTATTTACTCTCTGCATACTTTTAATTCTCCATGCATGTATACAATTCACCATGGCATGAGACCATAGAGCTTTTGAATCCTCCGAATTCGGGAACATTCCCCGAATTTTCCAAAGTCGAGGCTATCCCTATAAAAAGTTATTGATTTTTCAAATTCATGTTGCTGTTTTGAGTATTTTAATTCCAATAAATAGCATGTTGTGAAATAAATTCTAGGAAAATTTGATGATGTTCCTTATGACCAGAGAACCCTAGGAAAAATAGGTTTTGAGTTAGTTCATTTAAAACAACCCTAATTGGCTTAAACACCCAAAATAGGTCACTAATTATTAGAGTTAACCATGCATCAAATTGACTTAGAATCAATTCTCCACTCGACCTTTAGGATCGGAGGAACCCACCATAAAAATTTGAGGTCAATCGGACTTGGTTAGTCCCACTAATCGGGTCGATTAAGCCACTTAGTCATTTTAAACTTTAAAAATTCATAACTTTCAAAATACTTTTCAAAAATTCATCAAATTGGTTTTGGAGCCTCTCTGATATCAGGAGAATTTAAGAAAATTAAAATTTCAATTTTCTAAAAAAGTTGATTTTTAATAATATTTTAATATTTTTAATAATTAAAAAATAATAAAAATCACAAAAATAATAAAATTCACCAAAATGTCACATTTTGAATTTTAATCACTTAGGAACAAACCCCACATTTTTCTTAGGTCTATTTAGTGAAATATTAAATTTTAAAGCCCTAGGGTAATTTTAAAATTAAAAAAAAAGTATTTTCTAGCATTTTCACTAAAATAATTATAATAAATCATAGAAAAATCAGAAAATTGCAAAATTTGATTCTCTGATTTCCTTGATATCAGAGAGATTTTCGAAAAATATAAAATTTATTTTTCAACATTTATTTTATTTTTAAATTAATTAATACTCCAAAACTTAAAATAATTGTAATAAAAATAATATAATTCAAAAAATCACAAAAATTGGTCCAAGTGGTCCTCTGGTCATTAGGAATGTCCCCTAATTTTCTTAAGGACAGAAACTTTCCCTTAGTCATGTTATTAAATTTTCCTTGAAAATCTCTATTTTCTACCAAAAATAATTATATAAATAAATTAAATATAGAAAAAACACATTTTCTCCTCTCATGTCTTTATTGACATATGAGTGAAGTCAAATAAAAATTTCAAATTCATTTGAGTTCAATTTAGTGAGTTATGAAATTATTAAGCCTAAAGGGTAAAATGGTAATTAAAATTTTAACCCTTAATTAAAACTTTAGGTTTAATAAAAAAATTAACAAGTAAAATATTTGATCCTAATCTGATTTGGATGATTGAAATTTAAATAATTAAAGGGTAGAAACCCATTAAGCAAATTTAAAATGATTAAACTTTAATTAAATAATTGATTAAATTTGGAAGAATAATAAAATTGGAATTATTAAAATAGGGATATTATTAGGAGGAGATTTATTCTTTAATTTAAAAAATCCCTAAATTAATTATCTCATTAATATTCGATTCTTAATTAAAATGATAACTCAAATTCAAAACATTAAAAGACTTAATCATTAAACTAAAATTAAATTATTAAACTCTTTTAAAAATTTCAATTAAAATTAAAAAATAAAATTAAATTAAAAATTAAATTAAATTAAGTAAATTAAATTAAATTAAATTAAATTAAATTAAATTAAATTAAATTAAATTAAATTAAATCAAATTAAATTAAATTAAATGAAATAAATTAAATCAAATTAAATTAAACTAAATTAAATCAAATCAAATGAATTAAAATTAAATTAAATTAAATTAAATTAAATTAAATTAAATTAAATTAAATTAAATTAAATTAAATTAAATTAAATCAAATAAAATTAAAATTAAATCAAATCAAATTAAATTAATTTAACATCAAATCAAACTAAATTGAATTAAATTAAATTAAAATTAAAGCTCAATTAAATTAAATTAAATTAAATTAAATTGAATTAAATAACAACACTTAAAATAGAAAGAAATTAAATATAAAGTAACTTGAACAATATTCCAAATTTAAACCCTTTAATTTAAATCAAATCATTCGAATACCAATTTACCCTCGAAAGCTTTGGTTATTATAACTCCTAAACGAACATTAAATGAAATGTTACTTCACTTATAGGATATTCAAACGTCCTAGTTCACTGAGCAAGATAACAACAAAACTTGAATTCTCGGACGATTAATTCATTTGTATAATTAAACCCACTTGGACTTAAAACAATCCTAGAAATATTGAAAAGATGTTTAAGATTCTTCTTAAGCACTTCCTCAATATGATAGGACAT
The DNA here is from genome assembly GCA_022702705.1 of Papilionanthe hookeriana x Papilionanthe teres. Classification (NCBI taxonomy): domain Eukaryota; kingdom Viridiplantae; phylum Streptophyta; class Magnoliopsida; order Asparagales; family Orchidaceae; genus Papilionanthe; species Papilionanthe hookeriana x Papilionanthe teres. The sequence goes on from CM040423.1 coordinate 81,504,349, forward strand.
TTATAAGAACAATTGAATTTAATTATTCTTTGATGAAGAAAATCGTCTTCAAACAAAAACACAAGAACCTAGACGTCATAGGAAATGACTAGCTATAGGATTAGGAACTTGGTAGAAAACCATAACCCTTACCTTAGCTTTAACCTAGGAACTTGCTTAAATGTTCTAATTGTGTTTTAAGTGCAGCTTGGGATGACGGGAAGACCCTCCAGTGTACGCTTTTATTTTATTGCAATTTACTTTCTTGCAATTTACATTATTGCAATTTATTTAACCGCATCGCACTCACTTTTCTCGCATGATAAACAACAGTTGCATGAAAACTCACACCTTTAGGATAGCCCCTAAAACTGAAACCAAAACTAAGTTAAAAGTCATTGCAAGATAAAATTCACCGCCACAACATTTCAAAATATAAAACAACTCAAAATTTAATCACAAACAGAACTCAAAACTACAATTACAATTAAATTAAAACGTCCTGTTGGATGATCGGGAATACCTCGGATGATGTAACCTACGTGTTGCTAACGGGTTTTCCCACGGTCTAAATGAAAGTGTGGAACTCATTCAGTTGAGTTTAGCAAATTCATCTGGACTAAGTGAATCCGATAAAAATAATGATGCCGAAGGATGGAACCGTGGGATCTTAACCGGTGTCGTTATAATCAACTTTAAGATTTGTTTTAATTAAAACGTAAAAAACACTTGGAAATTAAGATCTTCTCAAAACCAAAACACTTTTCTCATTCCCCGATTTATGACTTCTAAAACTAAACCTCCGCAACAACAAGGAGCTCGTGAGCATGGTGGGCAAGCACGGCCATCGTCATCGCAAAACCCGAGTCTACTTCAAGCAAAACTTTCCTAGAATTAAATAATCAAGCCATAGGATTTCGAGGTAGTTTGCTTAGTGCAACATAAATCCTCAACCTCTTCGTTAGGCACTTGCATTGCAAATTAAGCCCTAACCCGGTCTTAGGATTCCGAGGTAGTAGTCCGGTACGACAATAAACCCTCACATCTTCGAGGCTATTTGTTTGATTTTATCATACAAATATAAGCCCTAATTAATTAAAGTTGGCAAGATCAAAACATTTAAATAAATATTAGGACTTTCCTAAACTCAAGCCAAACAATAGGATAGTCGGGAAATTACCGAAGTTCGCTTCGAACCCGTGATTTCTCCTACTTTTCCCCTTTTGGATTCCCAAAACAAAATGTTCCAAATTTGATCCACTCCCTATTGAAATTCCAAAATTCAATCCCTTGAAAACTTAAACTTTGAAATCCTTGAGAGCAGAATTATTGATTATTATCGAGAGTTTTCTTAGGTGATTCCCGTCACTTAAGATGTAATTAACTATAAGGGCTTGCCCTTATAGGGAATTTTAAAGAACCTGTGTAATATAAACCCCGTTTAATGTTTTCATATTAAGCGTGGGAATTTTGTCGGCTTATAAACTTGGTTCGCAGACCAAACGGATGTCACAAATCTTCTAGTTTATTTAATCGAGCCCCACCGTCAAGCGATGGTGTCTATCTTTAGGGATAGATACATGGTTTGTGGTGCGGTGCTCGTTTATATAAGCTATTTGGGATGTGAGATCGGTTTAATTTCATATCTTAAAATTTTCAAATTTAAAATTATTTTCAAAATCAAATACTACTTTCCAAAATTATTTATTTAAACTAAATTAAGAATTCGCCGACAATTTCTGTAGGCGACCCCTCTTCAAAACACAACACACCGACCTAAAAATATGCCGACAGACTTCTGGCGACTCCGCTGGGGAATATTCCTCTCTCCATTATAATCAAATAATTCTGCTTTCAAAAATCGGTAGTGCATCCATGTCCTTAGTGGATCAAACTACCCTTCTTTCCGTTGGAATACTATGTTCATTTCTACCTTGGACAAGTATAGCCAACATTCTCGGATTTAGGAACCACTATTTAGACACCCCTAAACAGAGAGGTTCCGAGATCCTTTTACCTCATTTTTGAGATGGGGTGGACCCCCAATAGGTGTTAGTTTAGGAATGATCCTTCGAGTCGAGAAGTCTTGCTTAAGACTTTCTTTTCCTTTCCAACTCTGAATCGGATTCCTTACCTTCTTTACACCTTTGAACATTCCGTTCTAAATAAACAAACCCTCTAATGAGTGACTCTTTTAACAAATGATTCCCTCTTATAAATACATGAACAAGAATGAGTTCGGACTCTTTCAATTCCTTTCTTTTCGTCCTAAAGAAAAGAAGCATAACTTGGGACTCGACAACCGAATCTACCCCGCGAAATGGAAGCCCCGAAACTCGATTTTCTCCTTCACCAATGGATCGGACTTCGCCGTCTATAAGGATGAGCCGCCCGATAATGGGATCATCCAATTTGGACAAGGGTTTGAAAACACGAATGTCAAGATCACCGACGTCTCCTCTTTGCACCGACGAACAAGATATCCGAAGCCGAGGAGCCACCGCTTCGAGTTCAACCTCAGGTCGACCCAAGAGTTTCCTCCCCCGCAAAGGATCCCGATTAGGAGGAGTACCGCCGTCCGCAGAGGACCATTCTTACTACCCCCACCGGTCTAGTTGTTTCCGCACCTACCCCGACTCTCGCCAAATCAAAGGGGAAAGAAATCCGTAACTATGGTAAACTCCGTTACCGTGGAGGGTACGGATCTTCTCGTAAGACCTTCGTTTTTAAAATCGGGTCCAGCTCAAAGATTCCGTCACCGACAAGGACCCAAAGGAGAAACGAAGAAGAAGGATCGCCGGAGAAGCCGTAGCCGCCGAAATTGCCTTCCTAGAGGAAATTCCGTAGCCGCCGTAATATACACTCGCCGCCGAATATACACCGCTACCAGAATATACACCGCTGCCTGACTACATACCACTTTTGGGAGGAAGAAGGTTCCATCCCCTCTCCGTCGCAGAGGATGAAGAGAATGTTCGCAAGATTGCTGTCACATTACCTCGGCCCGCATATTACAACGATAGCTGCAAGAAACGAACTAGAACTACGCCGTTTGCTCGATTGCAAACTTTGGTAGAAAAGTTAGCAAAGAAGGAAAACTGCCCCGTATCGGAGATTCTACGAAGGATAGGGCGGGTGCCGCCAAATCCCGTCTTGGGCCCCGAGTAGAGCCCGCCGTCATGACGAAAAGCCAAGTAAAAGAATGAAGACTAGCCCGCCCGTCGTAGTCTCGTGATTGACAGATTAGGGAGGATACCACCTTCCAGCGATTTGGTCGACGCACCATCCGGTCCCAGACCTTCCGCCGCTAGAAGGATGGTATGGCGTCCCACTCACCGGCGCTAAGATTGAAACAAGCAGCCCGAGAAAGAAAGTCTCGCCAGAGGCCGGAATCCGAAGAAAGTGCTACCGCGATAAAGGGAACTCGTGAAAAGGGACCCGGCAGCCTATCGCATGACAACCGCAAAGACACACGTAAAGCCCCGCTAGAAGATGCCATGGAAAAATTGAGAACCGATATCCGACGGTCGGCAAAAGGAAGAGAAGAAAAGTTCGGAGATGAGATCGATTCATCGAATTCATGGAGGACGAATATGCGAAATCAATATGGTTGAGACACCGGCTTCATCGCCTCGCAAGGTGCTCCCGCGAACACGCAGAAGAGAGGAGCCGAACCGATGAGAAGACAGCTTCAGGAAAAGGACGACACGATCGCTCAAATGGCAAAAAGGATGGAAGAGATGGCCGTAGCTCTGGCCACTCTCCAGAGTCAAGTACAACCACATAGAGAGACACCCCCAAAGGTCATTCACATTATAGACGGAGGAAAGGAGATTACATCTGTCAATGGGGATGACCACCGAAAAGGATACAACACAAAGTATGATCCCGAAAAGGATATCAAGAACTTGGTGGAACAAAGCAAAGCGAGAAGCCTTAGCACAATCGAAGAGCGGGACATCCATTCGGACGGGCAGACCTTACCCGGAAGAATTCGACACCGTCCAATACCCGAAAGGCTTCGTACCACCTCCGTTCAAGACCTTCGACGGAACCGGGAACCCCCGACAAGCATGTTGCACACTTTCGTGTCGGTTGTTGTAATGCCGGCGGGAGCGATGCATTACTCTTCCGACGGCTCATCGCGCACTCGTCGTGAATCGTCTTCGACCGGTATGCGAATTACCAAATGGTTCGGTGAAGACGTTCTCGAACTAGAGAACCTCTTCATCAAGCGATTCGCCGGAGCTCCGCACCACATCACTATAGGTGATTTAGTGGTAGAGAAACAAAGGCCGAATGAAACTTTGGTGGATTACATACTTCGATGGAGGAACTTAAGCATGAAGTGTGAACCACAACTACAAGAACAACATGCAATCGGCATCTTGCTTAAAAGCATTCACGGCCCGATAGCACTTCTCCTCAAAGGATTCACTATTAAGACTTTCGAGAAGTTGTTAAGCAAGGCCGGAAGCTTGCAAGAAGAGGCAAAGCAATTAAGTTTCGCCGACAAGACCGACAAGCAGAAGCCGGTGAAGACCTTCGAAAAGAAATCTGGGATCGTTGCAGCAGTTGAGAAAGGCAAGCAACCGATGCAAATACCACCAGAACGGCCACAGCAACCACAACAGAATTACCAACAACCCCGGTCCAGCTATCACCGTCTCCGCAAGATGAACAACCGTCTCGTCCGCAACGTACATTAAGGGAACTTCGAGCAGAGAATATCCGTTCAAGAATGAAGCAAGACTGAAAATGTTCCGTAATCCGATGAAGACTCCAGATTTCCACTCGCCGGAGCCTAAAAGACCAGAGGAAGTCAACAAGAAAGGTGATCCCAACTTTTGCCCCTACCACCGGATGCTTGCGCACAAGATAGAAGATTGCATTACCTTTAAAAGTTGGCTCAACGACAACCTTCGGAAAGGAAATATAACTATCCCGAAGGAGTACATGAAGGAACCCCGTAAAGGAGGTTCCGTCAATGTTATCTCAACTCGATCCCATCATTCCGATAGATCCCTATGCAACCGACGATGGATGGACTACCGCCCGGACGAGGTCTTCGAAGAAGATTTTAGACAACATCCGAACCGCCTCGGTGCGAGCTTCAATTCGTAGTTCGAGACCTGTTAAGCCGGTACTATCACTTGCGATAGAAGAACCACCTCAACAGGAGGCGATCGAAGAGAAGAAGAGAATAGACGAAGAAGAGAGGACCGAGACTCCTAAGGCTGGACTAGGGGCCGCTTATCCTAGATAGTTGTTTCCGATTCGGGGAGAAATCCCTCGAACCTCTCGATTTTGTATGATTATCTCGCTCACTTCGGTGGGATCATATAATGATAAGGGTAATGGCATCGGCTACGTTTTGACTGTTTCTAACGATTACGTAACTAGCGACAATCCGGACATCGACTTCGATACCAACAACAATTCTCAAATCATACACGATCTCGACGAGCAAAATAACGAAGAAGATATCCATCAAGGAGGCTACGAGAGCTCAACGAGCAACAGATCTATCTGTGAGTTTCGAGGAGCTCCAGTCACGATAGAGTTAGAACCTTCAGATTCTGAAGATAATTCGAAAGAGCCTGTCATTCCGATTCAGGAGGAGACACCGACGAACTCAACACTAGATTCAGAAGAAATTACAGAAGTCAACTTAAGAAGTGGAAGAGTTCTACCTCCAAGAATGGGTCCAAAGGACAAAGGAAAGGTGTGGTTGTTCAAGAAGAACCAACCCCAACAGAAGAAATACCCATTCGAGAAGAAGCCGAGACACATGGAAATAAAGTGGACTACAACGTGCTAGCCCATCTTAGGAAACTACCGGCCAACCGAGCATTTACGACGCTCTCATCTTATCAAAGGAGATGAGAGAAGCTCCGATCAAGGCCTTACTTCGATCCGGAAATTTGCTTAGCTCAAATGGTCGGAGATTCCTTAGATGAGGTTTGCTCGTTAAAAGAACAACGAGGCGTTACCTTCACTGGATAGTGACCTACTACTTGGGATGCAGCATCACAACCGACCGTTATACATTTCGGCTTACAATCGGGAAGTTTACGCTCTCCGTAGTATTGGTGGATCCAGGAGCATCAATCAATATAATGAGTCTTCGAACACTAGCATATTTGGAAATTGATGCTCGCGAGCTCGAGCGTACAAAATGTTATTAAGAGGATTCAACCGTAAAGGAGAAAGAGCCCTCGGGTCAATAACGCTACTGATGAAGACCGGTGACTTAGCAAAGACAATCGCAAAATTTCACATAATTGATTCAGAAACATCGTTCAACGCCCTGCTGGGCCGACCGTGGATACATGAAAACAGGATGATACCATCATCTCTGCATCAGTGCATCAAATATTACGATGGAGGGGAACAGTTCATCAAAGGCGACTTACAACCATTCTCCGTATATGAAATTGGAATCCATGAAGATGCAGCTTATTATGCACCGCCAAAGAAAACGATCTTCTCCAGAGATATCGTAACAAATGAAGCAAAGAAAGTTCAGGACAACGAAGAACCTGAAGTTCTAGTCCAACAGTCACTCACCACTCCCTTACGGCGAGATGGTGAAGGTTTCTCCACAACTCGCATCCGAGGTCGAGGCAGGGGACGAGGCCGTGGTAGAGACGTTAGGACAGAGGAAACCATCCATCAATGTTGATTGGGAAGATAGTTCTGAAGAAGAAAAAGAAATCAAACAAGAAGCAGTGACAATAAGACAGAAGAAGCCGCAATTCAAGATCTCTCTCGAAGATGAGAAGAACGAAGAATACAAATCAATGTACGAGAAGATTAACCATTACGTACATACTATGACCCTAACCCCGATCCATTCTAATAAGATCGAGGGTATGGTGGTCAAAGAGGTACATAACGACGGTGCAAGGCCAATCAAATTCTACCGTGGTGCTACTTCCTCCAAAACTGAAAATAATGTACAATTCGAAGATGTCACTTCATCAGAATTAATGGAATTACCTTCTGAGTGGTACTCTCCCCGTGTTCAAAATTTAATTCAACGTGGTTTCTTACCTCGACAATGGACAAGAGGTCAATCTCATCATTTTGAAAAATTATGGAATAATTCCGGTCGTCCACCCAATTCAAAGCATGGACTCGGATTCGGCACGTAGAGGTCGGCCGACGATACCGAATTTTGATTGGTTGTCACTTGCAAGTCCAATGAAAACCGCATGGAAACTACAGTATGAACTCGAAGATTTACAAATTGGAGACGCTCCACCGAATTCGAAGAAGAAATTAAATCTACAATAGATGAGTTAACTGAAGTTAACTTAGGTACTAGCGAAGAGCCTAGACCTACCTTTGTTAGCTCCTTACTTAATAAAGAAGACTCCGAAGAAATAATCAAGTTATTAATGCAATTTAAAGACTCGTTTTGCTTGGAACTACGATGAGATGCCGTGTTTAGCTCCGCAGGTCGCGACCATAAGCTAGGAGTGGATCCTACTTCGTCCCGACCGACAAGGTCCCGAAGAATGGGTCTAGAAATTGAACAACAAGTCATAGCTGAAGTTAAAAAGATAATTGACGCTAAATTTGTCCGTGAAGAACAATACCCGACTTGGTTAGCCAATGTGGTGCCAGCCAGAAAGAAGAATGGTCACATCAGAATTTGTGTGGACTTCAGAGATTTAAACAAGGCATGTCCAAAAGATGAATTCCCTCTACCGATCCCGCAACTAATGATCGACATTGCTTCGACACATGAAATATTCTCATTCATGGATGGATCTTCGTGATACAACCGCATAAAAATGGCTCCGTAAGATGAAAAGCTTACAAGCATTCGTAACGCCGATCGGAGTATTTTGCTACACAATAATGCCATTCGGATCGAAGAACGCAGGAGCAACCTACCAAAGAGCAATGACAAGAATTTTTGATGATCTCATCCACAATCAAGTCGAATGCTACGTGGACGATGTGGTCATCAAAAGCAAAGTAAAGGAAAACCACTCGTATGATTCGAGAATTGTTTTCGAACGATTAAGACAATTTAACCTTAAGATGAATCCCTTAAAATGCGCCTTCGGCGTCACCTCCGGAAATTCTTAGGATTCGTTGTCCGACATCGTGGAATTGAAATCGACCCGGAAAAGATTAAAGCTATCTTAGAAATGCCGCCTCCCAAAACCTTAAAACAACTACGATCTTTTCAAGGGAAGCCGGCATATCTTCGACGCTTTATCTCAAACTTGTCGTATAGGTGTCACCTTTCTCGGCACTAGTTAAAAAGGACGCCAAATTTATTTGGGAAGAAAATGCCGTAAGGCCTTCGAGGACATTAAACAATATTTAATGACACCTCCCGTCTTAGCAGCCCTGGCCTCGTGTAGACCGCCGATACTTTACACCGCGGCTTTAGACGACTCTCTCGGAGCCCCGTTAGCCTGTGTCAATGATGAGGGTAAAGAAAATGCTCTTTACTACTTAAGCCGTCGTTTACTTCCGACGGAAGTAAGGTATCCCGCAATCGAAAAGCATTGTTTGGTCCCGATCTTCGCCGCTCAAAAGCTCGTGCACTACATGCTTTCTCATAAGGTCAACCTCGATCTCGAAGTTTAATCCATTGCAATACTTGATGACTCGTCCAACACTTTCCGGCGTACTTGCCGGATGGTCAATGATATTATTGCAATTCGATATAACTTTCGTGCCTCTTCGTGCCGTAAAGGGACAAGTCTTAGCGGACTTCCTCGCAAAGACACCCTTTCGCCGTGCAGAATCTCCTCTCAATGACGATTTGCCGTATGAACAAATTATGAACCTAGCAGACCTTGATGCTCGAAGTTGGGAATTGTATTTCTACGGAGCATCTTCAAGCACACAAAGACGAAGAATCGCAAGTGATAGTGTCCTGTGAAGGCAGGAATCGGGCTAATCTTTATAACACCGGAGCGGGGGATGTTAAGATACTCCTACCACTTGACAGAACCGTGTACAAACAATGAAGCAGAATACGAAGCCCTCATAACGGGACTGGAATTAACTATTCAAATGGGAATAACAGACATCAACATCTACGGGGATTCGCAGTTAATCATTCAACAGATCGCCGGACAGTACAGAATTTTAAAGCCGAGACTCGAACAATACTTCCAGTATGCCATACAGCTGTTGGAACAGATTCTAAATGTGATAATCTACAAAATTCCTAGAAAAGAAAATGCTTTAGCAGATGCTTTAGCCCGTCTCACAAAAGAATTTGCTCGTTTGCAAGATGAATCGAAGGAAGTGTCGCTCACTGACGTCGTGTCCTATCACAACTTGACATGGACACAATACACAAATCGAAAAAGAAGAAGAATCAGCTGCAATAAAGGATGTAAAAACACGAAGATCGGCGACGACCATTACATAGACTACCCGCAAACAGAAAGCTACCGTGACGATAGGTCGCTAGCCCATCGTATCAAGAAAACAACTCGTCCTACGCATTAATAAACAACACATCGTACGTAAGATCTTTTGATCAAATGTGGCTAAGGTGCCTAAGCGGGTCCGAGGCCCGTGAAATTGTTAAGGAGGTGCATTCAGGACTCGTGGCGCTCACCAATCGGGTCCGAAGATGAAAATGAAAATTAAAAGACTAGTGGTACTACCGGCCCTCGATGATGACCGACTGCATGAAAATCGCCAAGAGCTGTCACCAATGCCAAGTGCACGGAGTTGTTCTACACCAACCTCCAAATGTACTGCACCCGACAATTGCGTCGTGGCCATTTGAATGTTGGGGCATGGATATAGTGGGTCCGATAGAACCACCATCTTCGAAAGGACATCGTTTCATTCTTGCGGCTACGGATTACTTTTCCAAGTGCGCAGGCAGCTCCACTTAGAGAAGTGAAAGCACACCACATGCTACGGCTTTTCAAGAACCAAGTGGTCTACCGTTTCGGGTGCCGCGCAGATCATCTCGTATAATGGGTCCGCATTCGAAGCACGCAAATTAACAATTTTGTCGAGAGACACGGAATCGACTGGCGATACTCAACAATTTACTACCCAAGAGCAAACGGCCTCGCTGAGGCTTTTAATAAAACTCTCGTTCAAATCTTAAAGAAAACCTTAGACGATAATAAGAGAAATTGGCACGAGAAATTGTTAGAAGCCTTATGGGCCTACCGGACAACCTTCAGAACTCCTACTCAAGCTACACCTTACGCTCCGGTGTATGGGTCCGAGGCAGATGTTACCCTTAGAGGTTCGAGCTTCCTTCGCTCGAATTGCAGCTGCAAACAAGATCACGACAGAAGAAAACGCCAAATTACGACTAGAAGAATTAGAAAGCCCGGAAGGGAAAAGACTTGCAGCAGCAAATGCACTTAGAACTATACCAAGCTAAGATGGTTCAAGCCCATGACAAACCGGTCCGCCCAAGAACCTTCAAAGTTGGTGACTTAGTTCTCGTTCTCAAGAGACCTATCCTCGCACATCGCAAGATAGGAGGAAAATTCGAGCCCACTGGGAAGGACCGTTTGTGGTCGAAGCAAGATACTCGTGGAGGTTCCTACCGCCCAGTGAATTGCCGTGGAGAACGACATATGCTTCCGATCAACGGACGATACTTGAAAAAGTATTACGCTACCCGATGTTTCGAAGGAATGAATTCTTCATCCCTAAGAAACACAGCGAAGTAATTACTCGATGATCGGGTCCGAACCCAAAAATAATAAAATGTGCTAAAATAAATGAAATTGTGATAATAAAGTTTTCCTTGTTTTCTTTTCCAAATCAAAATCTCTTTCCCGATCTTATCCCGCTTCATTCCCGTTAAATTTTAAAATACAAGAAGTAATAAAAAAAACTGTCTTTAATAAACATTTTCTTAATGTTCTTGTTCTTAGTACGTACCCCGATCCTTTTCCTTGTCTTTTCGCAGGAAATGTCGAACGGCGGTTGGTCCCGAACTTTAAGAATGGCGTAAGCCTTCGCACTCGATGAAAAGAGGGTGAAAGATGGAGCGATAATCGAGATCGACTCGGATTTCGCACCGGCGAGCCTACAAGACAAGGAAAGTGACCGGGTCTCGCTAACCGAGAAGAACTGCCCGGGCAGACAGTGATGAAAGTGGGTGGCCCAAGCCACCAATCCAACAACAAGAAAAGAAAGGCAAATACTGAAGAAGACAAGAAAATAAAATCTGTAGTCGCTACAGCAGAGGGCAGGCTTGTCAGCACCGCGCCCACAGAGATTCAAGAAGTTCGAAGGGCTACTATCACAGCAACGCAACGAAGAAATAAGAATTGTCGTATCCGTAAGATGTTAACAAAACTAGCCGCGACCGACTGCGACGAGACAGCTGCTAATGCCGCACATACACTTCGAGGACACCGGTTCACCAGAACTCGAAGAAAGGAGGCCAGCTCCTAGGATAACAGTAAAGAACCAGGGAAATCTCACAAAGACCGAAGAAAGAAGGCTACCACGCCACCGGATAGAACCACAAGTGATGCATGACCTTGTTGCGTAGCAACCCTGGGGATGTCCCGACGTGCATCATCCCCGAGGAGCCGAGGTATGCAGGAGAACGTGAAGGGATTGAACAAGATATCCCACAATATGTCACAAGGCCTCGCCATCCGCGATCATTCCGAATACGAGCCGGAGAGAATGCAGAATGTTGAAAAGAAAACCTTCGAATACTTCGAGAGAATTAAAGGTAGAAGAATCAATATACTAGAGGGCCTCGAGCTACATACCGACGTATTCTCGCAGTATGAACAACAAAGAAATCGTGGATTGTATCCGGGATTTGAAAAGGATGGGCCGAGCAGCCGCCTAAGGGAAAATACCTACTCGAACCCCGAGATGGATGCCGTGGAAGGGAAGAATCACAATACAATGCGGATGCCGCTAAAACTTTGTCGAAGACAGAAGGGAAACCCACCGGGAATACTCGTCATGGGCAAGTAGATCCGATGCCATTAGTCATCAAGAGAATGGTGAAAAGATTGATAACATGGAGGGTACCGCTCCGCATTGCATACCCAATAGTTGCATTATCAACATCTACAAACAGGTGACTCGCATACCCCCACATATAGATCACGACGACTTCGTCGACCTTCGCACGCTCTCTTTCCCGAACGAGTGTAACATCATGTTCGGATCCGACCTCCGGATAAGCAGCCCGGTGAGTTCCGAGGGCCGATGAAGATACCTTTACCGGTAGGTTCCGTCATGATACCGAAGGGCAACGGAGCGGATATCGCTAAACATTGCATACCAGTAGTACCAAGAAGCTGATCTCACTCACTTTCAGGAGAATGGACGACAGAAGACACCTTACCATTTCCACCAGACCCAAAGCTAGAGAACCTCCGGCCTTACGAGCTGTGAGTTACATGGGAGATATCACACCTTGAACGTACATCCAGCCAGCATCCTTGCCAAGGATGGCTTGGAAGGTGATGTTATTAACCATGTACCCCACTATTCAGACATGGATTTTTTACAAGATGCTTCTTTTGATGGATCGACAAAGATCATACACAGTCCGTTATGAGTTTACATGGATTGTATGAAATATATTCCAGATCAAAATATATGATGTATCTTCTACATGATTGGAATGAAAGTGACCATGTCACATTTTTGGCCTTCACCTCTTTTGTGCAAATTGACTGGGAAACGCCATTAAAGTTAAATGAACTTCGAACAAAGAACAGAAAAGAAATAAACCAAAAAAAAAGATAAAAGAAAAATTTCCTTAAAAATCTAAAAATGACGAACACCAAATTCACATGAACATTAAATAAACGATAAGATAAAATTTGAATCATTAAAAGATAAACGAAATCAACATAAATGTTAAATCAAATCACAAATCAAATTCTCAATCAAATTCCAAATCCACTCTCGATCAAATTTCAAATTTGATTTTCCAAATTTCAAATCAAATTCTCAACCGAATTCCAAATCCAATCTCGATCAAATTTCAAATTTGATTTTCCAAATTTCAAATCAAATCTTAAATCAAATTTCAATCGAGTTCAAACTCATCCTTCCAAATTTCGAATTCGATCTTCCGCATCTCAAATCAAATCTCAATCAAATTCAAACTTTTGGGTCGAGGATTTTACATCCAAGACCGCACTCGCTTAGGATTCTTCCCTATTGCACCGAAATACATCAAATTCAAACTTTTGGGTCGAGGATTTTACATCCAAGACCGCATTGCTTTAGGATTCTTCCCTATTGCACCGAAATACATCAAATTCAAACTTTTGGGTCGAGGATTTTACATCCAAGACCGCACCGCTTTAGGATTCTTCCCTATTGCACTCGAAATACATCAAATTCAAATTTTTGGGTCGAGGATTTTACATCCAAGATCGCACCGCTTTAGGATTCTTCCCTATTGCATCGAAATACATCAAATTCAAACTTTTGGGTCGAAGATTTTACATCCAAGACTCGCACCGCTTTGGGATTCTTCCCTATTGCACTCGAAATACATCAAATTCAAACTTTTGGGTCGAGGATTTTACATCCAAGACCGCACCGCTTTAGGATTCTTCCCTATTGCACCGAAATACATCAAATTCAAACTTTTGGGTCGAGGATTTTACATCCAAGACCGCATCGCTTTAGGATTCTTTCCCTATTGCACTGAAATACATCAAATTCAAAGTTTTGGGTCGAGGATTTTACATCCAAGACCGCATCGCTTTAGGATTCTTCCTATTGCACCGAAATACATCAAATTCAAACTTTTGGGTCGAGGATTTTACATCCAAGACCGTATCGCTTTAGGATTCTTCCCTATTGCACCGAAATACATCAAATTCAAATTTTTGGGTCGAGGATTTTACGTCCAAGACCGCATCGCTTTAGGATTCTTCCCTATTGCACTCGAAATACATCAAATTCAAACTTTTGGGTCGAGGATTTTATATCCAAGACCGCATTGCTTTAGGATTCTTTCCCTACAGCAATGAAATACATCAAAATCAAACTCTTGAGGTTAAGGATTTTACATCCAATACTGCATTGCTCTGAGATCCCTCCTCATTGCAATGATTCAATCCGATCAATTCAATTTCCTTTCGAGGTTGAAGATGTTACATCTAAAACCTCAGAATTCCTTTTTTCATTTCAAATCAAATCCCTCAAATTAATTTTGACAAAACTTCAATCTAAATTGAAACTCCAAACTAAAATGTAAGTTCACACGTCAAACTTAAACTAAAACAAAACGAAATCTAAATTGAATTCCCCGCATCATGTGATTTGGGATTCACCTCTTTTTTTCCTTTCCCCGCCGAGAGTTCGGGAATCTCCGCTCGTAGATATACTTGCTACTCCCCAAGCGGAAACTCTTCTACTTCGTCCTAAGTTCGTCACTTGGACATCCGTGTTGGTTTTTTTGATCGCTTCGGTCAACACCAATACGCGCGTGTGCTCCGTCACTCACCACACCTATTGGGGGTCCATTTGTTGACCTCATTTTTGATGAGGTCTTCTCTTCTTCTCTTTAGTACTTCAGGATCTAGCCTCAGCTTTTCCTTCGATCTGTCTTAGAGGACTAGAATCGGGACCCACCTTCTAGAAATTCAAACCACTTCTTAACTCCCCGCAAACTCCACAAACTTGATCGTAGACCCCTAATCACCTGAGAGGGTTGAAATCAAATGTGGAAGTTTAAAGGATGAGTTCCTATAGGACTCTTTCGGCCTTAAGATCTGCCCAGGTGGCCCGGTCCGGTGAAGGGGCCGACTTACACACACACTACACTTATACACTACACCTACACACTACACTTCCACACACCTCCTAAAACTACACCCATACCTAACTTGACCTCCCGACTCATGTAGGTGATTCACATGGATGGTCCTTAACCCCTAAGCCCTCGCGGCAAGGTTAGGAACAACATAGCTGAATGCCTCAAATGAGTCCCTTCATGGCTCATGTGGGCTTGATATGGCTTCATGGCTCAACCAAAATGACTTCTTTCCACTTACATCCACCTAATCTTCAATTTCCCAAATTTTCAATTTTTGACCCCCGGGACCCTACACCCGCTTAGCCTACCCAAAACCCCCGAAATTACCCAAATTTCTCAAAATTTCCAAATTATCCAAAATTCTCCAAAATCATTCCCAAACATTTCCACATCACTCAAATTGATCATCCATATCCAAAAATACCAAAAATTCCAAGAAAACCTCCCAATACCCTCCAAATACCCAAAATACCCCTCTTGACCCAAAAATCCAAAAATTCATAAAATTCCCAGAAAATTCCAGAAAATCCCAAATATTCCCAATTTCATTTTATCCAACTACACCATGGGCCAATTTTGTCAATTTACCCTACTTTTGTCAAAACCCCCAATTTGACCCATTTTAACCCAAAGTGAACCCAATGTCAAACCAAACCCACCCAATTGACCCAAATTCTGGTCTAATTCAATTCTAAACTTCAATTCAACATTCCCAACACCAATCTAGGCCAAATCAAAGTTCAATTTGATTGATACTTGGATCCAATTTCACTTTTGGCCTTAAAGCCCAATTTGGACCCATGACCCAAACCTAACCCAAACTCACCCAATTCAACTCCAATTAACCCCAAACCTTTTCTAAATCTTCCTTAACATTCCCACAAACAAAACACTAACATGATTTGCCCAAAATTTAGACCCAAACCCCACTCAAATTCAACCCAAAGCTAAAAGGCCCATTTTTGACCTAAACCCAAACCTAACCCAAATGAGCCCAAACCCCAAAATCAAAGCCCAACCAAAGTCAAAACCACTTTGAAACATTCCCATAAACATTTCTCAACATTGATTTTACATCAATTTCAACCCTAGCCCAACATTGGCCCAACTTGGCCCACTTTGACCCATATAGGCCCACTTACCAAATAAACCCAAATTCAAACCAATTCAACTCCAAATCACACCAAATTGACTCAAAGCCCTTCATAGAACATCCCTAAACCAATAATGACATTTATTTGACAAAGTACTTCATAAAATCTTCACCCAAATGCCCATTCTAAAATCAAAAAGCCCATTCCCCTTAAACTTTCCTAAAAGCCCACTTCACCACATTCAAAAGCCCAAATCCATCCAAAGCCCACATGACACTTTCCCTCATCATCCATTTAATCAAAATCACCCCTAAGTTTCAAAATCATCAATTAAACCATTCCAAATCAAGCTTCATGCAAATTTTCACCAAAATATCCAAAATTCTTAAAACCCATTTTTATGAAATTGACCCAACCTTTTCCCAAGCCAAAGGTGAGCCATGCAAGCCATGGACAAGCCACATGAAGCCATGGAAGGCTTGACATGTGATCAAGCCATTAATGGCAAAAGGAGGGGTCCCTTTCCTAATCCTCCTTAACCCTTTTTTACCTTAAGCATGTCACACACTAAACCATGCTTAGCCACCTCATCATGGATGGAGACCACACCATTCTCTCTCGGCCGACCCAAGTGATCTTTTTCAGCCCAAGACCAGGCCTTGGGTGGTGAACCTAGCCCAAAACCATGGGTTGACTCATTTGAACCCAAAATGTACTTCCCCCCATTCCATTTCAATCCAAGCTCTTTACACATGGCAATTGCCAATTACTTGCACCATGTCCCGTACCCCGACCCACCCGACCTCGAGGGTGACCCATGCCCGGCCGGCCAGCCACCGTGCCGCTGGAAAACACCATGGCCGAGAGCTCACATGTGAGCCCAACTTGAAATTCTCACCCGCCGAGCCGCCCCATCCCTAGCTGGCCATCGGAGCCGTTCTTCTCTTGCCATGAGCAGCCGATCTCAAGCCCTAACTCTCCTCGGGAGGCCCTCCACCCTCTCCTATTTAAACACCACCCCTCTCGGCCATGAGAGGTGCTGAAAACAAACCTTAAGGAAACTTTGCCAAAATTGTTCCGTACTCCTCCCCATACACAGAGCACTTGATCCCCGATGAGATCTCCCCCGCCATTTCTTCTCTCGCGAGCTCAATTTCGTAGTCGAAATTCCACCCAAAACCGTGACACTTCTCCACAGAGTGAGCCAATCCCAAAATTTATTGGTTCTACACCTTCACCGGACCAAGGGAAGGTGTCCACCAAGCAAAAGCCCCATCTCCGGGCCACCCAGCTTGCTCCAAGCCTCCAAGCTTTGTGGATCGGGCTTAATCGAAATCACATCTAGACAATTCACTGTACCGTGAGACTTCATCCGGAGCTTGCCGGGATCCAATCGAAGGTGCAACAACTCTCGATTGAAGCCACACTTCTCCGAGCAAAGGTATGAACTAATTCTTCATCCCGAGCTTCTGGAGATTCTCCATTTCGAATGCTTTAATTTCAATGCATGATAACCGTATAGATGTGTTCGTCTCTTCAAGACGAATCCTTTGAGCATAAGAACATGAAAATCCATTGAGTATCGAGTGAGATCTTAGGGATTTAGTGTGGACGGCTCTCGGGTGAGGACGCTCGGGGACGATGAACGGATGTCGTCCATTCAATACACGCGCGGGCGGACGGCTCAGATGGCGTCAGACCAGGAGATGGTACAAAAACCGCGTGGCCAGGGCTGCTGACTCAGATGGCGGCGTCGAATGGGAGCGCGACACGCGGCGTTTCGGAGATGTCGAGGATGAGTTGGCGCCGCGTGGATAAATAGAAAATTAGGGTTTTTTTTATTTATTTAATTCCCTAAACTTCAAAAATTCATAACTTTGTGTAGAAAAATCAGAAAAATAAAATAAAATTATCCTCTTGCTCAGTGAACAGAGGAGAATAATGTGGAAAAGAAATCATTTAATTTCATCAAGTATTTTATTTTTTATAATTTATTTACTCTCTGCATACTTTTAATTCTCCATGCATGTATACAATTCACCATGGCATGAGACCATAGGGCTTTCAAGCCGCTGAATTTGGGAACATTCCCCGAATTTTCCAAAGTCGAGGCCATCACTATAAAAAGTTATTGATTTTTCAAATTCATGTTGTTGTTTTGAGTATTTTAATTCCAATAAATAGCATGTTGTGAAATAAATTCTAGGAAAATTTGATGATGTTCCTTACGACCGCAGAACCCTAGGAAAAATAGGTTTCTGAAGTTAGCTCATTTAAAACAACCCTAATCGGCTTAAACACCCAAAATAGGTCTCTAATTAATTAGAGTTAACCATGCATCAAATTGGCTTGAAATCAATTCTCCACTGACCTTTAGGATCAGAGGAACCCACCATAAAAATTTGAGGTCAATCGGACTCGGTTAGTCCCACTAATCGGGTCGATTAAGCCACTTAGTCATTTTAAACTTTAAAAATACATAACTTTCAAAATACTTTTCAAAAATTCACCAAATTGGTTTTGGAGCCTCTCTGATATCAGGGAATTTAAGAAAATTAAAATTTCAATTTTCTAAAAAGTTGATTTTTAATAATATTTTAATATTTTTAATAATTAAAAAATAATAAAAATCACAAAAATAATAAAATTCACCAAAATGTCACATTTTGAATTTTAATCACTTAAGAACAAACCCCACATTTTTCTTAGGTCTATTTAGTGAAATATTAAATTTTAAAGCCCTAGGGTAATTTTAAAATTAAAAAAAAATGTATTTTCTAGCATTTTCACTAAAATAATTATAATAAATCATAGAAAAATCAGAAAATTGCAAAATTTGATTCTCTGATTTTCTTGATATCAAAGAGATTTTTGAAAAATATAAAATTTATTTTTCAACATTTATTTTATTTTTAAATTAATTAACACTCCAAACCTTAAAATAATTGTAATAAAAATAATATAATTCAAAAAATCACCAAAATTGGTCCAAGTGGTCCTCTGGTCATTAGGAATGTCCCCTAATTTTCTTAAGGACAGAAACTTTCCCTTGGTCATGTTATTAAATTTTCCTTGAAAATCTCTATTTTCTACCAAAAATAATTATATAAATAAATTAAATACAGAAAAATCACATTTTCTCCTCTCATGTCTTTATCGACATATGAGTGAAGTCACATAAAAATTTCAAGTTCATTTGAGTTCAATTTAGTGAGTTATGAAATTATTAAGCTTAAAGGGTAAAATGGTAATTAAAATTTTAACCCTTAATTAAAACTTTAGGTTTAATAAAAAAATTAACAAGTAAAATATTTGATCCTAATCTGATTTGGATGATTGAAATTTAAATAATTAAAGGGTAGAAACCCATTAAGCAAATTTAAAATGATTAAACTTTAATTAAATAATTGATTAAATTTGGAAGAATAATAAAATTGGAATTATTAAAATAGGGATATTATTAGGAGGAGATTTATTCTTTAATTTAAAAAATCCCTAAATTAATCATCTCATTAATATTCAATTCTTAATTAAAATGATAACTCAAATTCAAAACATTAAAAGACTTAATCATTAAACTAAAATTAAATTATTAAACTCTTTTAAAAATTTCAATTAAAATTAAAAAATAAAATTAAATTAAAAATTAAATTAAATTAAGTAAATTAAATTAAATTAAATTAAATTAAATTAAATTAAATCAAATTAAATCAAATTAAATTAAATTAAATGAAATAAATTAAATCAAATTAAATTAAACTAAATTAAATCAAATCAAATGAATTAAAATTAAATTAAATTAAATTAAATTAAATTAAATTAAATTAAATTAAATTAAATTAAATTAAATTAAATTAAATCAAATTAAATTAAAATTAAATCAAATCAAATTAAATTAATTTAACATCAAATCAAACTAAATTGAATTAAATTAAATTAAAATTAAAGCTCAATTAAATTAAATTAAATTAAATTAAATTGAATAAAATAACAACACTTAAAATAGAAAGAAATTAAATATAAAGCAACTCGAACACTATTCCAAATTTAAACCCTTTAATTTAAATCAAATCATTCTAATACCAATTTACCCTCGAAAGCTTTGGTTATTATAACTCCTAAACAGAACATTAAATGAAATGTTACTTCACTTATAGGATATTCAAACGCCCTAGTTCACTGATCAAGATAACAACAAAACTTGAATTCTCTGGACGATTAATTCATTTGTATAATTAAACCCATTTCGACTTAAAATAATCCTAGAAATATTGAAAAGATGTTTAAGATTCTTCTTAAGCACTTCCTCAATATGATAGGACATTTATAAGAACAATTGAATTTAATTATTCTTCGATGAAGAAAATCGTCTTCAAACAAAAACACAAGAACCTAGTACGTCATAGGAAATGACTAGCTATAGGATTAGGAACTTAGGTAGAAAACCATAACCCTTACATTAGCTTTTACCTAGAACTTGCTTAAATGTTCTAATTGTGTTTTAAGTGCAGCTTGGGATGACGGGAAGACCCTCCGGTACGCTTTTATTTTATTGCAATTTACTTTCTGCAATTTACATTATCAGCAATTTATTTAATCGCATTGCACTCACTTTTCTCGCATGATAAACAACCGTTGCATGAAAACTCACACCTTTAGGATAGCCCCAAAACAGAAACCAAAACTAAGTTAAAAGTCATTGCAAGATAAAATTCACCGCCACAACATTTCAAAATATAAAACAACTCAAAATTTAATCACAAACGTAACACAAAATTACAATTACAATTAAATTAAAACGTCCTCGTTTGATGATCGGAATACCTCGGATGATGTAACCTACGTGTTGCTAACGGGATTTCCCACGGTCTAAATGAAAGTGTGGAACTCATTCAGCTGAGTTTAGCAAATTCTATCCGGACTAAGTGAATCCGATAAAAATAATGATGCCGGAAGGATGGAACCGCGGGATCTTAACCGGTGTCGTTATAATCAACTTTAAGATTTGTTTTAATTAAAACGTAAAAAACACTTGGAAATTAAGATCTTCTCTAAACCAAAACACTTTTCTCATTCCCCGATTTATGACTTCTAAAACTAAACCTCTGCAACAACAAGGAGCTCGGAGCATGGTGGGCAGCACGGCCATCGTCATCAGCAGAAACCCGAGTCTACTTCACAGAAACTTTCCTAGAATTAAATAATCAAGCCATAGGATTTCGAGGTAGTTTGCTTAGTGCAACATAAATCCTCAACCTCTTCGTTAGGCACTTGCATTGCAAATTAAGCCCTAACCGGTCTTAGGATTCCGAGGTAGTCGTCCGATACGTACAATAAACCCTCACATCTTCGAGGCTATTTGTTTGATTTTATCATACAAATATAAGCCCTAATTAATTAAAGTTAGCAAGATCAAAACATTTAAATAAATATTAGGACTTTCCTAAACTCAAGCCAAACAATAGGATAGTCGGGAAATTACCGAAGTTCGCTTCGAACCTGTGATTTCTCCTACTTTTCTTCCTTTGGATTCCCAAAACAAAATGTTCCAAACTTGATCCATTCCCTATTGAAATTCCAAAATTCAATCCCTTGAAAACTTAAACTTCGAAATCCTCGAGAGCAGAATTATCGATTATTATCGAGAGTTTTCTTAGGTGATTCCCGTCACTTAAGATGTAATTAACTATAAGTGGCTTGCCCTTATAGGGAATTTTAAAGAACCCGAGTAATATAAACCCCGTTTAATGTTTTCATATTAAGCGGGGAATTTTGTCGGCTTATAAAATTGGTTCGCAGACCAAACAGATGTCACAAATCTTCTAGTTTATTTATCGAGCCCCACCGTCAAGCGTAAGGTGTCTATCTTTAGGATAGATACACGGTTTGTGGTGCGGTGCTCGTTTATATAAGCTATTTGGGATGTGAGATCGGTTTAATTTCATATCTTAAAATTTTCAAATTTAAAATTATTTTCAAAATCAAATACTACTTTCCAAAATTATTTATTTAAACTAAATTAAGAATTCACCGACAATTTCTGTAGGCGACCCCTCTTCAAAACACAACACACCGACCTAAAAATATGCCAACAGCGGTGTCCGGCGCCTAGGCGCCAGATTCCGGGGACTAGGCACCAGATTCCGGCGCCTAGGCGCCACACACACCTTCTAGAAGATTCATTGAATGTGGACACATTTTGAAGAGGTGCCTTGAGGCAACCCTTGAAGCCTATAAATAGGAGGGTATTCCTTCAGAGAAAAACGCCCCATCTACCCCCTATCTAGAGTCTAATCTAGAGAGAGAATTAGAGAGATCATATTAGGGCCACCTTTTTACTTTCCTTCATAAATTAGTGAGTTTATTTTAGAGTTTGTATTTAGAGTTTGAAAGAGTTGGTGCATCTGTAGTTCATTACGCTATGGAGTCAGTAGGAATCAGAAGTTCAGTAGAAGAAACATCTAAGATAAGTGTTTTTATTTTGATTCAAAGTTTATTTATTATGTTTTGTTATTTAATTTCAATGTGTTCTTAGTAGTTATTTTACTTTCTCCTTTCAATTATGAAAAGATAAATAAGATAATACAAAATTCGTCGGAGAATTAAAAATCATATATTTTCAAAACATTGTGATGATATTAATACTGGTTCTTAATTTACTACTTTAATTGGCCATTTAAATTGTTATAACCCGTTGAATAGTTTTGAGACCTAGAAGGAGATGAATTCTTAACTTGTAGATATCACATGAATCCTTGGGTAGTCGAAGGCCTTGTGCGGGTTATTCAAAGTTAAGTGCAAATAAATAGGAAGATGTTATATATTGGGCGTAGAATCGATAAGTTTTTAGAGTGACGTACTAAAATCTTATGATTTGGTTTATAGAAAAGGAAAGGGTCACTAGTAGGGCCGACCATAGCCACCCTCGGACATCTAGTAATGTGAGCCTAGATTGGCCCATTCTACTAACAATACATCCGGACTCGATCTATAAAGCTAGCCAATGTTCTTTGCACCTGGATCAAAGGGTAAAGAATATGAATGCTTCTATTCGGCACAATACCATAAATTTATATTCTCCACGAATATTATCATTATCTTAGAAAATCTTGGATTAACCGAAAGGGATAAAGTTGCTTTCTTATTGCTATTTACATCAATTATTTTATTTCGCTTTATTATCGTATCTAGTAAATTAAAGATATTTTATTTTTAATTATAAAAGAAATAATTCAAAATAAAAATATTTAAAGATCTATAACTCTCTCCTCATGGGAACGATATTGGGGTCTTTGTTTCAAAGCCCTATCTTACTTGAAACGATACATATACTTGCGTAGAACCCCTAGTGTGTAAAATATTTTCCATAAAATTATATTTATATACACTAGCCGCTATTATTATTTATAACATATTTTTTTGAAAGCATTAATTAGTACGTTGATCTTCAAAGGACTTTGGGTCAAGTTTTTGGCACCGTTGCCGAGGAAGAAGATTTTAGTACGTATATATTTATATCGGGTCAGCTAATTTACATGACAATTTACAAAATCCAATTGAAATTAATGAACAAAATGTTTACAAACTATTAAGGGATTATGCTAACACTACAGTTGATGAACTTCATAGTAGTATTCAAATACCTATTGTAGATGCTAATTCTTTTGAGCTTAAACCATCTATCATTCAAATGGTTCAAAATAATCAATTTGGAGGAACACCAAATGAGGATCAAAATTTACACCTTGCTAGTTTTTTAGAACTTTGTGCTACCTTTAAATATAACAATATTTCTAATGATGTTATTAGACTTAGACTCTTTCCTTTTTCTTTAAGAGATAAAGCAAAGATGCGGTTGAACTCATTAGCAACGAGTTCTATTAAAACATGAGTCGAAATGGCACAAAAATTCCTTTGCTAAATATTTTCCTCCTAAAACTCGGTAAATTAAGAAATGATATTACTTCATTTAGTCAATTTGAAGGGAGACAATTTGTGAAACTTGAGAAAGATTTAAAGAACTATTAAGAAAATGTCCTCATCATGCTTTACCTGATTGGTTAATTATTCAAACATTTTATAATGGTTTAATTTGATCACTAAAATCAATTATTGATGTGCTGCTGGAGGATCTTTAATGTCTAAATCATTTGAAGAAGCTTAAACTTTAATTGAAGAGATGGCTAATAATAATTTTCAATGGCCTTCTAAAAGAATTAATCCTAAAAAACTGTCAAGTATTCAAGATAACGAAGCCTTTTCTATCTTAGCTTCACAAGTAGCTGCAATATATAAGAAATTAAATAATTTAGCCATCAACATATCACATAACAACTCATTTAATATTGAAGATTCTCAAACTATTGAAACTTTACAAACTATTGCTAGTAAAAATAATCCGTATTCAAACTATTAAAATCCTGGATGGAAAAATCACCCTAATTTTAACTTGAATAATCAACAACAACAATGGGTAATAATCAATCCCATCCAACTGGAAATTGGAATAATCAAGTAAATTCAAATTATAAACCAC
The DNA here is from genome assembly GCA_022702705.1 of Papilionanthe hookeriana x Papilionanthe teres. Taxonomy (NCBI): domain Eukaryota; kingdom Viridiplantae; phylum Streptophyta; class Magnoliopsida; order Asparagales; family Orchidaceae; genus Papilionanthe; species Papilionanthe hookeriana x Papilionanthe teres. The sequence continues at coordinate 81,528,737 of CM040423.1, forward strand.
CTGGATTTAATAATCAACAGAAAAGTTATCAATAGAAGAATTAATTTTACAAATGATTAATCAATTACAAATCAAAATACTCGCTATTCGTAATATCGAGAATCAAATAGGACAAATCGCTAAGTTAATTAATTACTGGACCTCCGTGAACACTTCCTAGTAATGTTGAAATTAATCCAAAAGAAACCGGAAAAGAACATGAACATGTTAAAGCCGTACAACTTAGAAGTGGAAAGGAATTAAAAGAAAGAATGCGTAATGAAATTGAAAAAGAGATTAAGGTTGAAGAGATTGAAAAACCTAAAGAAACTCCTTCTCCTAATCAAGATCAAACTAATATTTCTATTAATGTGGAAGTTGAAAAACCACCACCACCTTTTCCTCAAAGATTAAAACAGCAGAAGGTTGATCATCAATTTTCTAAGTTCTTTGAAATTTTTAAGAAACTTACTATAAATATCCCATCCCATTTGCTGAAGCCTTGGAACAGATGCCAACTTATGCAAAATTTATGAAGGATATATTAAGTAAGAAACAAAATTTGAAGCTTTTGAAACTCGTTGCACTAAGTGAAGAATGTAGTGCAATAATTCAAAAGAAATTACCTCGAAACTTAAAGATCCCGGAAGTTTTACTATACCTTGTGCTATTGGAGAAAAATTTTGTGGAAAAGCTTTGTGTGATTGAGGAGCAAGTATTAATCTCATGCCATTTTATATTTATCGAAGGTTGAATTTAGGAGAGATTACTCCCACCACTGTAACCCTTCAGTTAACTGATAGATCTATCACTTACCCTAAAGGAGTTATAGAGGATGTACTTGTTAAAGTAGAAAATTTATCTTCCCTGTAGATTTCTTTGTGCTTGATATGGAAGAAGATAAAGAAATACTAATTATTTTAGGGAGACCTTTTCTAGCTACCGGACGAGCTATGATTGATGTGCAAAAAGGAGAATTAACTATGAGAGTTAATGATCAAGAGATTAAATTCAATGTTCTTGTCAGCATATTTTTAGGTTGTAAGTTTAACTTTAAAAAGTGGTCGCCAACAGAAGTTGTCAGTGAATTTTAAATTTTAAATTTTAAATTTAATTTAAATATATATATAATTTGAAAAGTAGCATTTGATTTTTGAAAATAATTTTTAAGTTTGAAAATTTTAAGATATGAAATCAAACCGATCTCACATCCCAAATAGTTTATATAAACGAGCACCATACCACAAACTGTGTATCTATCCCGAGGAATAGACACACTACTTGATGATGGGACTCGATTAAATAAACTAGAAGATTTGTGACATCCGTTTGGTCTGCGAACCAATTTTATAAGCCCACAAGTTCCCCTGCTTAATATAAAGGAATTAAGCAGGGTTTATATTACCTGGGTTCTTAAAGTTCCCTATAAGTGCAAGCCCCTATAGTTAATTACATCTTAAATGACAGGAATCACTTAAGAAAACTCTCGATAATGATCAGTGGTTTTGCTGTCAAGAATTTCAAAGTTTAAGGTTTTCAAAGGATTGAATTTTGGAGATTTCAATAGGGAGTGGATCAAATTTGGAACAGTTTATTTTGGGAATCCAAAGGAAGAAAAGTAGGAGAAGTTGAGGATCCAAGTAGAATCTTGGTAACTTCCCAAACTATCCTATTATTTGGCTTCAATTTGGAAATTTATTTAATGTTTCAATCTTGCCAATTTTAATTAATTAGGACTTATATTTGTATGACATAATCTTACAAATAGCCTCAAAGATGTGAGGGTTTATGTCATACCAGACGACTACCTTGGAATCCTAAGACCGGGTAGGGCTTAATTTACATGACATGATCATGCAAATACCTAACAAAAAGTTGAGGATTTATGTTGCACTAGGCAAACTACCTCGAACTCCTACGGCTTGGTTATTTAATTCTAAGAAAGCTTTGCTGAAGTAGACCCGAGTTTTGCTGATGACGATGGTAGTGCTGCCCACCAAGCTCCAAGCTCCTTATTGTTGCAGAGGTTTAGTTTTAGAAGGTGAAAATCAGGAGATGAGAGAAGTGTTTTGGTTTAGAAATCTTAAAGTCCAAATATTTTAATATTTTAATTAAAACAAATCTTAAAGTTGTTTAAACAGAACCGATTAAGATCCCACAGTTCTGTCATCCTGGCACCGTTATTTGCATCGAATTCACTTAGTCCAGATGAATTTGCTAAACTCAACTGAATGAGTTCCACACTTTCATTTAGACCGTGGGAAATCCCGTTAGCAACACGTGGGTTACATCATCCGAGGTATTCCCTATCATTTAACGAGACGTTTTAATTTAGTTGCAATTGTAGTTTTGTTGTTATGTTTGTGATTAAATTTTGAGTTGTTTTATATTTTGGAATGTTGTGGCAATGAATTTTATCTTGTGGTGACTTTTAATTTAGTTTTGGGTTTCACTTTTGTGACTATCTTAAAGGTTTTAGTTTTCATGCAACAATCTTGTTTAACATACAAGAAAAAGTAAAATGCAGTGCTTGTAAGTAAATTGCAATAAAGTAAATTGCAATAAAATAAAAGCGTGCCAGGAGGGTCTTCCCGTCGTCCCAAGCTGCACTTAAAACACATATTAAGGCATTTAAATATTTATAACAAGCACCTAGGTAAAGCTAAGGGACAGGTTTTGGTTGTCTACAAAAATCCTAATCATATTGCTAGTCAACTCCTATGACGTCTAGGTTCTTGTATTCTGTTTAAGGATGATTTTCTTCATCAAAGAACAAATTTAGCATCTATTAGCTTCTTAACTTCAGTTATTACTTGTTGCTCAATTTCTTTACGCATTCTTCTGGGGCTTGTCTGACTGGAACGGAAGTAGGGTCTACTCCTAACTTGTGAACTGCGACTTCTAGGGCTAATCCTGGCATTTCATCGTAACTCCAAGTAAAATAGTCTTTGAATTCCATTAACAGCTTAATTATTTCCTCGGAATCTTCTTTATTGAGTAAGGAGCTAACAAAGGTTGGCCTAGGCTCTTCGCTAGTACCTAAGTTAACTTCTGTTAACTTGTCTATTATAGATTTGATTTCTTCTTCGAATTCTTATGGAGCATCTCATATTGGTAGATCTTCGAGATCTCCTGAAGCTTCCAAGCAGTCTTCATTAGGTTCGCAAGTGACAACCAAGCAAAATCCTGTATTGTCAACTGAACCTACTGTGCCGAATCCGAGACCATATTTTGAATTTGGATGCCGACCGGCATTATTCCATAATCTTCCAAAATGTTGTGATTGATCCTTTGTCCATTGTCGAGGTAAGACACCACGTTGAATTAAATTTTTAACACAGGGAGTGTACCACTCAAAAGGTAATTCCATTAATTCGGATGAAGTAATATCTTCAAATTGTACATCTTTTTCATTATTGGAAGAAGAATCACCACGGTAAAACATGATTGGCTTAGTACCACCACCATGCACTTCTTTGACCACCATACCCTCGATCTTATTAGAATGGATCGGGGTCAGGGTCATAGTATGTACATGATGGTTAATCTTCTCGTACATTGATTTGTATTCTTCATTCTTTTCATCTTCGAGAGAGATCTGGAACTAGGGTTTCTTTTGACTTATCGTCGCTGCTTCTTTCTTGATTTCTTCTCCTTCTTCGGAAGTGTTCTCCCAATCAACATCGATGACCGGTTTCTTTTGTCCAACTGTTCTAACATTTCTTCCACGTCCTAGTCCCCGGCCTTGACCTCGGGTGCGAGTTCTGGGGAAATCTTCACCATCTCGCCGTAAGGGAGTGGTGAGTAACTGTTGAACTAGAACTTCAGGTTCTTCGTCGTCTCGGATTTCTTTTGCTTCATTTGGTATGGTATTTTTGGAAAAGATTGTTTTCTTCGGAGGCACGTAGTAGGCCGCATCTTCATGAATTCCAATCTTGTGTACGGAGAATGGTTGCAAATCACCTTTCATGCACTGTTTCCCTCCTTCATAATACTTTATGCATTGGTGCAAAGACGACGGTACCATCCAGTTTTCATGGATCCACGGTCGACCCGACAGAGTGTTGAACGATGTCTCAGAATCAATTATGTGGAATTTTGCGGTTGTCTTTGCTAAATCACCGGTCTTCATTAGTAGTGTTATCGATCCAAGAGCTCTTTCTCCTTTCTGATTGAAGCCTCTTAATAACATCTTGTCTGCTTTAAGTTCGCGAGCATCAATTTCCAATTATGCTAGTGTCCGAAGATTCATTATGTTGATTGATGCTCCCTGATCAACCAACACTCTGGAGAGCGTAAACCTTCCAATAGTGACTGAAATGTATAACGTTCGGTTGTGATCTGCTGTTCCCAGTAATAGATCATTGTCCGTTAAGGTAACACCTCCCTGTTCTTTTAACGAGCAAACCTCGTCAAGGGAATTACCAGCCATTTGAGCTAAGCAGATCTCTAGATCAAGTAAAGCCTTGATCGTAGCCTCCCTCATCTCCTTCGACAGATCGAGCGTCGTATATGCTTAGTTTGGTCGGTAGCTTCCTAAGATGGGCTAGCACATTATAGTCCACTTTATTACCATGTTCCTCGGCTTCTTCCCTAATCGGCAACTCCTCCGCCGGGGTTGGCTCTTCCCGAGCAACCACCGCTTACCATTATCCTTCGGACCCATTCTCGAGGGCGTAACTTTTCCACTTCTTAAATTTACTTCAGTTATCTCTTCTGAATTTGGTGTTGAATCTGCCGATGTATCCCCCTAAATTGGAACAACTGGCTTTTCTGAAGTTGCTTCGGTATATGATGGTTCTAATTCTATCGTGATCGGAGCCCCTCGAAATTCATAAATGGACTCTTTGCTTGTCGAGCTTTCGTAGCCTCCCTTGTGAACATCTTCTTTGTCGTAGTCATCGAGGTTGTGTATGATTTGAGAATCGTTATCCGTATTGGAATCAAGATTTGAATTAAGTCGGTTGTTGCTAGTTACGTAATCGATAGAAACAGTCAAAACGTAGCCAACGCCAAAACCCTTATCATTATAAGATCCCGCCGGGGCGAGCAAATAATCATACAGAGTCAGGAGTTCGAGGGATTTCTCCCCCGAATCGGAAACAACCATCCTAGGATAAGCAGCCCCTAGTCTACCCTTCGGAGCCTCAGTCTTCTTTTCTTCCACGATCTTCTCCTCCTGGGGCGGTTCTTCAATTGCAAGTGATAGTGTCGGCTCAACAGGTCTCAAACTCTGAGTTGAAGCATGTACCAAAGCGGCCTGGATGTGATCCAAAATTTTCTTCAATGATTTTGTCCAGAAGTACTCCATCCATCATCAGTCGTGTAAGGGTCTATCGGAACAATGGGATCCGTTGAAATAACATTGACGGAACCTCCCTTCTGGGGTTCGTTCATGTATTCCTTTTGGATCGTTATGTTCCCTTTTCGGAGATTTTCATCAAGCCAAGTCTTGAAAGTGATGCAATCTTCTATCTTATGTCCGAGCATCTGGTGGTAAAGGCAATAGTTCGGATGATCATTCTTATTGACTTCTTTCAGCTTCTTGGGCTCTGGCAGCTGAAAATCTGGTGTCTTCATTAAGTTGTGGAACATCTTCGCTACTGCTTCCATTTTGAATGGATATTCTTTATTTAGAAGTTCTCTTAATGTACGCGACGAACAAGGCGGTTGTTCATAATGCTGAGACGACTGATAGCTCGGACGAGGTTGCTGATAGCCCTGCTGAGGTTACTGATAAGTCTGTTGTGGTGGTTGATAGCTAGGCTGTGGTCGCTCTGACTGTATCTGAACCGGCTGCTTGCCCTTATCTACTGTCGCGACGATTCCAGATTTCTTTCCGAATGTTTTCACAGGTTTCTGCTTATCATTCTTGTCCGTGAAACTTAACTATTTTGCCTCTTCTTGCAAGCTCCCGGCCTTGCTAAGAAACTTCTCGAAAGTCTTGATTATAAATCCGTTAAGGAGAAGTGCTATCGGGCCATGGATACTCTTAAGCGAGATGCCGATCGCATGTTGTTCTTGAAGCTGTGGTTCACACTTCATGCTTAAGTTTCTCCATCGAAGTATGTAATCCACTAAAGTTTCGTTCGACTTTTGCTGCTCCACCACTAGATAACCAATAGTGATGTGGTGCTAAGCTCCAGCCAATCATTTAACGAAGAGATTCTCTAGTTCTAAAAAAGTCTTCACTGAGCCATTTGGCAATTCTGCGTACCAGTCGAAGGCAATCCCTGATAAGCTGCTGACAAACTGGCGGAAGAGTAAAGCGTCGCTCCCACCGGCATTGCAGCAACTAGCACGAAAATGTGCAACATGTTGTCGGGGGTTTCATGTTCCATCAAACGTCTTAAACAGAGGTGGTACGAAGCCTTTTGGGTATTGGACTGCATCAAACTCTTCGGGGTAAGGTCTACCCGTCTGAATAGATGCTCCACTCTTGGATTGTGCTAGGGCCTCTCGCACCTGTTATTCTACCATGTTTTTAATATCCTTTTCTGGAATCATGCTTTGTGTAGAATCTTTCTTTGGTTGTTCGTCCCCATTAACAGATGTGATCTCTTTTCCTCCATCCGCAATATGGACGATCTCTGGGGGTGTCTCTTTCTGATGCTGGGCCTGACTCTGGAGAGTGGCTAAGGCAACAAACATCTCTTCCATCCTCTTTGCCATTTGGGAAATTGTGTCATCCCTTTCCCGAATCTGTGCTCTTAATACCTCTGGTTCATCTCTTTCTGCAGCGGCTGGAGCACCTTGCGAAGCTAACGATGCTCGTGTTTCAACCATGTTGATCTCAGCATACTCCTCATCCATGAACTCTGATGAGTCAACTTCATCTCCTAGTTCTTCTTCTCTTTCTTTTGCTAGCCGCCAGATGTCAGTCCTTAACTTATCCATGGCATCCACCAGACGGCCCTTTTCGCACGGTCTCGCGGTTTCCTCGCGATGGTTGTCGAACTTCCTTTTCGGGAGTTTCCTTCATCGCAGATGGCACTTTCTTCGTACTCGAGCATCCCGACGAGACTTTTCTTCTCGTGACATTGTTTTGGCCTCACTCACCGCAGTAGGTCGCCATACCATCCTTCTCGGCAGCAGAAGCCTAGGACTCGATGGTCCGTCGCCTATGCGCAGAAGGTGGTATCCTCCCCAACTCAGAGCCTCGATACGATAACAGGTGAGCCTCTTTCATTAGCTCGGACTTTCTTCTTCGGTCTTTCTATGGCAAAGGCGTGCTCCACTCGCGATCCGTGGTGGGATTTAATCGGCACTCGTCCCATCCTTCTCGTAATCTCCGACACAGGATATCCTTCCTTCCCGGCCAACTTCTCGACTACCGCTCGCAATCGGCATGCGTGTAGCCTCGTCTCTTCTTCTTCCTGCTATCACTGTAATATGCGGGCTGAGGTAACGCAGCAGCAATCCTTCTGGCATCTTCCTAATCAGATGCGGCAGAGAGCATGTGGAATCTACTTCCTTCTAACAGTGGTGAGTATTCTAGAAACAGCGGCAAGTATTCTGGCAGTTCTCCTTCTTTTTCTTCAGGGATTCCTTCAAGAAAGGCAGCTTCAGCTTCTCTGACTTTCCTGATCTTAGCAATCTTTATGTTCTTATTCCTTCTCTGTGTCCGGGTTAAGGGTCTATACCTCGAACTGGATGCTATCACGAAAACAGACGGTATTGCGGCAAAGTCCGAACCCTTCACGGTGATAGGCTCATAACCAACTTGGATTTCCTTTCCCTTCAGTTTGGAGGGAACAAGGGTAGGTGCAGTAATGACCATACCGGTGGGGGTAGAGACAACAGTTCTGGGGAGAGCAGCTAACTTTCTGTGAATGACAGAGTTTCTTTCAGTCGGTACCCTTTGCAGGGGAGGGAACTCCTAGTTGACTTCAAGTTGAATTCAATCAAAGGTTTCTCAGTTTCAGGCACTTTGTCCGTAAGTGCGAAGAGAGTGACGTCAGTGATCTTGACATCTATATTTTTGAATACTTGTCCGAAACGAATGACCCCATTGTCAGGTAGCTCCTCCTTGTAGACAGCTAGGTCCAGTCCGTTGGTGAAGCAGAAAATTAGCCTTCGGGCAGTCATTTCTGTAGGGCAGATTTAGAATATCAGCCCCGAATTATGCTTCTTTTCGCTCTAAAGTTTAGGACGAAAAAGAAAGAGTCTGAACACATTTTTCTTTATCTTAGTGTATTTGTTATTTTTAAAAGGATTCATTCATTGAAAGGGTCTTTTATTAGAGGATTTGTTTATTAGGAATGGAATATTTAAGGATATGGAAAAGGTAAAGGATTCGATTTAGAATCAGAAAGGAAGAGAAAGTCTTATGCAAGACTTCTCGACTCGAAGGATCTCTTCCTAAACTCACACCTATTGGGGGTCCACCCCACCTCAGAAAAGAGGTAAAAGGATCTCGGAACCACTCTGTTTAGGGGTGTCTAAACAAAGGGCTCCTAAATCCGAGAGGAGTCGGCTATACTCATTCAAGACAGAAATGAACGGTGTATTCCAATGGAAGAATGGTAGTTTTGGTCCACTAGAGGCATGGACTCACTACCGATTTATGAAAACAAAACCATCTGATCAAAATGGAGAGAGGAACTAGTCCCCAGCGGAGTCGCCAGAAGTTGTACGGCTTATTTTTAGGTTGGTGTGTTGTATTTTTAAAAAGGGGTCGCCTACAGAAATTATCGGCGAATTTTAAATTTTAAATTTAATTTAAATATATATATAATTTTGAAAAATAAGATTCGATTTTGAAAAATAATTTTGAATTTGAAAATTTTAAGATATGAAATCAAACTGATCTCACATCCCAAATAGTTTATATAAACGAGCACCGCATCACAAACCATATATATCCCGAAGAATAGACACACTGGTTAATGATGGGGCTCGATTAAATAAACTAGAAAATTTGTGACATCTGTTTAGTCTCTGAACCAATTTTATAAGCCAACAAGTTACCCTGCTTAATATAAAGGAATTAAGCAGGGTTTATATTACCTGGGTTCTTAAAGTTCCCTATAAGGGCAAGCCCCTATAGTTAATTACATCCTAAGTGACGGGAATCACTTAACAAAACTCTCGATAATGATCAGTTGTTTTGCTCTCAAGAATTTCAAAGTTTAAGGTTTTCAAAGGATTTGAGTTTTTAAAATTTCAATTGTGAATAGATCAAATTTGGAACAGTTAATTTCAGGAGTTCAAAGGAAGAAAAGTAGGAGAAGCTGAAGATCCAAAAAGAATCTTGGCAACTTCCCAAACTATCCTATTGTTCGGCTTCAATTGGGAATTTATTTAATATTTCAATCCCGCCAATTTTAATTAATTAGGACTTATATTAGTATGACATAATCATACAAATAAATCTCGAACATGCGAGAGTTTATGTCGTACCAAACGACTACCTCGGAGTCCTAAGACCGGTTAGGGCTTAATTTACATAACAAAATTATGCAAATGCCTAACAAAAGGGTTGAGGATTTATGCTGCACTAAGCAAACTACCTCAAAATCCTACGGTTTGGTTGTTTAATTTTAGGAATGTTTAGATGATATAGAGTTGTTTTGCTGACGAAGATGGCCGTGCTGCCCACCGTGCTCCAAGCTCCTTGTTATTACAGAGGTTTAGTTTTAGAAGGTAAAAATCAAGAGATGAGAAAAGTGTTTTGGTTTAGAGAAAATCTTAAAATCAAAGTGTTTTTTTTAATGTTTTAATTAAAACAAATCTTAAAGTTGGTTAAACAGAACCGATTAAGATCCCACAGTTCCATCATCCCGACACCGTTATTTTCATCGAATTCACTTAGCCCGTATGAATTTGCTAAACTCAACCGAATGAGTTCCACACTTTCATTTAGCACCGTGGAAATCCCGCTAGCAACTCGTGGGTTACATCATCCGAGGTATTCCCGATCATTCAATGAGACGTTTTAATTTAGTTAAAGTCAGTAATGTTGTTGTCTCGTTCGTGATTAAATTTTGAGTTGTTTCAACAAGTACCTAGGTAAATCTAAGGGAAGGGTTTTGGTTGTCTACCAAATTCCTAATCCTATAACTAGTCATCTCCTATGATGTCTAGGTTCTTGTGTTTTGGTTTAAGGATGATTTTCTTCACTAAAGAACAATTAAGTTTAATTATTCTTATAAACATCCCATCATATTGATTAAGTGCTTAAGACGAGTCTTAAACATCTTTTCAATACCTCTAGGATTGTTTTAAGTCCAAGAGAATTTAATTATACAAGTGAATTAATCATCCAAGGGTTTAAGTTTGGTTCTCTTGCTCAGTGAACTAGGACATTTGAATATCCTATAAGTAATACTTCACTCGATACCTCATTTAAGAGTTATAATAATAGGAGCTTTCAGGCAAGTCTGGTTTGTTGAAAAATTTTAACCATTTTTAATTTAAAGTTCGAGTTAATGATTTAAAGTATTTTAATTTAATTATGAGGTTTTAATTAATAATTTTAAGTTTCGGAATAGTTGTTCAAATTATTTTAGATTTAATTCTTAATGATTTAATTTAGGTTTGTTGTTAAATGATTTTGATTTAAATTAATTCAATTTAATTTTAATTCAATTTAATTTAATTTTAATTTAATTTTAATTTAATTTTATTTGATTTTAATTTAATTTGATTTAATTTAATTTAATTTAATTTAATTTTAATTTAATTTAATTTAATTTAATTTAATTTAGTTTAATTTAATTTTAATTTTAATTTAATTTAATTTTAATTTTAATTTAATTTATTTTCAATTTATTTTTAATCTTAATTTAATTTAATTTAGTTTTAATTTTAATTTAATTTAATTTTAATTTTAATTTAATTTAATTTTAATTTTAATTTAATTTTAATTTTAATTCAATTTAATTTATTTTAATTATTAATTGAGATTATTCTTTTAATTTTTTTTAAGAGTTAAGTATTATTGAAGTGATTTATTTAGGGATTTTTAAATTAAAGAATAAATGTCCTCTTAATAATATCCCTACTTTAATAATTCCAATTTCTATTATTCTTCCAAAATTTCAATTAATTAATTAATTAAAGTTTTATTTTAATTATATTTGAAATGGTTAGTATGTTTCTACCCTCAATCATTTAAGTTTCAATCATCCAAAATCAGTTTAAAATCAAATATTTTACCCTCCCCTTTTTGATTAATCCTAAAATTTTAATTAAGGGTTGAAATTTTTAATTACCCTTTTGCCCTTCAAGCTTAATAATTCTATAACTCACTAAATTAAGCTCAAATGAACTTGAAATTTTTATGTAACCTCACTCACATGTCAATTAAGACATTAGAGAAGAAAATATGATTTTTCTATATTTAATTTATTTATGTAATTATTTTTAATGAAAAATAGGGTTTTTCAAGGAAAATTCAATAACATGACTAAGGAAATGTTACTATCCTTAAGAAAATTATAGGATGTTCCTAATGACTAGAGGACCATTTGGACCAATTTTGGTGACTTTTTGAATTATATGTTATTTATTAGAATTATTTTTATTTATGGGGTATTATCTAATTTAGAAATAAAATAAAGGTTGAAAAATGGGTTTTATATTTTTCTTAAATCTCTCTGACCTCAAGGAGTCCAGAGAACCAAATTTCATATTTTTTTGATTTTTCTTTGATTTATTAGAATTATTTTAGTGAAAAGGTTGGAAAATACATTTTTTAATATTAAAAATCACATTAAGCCTTTAAAATTCAATATTTTATCCTAGGGACTTAAGAAAAATATTTGGTCTGTTCCTAAGTAATTAAAATTTAAAATGTGACATTTTGGTGATTTTTAATATTTTCATGATTTTTATTATTTTTTAATTATTAAAAATATTAAAATAATGATAAAAATCAACTTTTTTAGAAATTAACAATTTTAATTTTCCTAAGTTCCTCTGATATCAGAGAAGCTCCAAAACCATTTTTGTGAATTTTTGAAAAGTATTTTGTGAGTTATGAATTTTTAAAGTTTAATTTTGCTTATGATGCTTAATCAATCCATTTGGTAGGGTTAAACATTTCCAATTGAGTTCAAATTTTTAGGTGATGTTCCTATGACCCTAAAGATCAGTGGAGAATTATTTTCAAGTCAATTTAATGTGTGGTTAACCCTAATTAATTAAAGTTCAATTTTGGGTGTTTAGGCCAATTAGGGTTGTTCCAAGTGAATTAACTCAAAACCTATTTTCCTAGGTTCCCCTGGTCAGAAGAAACATCACCAAATTTTGCTATAATTTATTTTTCAACATGCTAATTATTGGAATTAAAATACTCAAAACAATGACAAGCAATTCAAAAATCAATAACTTCTCATAGGGATGACCTCTGACATTGGAAAATTCATGTAATGTTCCCTAGATCAGAGGCTTCAAAAGTCCTATGGTCTCATGCCATGGTGAATTGTCTATGCAAAAGGATAATTAAAATACCACAGAGAGTAAATAAATCATTAAAAATAAAATACTTGATGAAATGAGTTGATTTCTTTTCCACGTTATTTTCCTCTGTTCACTGAGCAAGAGGGTATTTTTATTTTATTTTTAGGATTTTTCTAGACAAAGTTATGCATTTTTGAAGTTCTGGGTATTTAATAAATAAGAAAATTCCATATTATCCTACTTATCCTACGCGGCGCCGCGTCAAGCTCGGCGGCTCCGAAGGGGTGCGTGTCATGCTGTGATTGGGCGCCGCCATCTGAGTCAGCCGTCCAGAGGCCTGCCTTTCACGTAACATCTTCCAGTCCAACGCGATCTGAGCCATCCATCTGATACACGCATGATCCAACGGCTCCTGGTCATCGTCTCCGACTGGTGTGAACCCGTGACCGTTGACCTTCTAGCCCTAATATCTCCCTCATTTCACAATGAATTTTTATGTTCTTATGCTCTATGGATTCTTCTTGAAGAGACGAACACATCCATACGGTAAACATGCATTGAAATCGATTCATATCAAATGGATAATCTCCAGAAGCTCGGGAGGAAGAGAGAGCTCATACATTTGCTCAGAGAAGTGAAGCTTCGATCTGAGAGTTGTTTCACGTTCGATTGGGTCCAAGAAAGCTCCGCATGAAGTCTCTTGGCCCGGTGAATCGCTCTAGGTACAAAAGTGACCACGGCTCGATCACAAAGCTTGGAGGCCGGAAGCAATGACCGGCCCGGTGAGGGGGCTTTTGCCGGGAAACTTCTCCTCTCGGTCCGGTGAAGGTGTAGAGTCAATCAATTCGAGGATCGACTCACCGTGGTGAAGTGTCCTGGTTTTGGGCTTGAATTTCAACTTTGAAATCGAGCTCACAGAGAGGAAATGGCAGGAGGATTCCGAGTGTGGGATCAAGTTCTCCAGTGTGGGGGAGAGTCCGGAATGATTTTGGCGAGTTTCGTATGGTTTGTTTCAGTACCCCCCTTGGCCGAGAGGAGGTGGTGTTTAAATAGGGCTGGCTGGAGGGCTTCCCAAGGAGAGTTGAAGGCTTGGATCAGCTGCTTAGATCAAGGGAAGAACAGCCATGGCAGCCATTATGCATGGGGCAGCTCAGCAAAATGGAATTTTAATGTTTGGCTCCTTCCAAGGTCTCGGCCATGGTGTTTTCCGGCGGCTGTGGTGGCTGGCCGGCCAGGCATGGGTCACCATCTTGACCAGGGAAGTCAGGGCTGGGGTTTGGTGAGGTGAATTGGCTTTGGACATGTGTAAAGGAGTTGGCTCTAAGTGGTATGGGGATAAGGCCATTTTAGGCTTGGTTTGGTCAACCCATCCAAATGGATTAGGTTCACTCTCCCATAACCTGATTTTGGGCTGAGGCAATCAGTTGGGTCAGCCTCCCATGTGTGGTGGAGTCTCCATCAAGGATTAGGTGGCAAAACATGGTTTAGTGTGTGACATAGATATGGCTAAAAAGGCTTAATGAAGGATTAGGAAAGGGGCCCTCCTTTTGCCATTAATAGCTTGGTCACATGTCAAACCCCTCATGGCTTCACATGGGGCTTAAGGATGACTCCATGGCTCTTATATGGCTTGGGAAAAGTTGGCTTGGTTTCATGGAAATTGGTTTAAGGAATTTTGGTATTTTGGTTTAAAATTTGGATGGTTTGTCATATGGCTTTGTTTAGAAAGGTTTGATTGTTGATTTAGGACTTAGGAATGATTTTAATTAAGTGAGGATGAGATGAGATTGTAATGTGGGCTTTAGGATGGGCTTGGGCTTTTAAGTTTGGTTTGGAATGGGGTTTTGAATGTCTTTTGGAAGTGGGCTTTTAGATGAAAATTTTGCAAAGGCACATGCCAAATAAATGTTGGGTTTAGTTTAAGGATGTGTCATGAGTGATTTGGATCAAATTTGAGGTGGTTTGGAATTGAATTGGGTCTAAATTGGCTCTCTTTAGTGATAGGGTCAAAATAGCTCAAAATGGACTAACTTGGGCTAAGGTTGGGCTAATGTTGAAATTGAAGTAAAACTAATATTGATAAATGTTTATGGGAGTGTTTCAAAGAGGTTTCATCTTTGGTTGGGTTTTGATTTTGGGATTTGGGCCTATTTGGATTAGATTTAGGTGTAGGCCCATTTAGGGGATTTTGGGTTTGGGTTGAATTTGAATAGGGTTTGGGTCCAAATTTTAGGCAAATCATGTTATTATTTTGTTTGTGGGGATGTTAGGGAAGGTTTAGAAAAGGTTTGGGGTTAATTGGAGTTGAATTGGTTTGGTTTGGGCTAAGTTTGGGTCATGGGCCAAAATTGGGCCTTAAGCTTAAAAGTAAAATTAGATTCAAGTGTCAATCAAATTAGACTTGGATTTTGTCCAGATTGATATTGGTGTTTTTGAATTGAAGTTTAGAATTGAATTGTACCAAAATTGGGGTCAATTGGGGTGGTTTGGTTTGACATTGGGTTCACTTTGGGTTAAAATGGGTCAAATTGGGGGTTTTGACAAAAGTGGGGTAAATTGACAAAATTGGCCTATGGTGTAGTTGAACAAAATGAAATTGGGAATATTTGGGTTTTTATGGAATTTTCTAGGAATTTTTGGAATTTTTGGATTTTTGGGTCAAGATGGGCATTTTGGTAATTTGGAGGGTATTGGGAGTATTTTTTGAAATTTTGGTATTTTTGGCTGTAAATGATCAATTTGATCGGTGGGAAATATTCAAGGTTAATTTTTGGAAATTCGGGTTATTTGAAAATTTTGGTGGTTTTGAGTAATTTCACAGGCTTTTAAGTAGGTTTGGTGGGTTCGGGTCTCGGGTCAAAAATTAAAATTTTGGAAAAATAAAGATTGATCAAATTTAAGTAAAGTGGAATCACATTGGTTGAGCCATGGAGCCATATTAAGCCCATAGGAGCCATGAGGGGACTCATTTGAGGCATTCACTATGTTGTTCCTAACCCTCTTCGCCGTGGGCTTGGGGTTAAGGACTATCCATACGAATTATCCACATGAGTCAGGAAGTCAAGCTAGGCATGAATAGTTTTAGGATTAGGAATGTGTGTGAAAGTTTAATGTATGTGCAGGTCAGCCCTCACCAGACCAGGCCACCCAGGGTGATCCTAAGGCCAAAGAGTCCTATAGGGAACTCATCCTTTAAACCTCCACATTTGATCTCAACCCTCTAGGTGATTAGGGGTTTATAATCACGCTTGTGGGGTTTGCAGGGAGTTAAGAAGTGGTTGAGCTTCTAAAGGGGTAGGTTCCATCTCTAGTCCTCTAAGATAGTCAAAGAAAAAGCCTAAGGCTAGATCCTAAGTACTAAAGAGAGAAGAGAAGACCTCATCAAAAATGAGGTCAACAAGAGCCGGTTGAGCCTGCTTACTCGAAAAACACCATATAAACCTCATTAGCCATGGATGATGCCTAAGCTTCATCTCCTTCCCCATTTTCGCAAAAATACACCACTTAGATCCATTTTGAGGTCAAAACATCAAGTATTTGGGTGCGAAATCACTTGATTTCTTCGTCTCGAGGTCAGATCTACACTCTAATCCATTTACTTTCGATTTTCACCATAGTTTTTCCTATATTTTGCTAAAAACCAAAATTTTGAGAAAAATTTTGATTTTTTGGTATTCTATTTGGATTTTTAAACTTATTTTAAGTTTCTTAAACTTAAAAGGAGTTTAAATATTTGATTCCTAAATTTGGTGTTATTTTCTTTCACGTTTAGTTGACACCGAAATCTAAGCGAGGGAAGGGACAAGAAAGCTTTGACAGTAGCTAGTTCATGACTGCGGCAACGCATTTTTGATATCACAAAATTGCAACATCGATAAAGTTTATCTCGGAGCGAAGCTTTTTCAATCCGGGTGAAATGATCAAAAACAAAATCGTTGCTCACAACTGGCAACGATTATGTTATTTCACTTCTGTTGTTGTTATTCCCGTCGTTCGTGAATTTTATGCTAACTTTTAGATGCGGAAGATTGTGAAGTCTTCGTCGCAGGTATTGGAGTAGATTTACTCCGGAGAGGATCAATGTGTTTTATGGACTTCCACCTACCATCAAGTGCCACTATTCTGGATTATCTCCATCTGAGGGAGATCTTGAGATGATTATTGCTTATTTGACTGACGGCATGTCGGCATATTTTTAGGTTGTGTGTTTTATTTTGAAAAGGGGGGTCGCCTACCGTGTCGTCTGGCGAATTTTTAATTTAATTAAAATAAATAATTTGAAAAGTAATATTTGATTTTGAAAATAATTTTAAATTTGAAGGTTTTAAGATATGAGATTAAACCGATCTCACATCCCAAGTAGTTTATATAAACGAGCACCGCACCACGAACCGTGTATCTATCCCTAAGGATAGACACACTGCTCGACGGTGGGGCTCGATTAAATAAACTAGAAGATTTGTGACATCCATTTGGTCTGCGAACCAATTTTATAAGCCGACAAAATTCCCCTGCTTAATATGAAAACATTAAACATGGTTTATATTACCTGGGTTCTTCAAAATTCCCTATAAGGGCAAGCCCCTATAGTTAATTACATCTTAAGTGACGGGAATCACCTAAGAAAACTCTCGATAATAATCAATAATTCTGCTCTTAAGAATTTCAAAATTTAAGGTTTTATAAGATTGAATTTTGGAATTTCAATAGGGAATGGATCAAGTTTGGAACATTTTGTTTTGTGAATCCAAAGGAAGAAAGGTAGGAGAAATCACTGATTCGAAGTGAACTTCGGTAATTTCCCGACTATCCTATTGTTTGGCTTCGAATTTAGGAAAGTCCTAATGTTTATTTAGTATTTCAATCCTGCCAATTTTAATTAATTAGGGCTTATATTTGTATGATAAAATTAAACAAATAGCCTGGAAGATGTGAGGGTTTATTGTCGTATCGGACGACTACCTCGGAATCCTAAGACCGGTTAGGGCTTAATTTGCAATGCAAATGCCTATCGAAGAGTTGAGGATTTATGTTGCACTAGGCAAGCTACCTCGAAGTCCTATGGCTTTGTTGTTTAAATTCTAAGAAGGTTTTGTCGAAGTAGGTTCGAGTTTTGCCGACGACGATGGCCGTGCTCGCCCACCATGCTCCAAGCTCCTCGTTGTTGCAGAGGTTTAGTTTTAGAAATCATAAATCGTGGGATGAGAAAAGTGTTTTGGTTTAGAGAAGTCTTAATTTTCCAAGTGTTCTTTATGTTTTGATTAAAACAAATCTTAAAGTTGATTATAACGACACCGGTTAAGATCCCACGGTTCCATCCTTCCGGCATCATTATTTTTATCGGATTCACTTAGTCCAGATGAATTTGCTAAACTCAACCGAATGAGTTCCACACTTTCATTTAGACCGTGGAAATCCCGTTAGCAACACGTAGGTTACATCATCCGAGGTATTCCCGATCATCCAACAGGACGTTTTAATTTAGTTGCAATTGTAGTTTTGTGTTACGTTTGTGATTAAATTTTGAGTTGTTTTATATTTTGAAATGTTGTGGCGGTGAATTTTATCTTGCAATGACTTTTAACTTAGTTTTGGTTTCAGTTTTAGGGACTATCCTAAAGGTGTGGGTTTTCATGCAACAGTTGTTTTATCATGCAAGAGAAGTAAAGTGCATTTGCAATAAAGTAAATTGCAATAAAGTAAATTGCAATGAAATAAATTGCAATAAAATAAAAGCGTACCTGGAGGGTCTTCCCGTCATCCCAAGCTGCACTTAAAACACAATTAGAATATTTAAGCAAGTTCCTAGGTAAAGCTAAGGGAAAGGTTATGGTTTTCTACCAAATTCCTAATCCTATAGCTAGTCATCTCCTATGACGTCTAGGTTCTTTGTGTTTTTGTTTGAGGACGATTTTCTTCATCAAAGAACAATTAAATCCAATTGTTCTTATAAATATCCTATCATATTGAGGAAGTGCTTAAGAAGAATCTTAAACATCTTTTCAATATTTTTAGGATTGTTTTAAGTCCAAATGAATTTAATTATATAAATGAATCAATCGTCCGAGGTTTTCAAGTTTTGTTGTTATCTTACTCAGTGAACTAGGACATTTGAATATCCTATAAGTGAAGTAACATTTCATTTAATGTTCTGTTTAGGAGTTATAATAACCAAAGCTTTCAAGGGTAAATTAGTATTCAAATGATTTGATTTAAGTTAAAGGATTTAAATTTGGAATAGTGTTCAAGTTACTTTATATTTAATTTCTTTTATGTCTTAGGTGATGTTATATTTAATTCAATTTAATTTAATTGAGTTTTAATTTAATTTAATATAGTTTAATTTAATTTGATTTGATGTTTAATTAATTTGATTTGATTTAATTTAATTTAATTATTTAATTTAATTTAATTTAATTTAATTTAATTTAATTTAATTGCTTAATTTAATTTTATTTAATTATTTAATTTAATTTAATTTAATTTAATTTAATTTAATTTAATTTAATTTAATTTTAATTTAGTTTAATTTAATTTAATTTAATCATTTAATTTAATTTAATTTAATTTAATTTAATTTAATTTTAATTTAGTTTAATTTAATTTAATTTTATTTGATTTAATTTTAATTTAATTTTAATTTACTTTATTTTTAATTTTAATTGAAATTTTAAAAGAATTTAATAATTCAATTAAGTCTTTTAATGTTTTACATTTGAGTTATCATTTTAATTAAGAGTTGAGTATTAATGATATAATTAGTTTAGGGATTTTTAAATTAAAGAATAAATCTCTTCCTAATAAATATCCCTTATTTTAATAATTCCAATTTATTATTCCTCCAAATTTAATCTATTATTTAATTAAAGTTTAATCATTTTAAAATTATTTAATGGGTTTCTACCCTTTAATTATTTAAATTTCAATCATCCAAACCAGATTAAGATCAAATATTTTACTTGTTGATTTTTTTTTGTTAAGCCTAAAGTTTTAATTAAGGGTTAAAAGTTTAATTACCATTTTACCCTTTAAGCTTAATAATTTCATAACTCACTAAATTGAACCCAAATGAACTTGAAATTTTTATGTGACTTCACTCATATGTCAATAAAGACATGAGAGGAGAAAAATGTGATTTTTCTGTATTTAATTTATTTATATAATTATTTTTGGTGGAAAATAGGGATTTTCAAGGAAAATTTAATAACATGACCAAGGGAAAGTTTCTATCCTTAAGAAAATTAGGGGACATTCCTAATGACCAGAGAAGCACTTGGACCAATTTTGGTGATTTTTTTGAATTATATTATTTTTATTATAATTATTTTGAATTTTGGAGTGTTAATTAATTTAAAAATAAAATAAATGTTGAAAAATGGGTTTTATATTTTTCAAAAATCTCTCTGATATCAAGGAAACCAGAGAAGCAAATTTTGCAATTTTCTGATTTTTCTATGATTTATTATAATTATTTTAGTGAAAATGCTAGAAAATATATTTTTTAATTTTTAAAATTACCTTAGGGCTTTAAAATTCAATATCTCACTAAATAGACCTAAGAAAAATGTGGGATTTGTTCCTAAGTAATTAAAATTCAAAATGTGACATTTTGGTGAATTTTATTATTTTTGTGATTTTTATTATTTTTTAATTATTAAAAATATTAAAATATTATTAAAAATCAACTTTTTTAGAAAATTGAAATTTTAATTTTCTTAGGTTCCCCTGATATCGAGAGGCTCCAAAAACAATTTGATGGATTTTTAAAAGGTATTTTAAAAGTTATGAATTTTTAAAGTTTAAAATGGCTAAGTGACTTAATCAACCCAATTAGTGGGGCTAACCAAGTCCAATTGACCTCAAATTTTTATGGTGGATTCCTCTGATCCTAAAGGTCAGTGGAGAATTGATTTCAAGTCAATTTGATGCCTGGTTAACTCTAATTAATTAAAGACCTATTTTGGGTGTTTAAGCCAATTAGAGTTGTTTTGAATGAACTAAGCCAAAATCTATTTTTCCTAGGGTTCTCTCGGTCATAAGGAACATCACCAAATTTTCCTAGAATTTATTTCACAACATGCTATTTACTGGAATTAAAATACTCAAAACGAGTGACTCGAACTTGAAAAATCAAGAACTCTTCATAGGGATGGCCTCTGACTTTGGAAAATTCAGGGAATGTCCCCAAATTCAGAGGCTTCAAAAGCCCTATGGTCTCATGCCATGGTGAATTGTATGCATGCATGGAGAATTAAAATAATGCAGAGAGTAAATAAATCATAAAAAATAAAATATTTGATGAAACTAAGTGATTTCTTTTCCACATTATTCTCCTCTCTTCACTGAGCAAGAGGGTATTTTTATTTTATTTTTCTGATTTTTCTACACAGAGATATGAATTTTTGAAGTTTAGGGAATTAAATAAATCGGAAAATACCCTATTTTTCTATTTATCCGAGTCGGCGCCGCCGCATCCTCGGCAGCCTCCGAAAGGCCACGCGGCGCGCTCCCATTCGACGCCGCCACTCGAGTCAGCAGCCCGGGCCCCGCGGTTCTCGTACCGTCTCCTAGTCCGACGCCATCTGAGCCGTCCGTCCGCGCGTGTATTGAATGGACGACATCCGTTCATCGTCCCCAAGTGTTCTCACCTGAGAGCCGTCCACACTAAATCCCTAAGATCTCACTCGATTCTCAATGGATTTTTACGTTCTTATGCTCTATGGATTCGTCTTGAAGAGACGAACACATCTATACGGCTAACATGCATTGAAACTAAGGCATTTGAAATGGAGAATCTCCAGAAGCTCGGGATGGAAAGTTAACTCATACCTTGGCTCAGAGAAGTGTGGCTTCAATCTGAGAGTTGTTGCACTTCGATTGGGTCCCAGCAAGCTCCGGATGAAGTCTCCCGGTCTCGTGAATTGTCCGGATATGATTTCGACCAAGCCCGATCACAAAGCTTGGAGGCCGGAGCAACCGGGTGGCTCGGAGATGGGGCTTTTGATGGTGGACACCTTCCCTTGGTCCGGTGAAGGTGTAGAGCCAATCAATTTGGGAATTGACTCACCGTGGAGAAGTGTCCTGGTTTTGGGTGGAATTTCAACTCGAAATTGAGCTTACGGAGGAGAAATGGCAGGGGGATTTCACCGGGAATCAAGTGCTCTAAGGGTGGAGGAGGGTCCGGAACAATTTTGGCGTAGTTTTGGCAAGGTTTATGCTTCTCTTCTTCTCATGGCCGAGAGGGGTGGAGTTTAAATAGAAGCTGGTCGGGGGCCTCCTGGGGGAGTTAGGGCTTGGGATCAGCTGCTCTGGTGAGGAGAAGAACAGCCATGGTGACCACTAGGCATGGGGCAGCTCAGCAAATGAGAATTTCAATGTTGGCTCACATGTGAGCTCTCGGCCATGGTGTTTTCCGGCGGCTTGGTGGCCGGCCGGCCAGGCAATGGTCACCATCTTGGTCAGGTGGGTCAGGGCTGGAGGTTTGTGCAATCAATTGGCCATGGACATGTGTAAAGGCTTTGATCCAAAGTGGAATGGGGCATGGCTAGATTTGGACCTAAATGGGTCAACCCACCCATTTGGGCTAGGTGCACCACCCAAGGCCTGGTTTAGGCTGAGGAGAAAGTGATTTGGATCAGCTTGATTAGTGGGGTCAAGTCACAATCCAAGTACAATTAGGCTTAAGCATGGTTTAGTGGAGTCATGGAAGTGGTTAATCACCTTTAGGAATTAAGGAAAGAGCCTCCTCCTTTTGCCCAAAATGGCATGGTGACATGTAAAGAGGCTCTCATGGCTTGCATATGGCTTGTGCATGGCTCCATGGCTCCATTTGGCTTGGGAAAAGTGAAGTCAATTTCATGGAAATGGATTTAAGGAAAATTTTGGTATTTAGGGGTGATTTGGCATGAGGCTTGATTTGGAATTATTTGATGATGAATTTAGGACTTAGGGATGATTTTAATTGAAAGTATGATGAGGGGAAATGTCATATGGGCTTTGGAAGAATTTTGGGCTTTTTTGAAAGGGTTTTAGATGGGCTTTTAAGATGGATTAGGAAAGTGGGCTTTTAGATTTTAAAATGGATTTTGGGATGAAATTTTGTAAAGAGGTTGGGCCAAATAATTGTTTGGTTTAGCTCATGGATGTGTCATGAGTGACTTGAAGCAAATTTGGGGTAGTTTGGATTTGAATTGGGTTGAATTTGGGTTAGGTTTGGGCTTAGGTCAAAAAATGGGCCTTTTAACCTTGGGTTGAGTTTGAGTGGGGTTTGGGTTCAAATTTTGGGCAAATCATGTTAGGGTTTTGTTTATGGGAATGTTAAGGAAGATTTAGAAAAGGTTTGGGGTTAATTGGAGTTGAATTGAGTGAGTTTGGGTTAAGTTTGGGTCATGGGTCCAAATTGGGCTTTAAGGCCAAAAGTGAGATTGGATCCAAATGTCAATCAAATTGGACTTGGATTTTGTTTAGATTGGTATTGGGAATGTTGAATTGAAGTTTAGAATTGAATTGGACCAGAATTTGGGTCAATTGGATAGGTTTGGTTTAACATTGGGTTCACTTTCGGTTAAAATGGGTCAAATTGGGGGTTTTGACAAAAGTAGGGTAAATTGACAAAATTGGCCCATGGTGTAGTTGGACAAAATGAAATTGGGAATATTTAGGATTTTCTGGAATTTTCTGGGAATTTTCTGAATTTTTGGATTTTTAGGCCAAGAAGGGTATTTTGGGTATTTGGAGGGTATTGGGAGGTATTTTTGGAATCTTTGGTATTTTTGGAATCTTTGGTACTTGAGTGATGTGGAGATGTTTGGGATTGATTTTGGAAAATTTTGGGTAATTTGGAAATTTTGCAAAAATTTGGGTAATTTCAAGGGTTTTGGGTAGGTTTAGTAGGTTTAGTAGGTGTAGGGTCCCGGGGGTCAAAAATTGAAAATTTGGGAAATTGAAGATTGGGTGAATCTAGGTGGAAAGAAATCATTTTGGTTGAGCCATGAAACCATTTCAAGCCCATATGAGCCATGAAAGGACTCATTTGAGGCATTCACTATGTTGTTCCTAACCCTCTTAGCCAAGGGCTTAGGGGTTAAGGACCATCCATGTGAATCACCTACATGAGTCGGGAGGTTAAGTTGGGTATGGGTGTGGTTTTAGGAAGTGTGTGGAAATGTAGTGTGTAAGTGTAGTGTAAGTCAGCCCCTTCACCAGACCAGGCCACCCATGGCAGTCCTAAGGCCAAAGAATCCTATAGGAACTCATCCTTTAAACTTCCACATTTGATTTCAACCCTCTAGGTGATTAGGGGTCTATAGTTAAGTTTGTGGAGTTTGCAGGGAGTTTAGAAGTGGTTTAAATCTCTAAAATGTGGGTCCCAATTCTAGTCCTCTAAGATAGTCAAAGGAAAAGCCTAAGGCTAGATCCTAAGCACTAAAAAGAAGAAGGGAAGACCTCATCAAAAATGAGGTCAACACGGCACTAGAGCCTGGAAGATCCGGAATGAAAAACGAGTAAACTTCAAATCTTCTAAGCTAAATGGTGTTTCAAAGGCTTGGCATTATTTTATTTCTGCTAGACTTCTACCTTCCAACCACCTGAGTGAAGTTACCAGAGAAAGAGCTATCATGAACTATTGCATTCAGGAGAGGAAGCTGATAGTTGTCGGCAATATTATTTATGATTCCGTGGAGTCTACTGCTAGATCCAGTACTTCTAGGGGACTGGGATTCCCATCTTTGATGTATTCTTTATGTGTTAGAAATGGAGTCACTGCTGATATTTCTGAGGAGAAGCTGAAGTCTACCAAGCCAATTGGGCAAGAGAGTGTTAGTATATATGATCGTCTTCGAGGGAAGAGATCGGTCGCTCCTTCTACTTCTGCACACACTTCAGGTAGACCATCCACTTCCAGACCTTCTACTTCTACTGCTGAGCCACCATCTAGTTTTTGGGAATCGATGCATGATCAGTTTATAAAGCAGCCGCATGTGTTATTTCAAACTCACTACAGAATTGATTCTATTGATAAGAAAATTGATCATTTATCTGAGTATACAGTAGTTACGATGCTGAGTATGATGAAGCTCTCGTTAGATTCCTGAAGGGAGAGAATGATGTTCTGTTTCCTACCTTTCCTAGTTTCTCACCATATGTTGATCCTAAAGATGTTGAGTTTTCTTTTGGTGATGATGACGATGCTGAGGCTACAGACAATGATTGGTGGCCTGATTTACCTCTGAATTGTGCTAAGTCTGTTGTTAGTTTAGTTTGTTTCCTAGTATTGATTGTTGTTTGTTGTTTGCTAATTTAGATTTATTTATGTACTTTGTGTGGATTGTTGGGTGTTAAGACTATTGTTAAAGAATTTTTAATGTATTGTGTTTAAGATTGAAATTTGGATAAATTTATGTTTATTTATGTTTCAGACT
This sequence comes from Papilionanthe hookeriana x Papilionanthe teres, assembly GCA_022702705.1. Classification (NCBI taxonomy): domain Eukaryota; kingdom Viridiplantae; phylum Streptophyta; class Magnoliopsida; order Asparagales; family Orchidaceae; genus Papilionanthe; species Papilionanthe hookeriana x Papilionanthe teres. The sequence continues at coordinate 81,553,543 of CM040423.1, forward strand.
CTATCGTTTAGTAGTCGATATTGTTGTTCTATTTCGTTATTATAAGTAGTATAGTCATTTAATTTAATTACTAATGAGCCTGCTTACTTTTATACCTGCTTCATTATTTTAGTATTATTCATAAAAGCATGTGTAGAAATAAATTTTTCTTTCTAGAATGTTTTTTTACATACTTATTAAATTCCTTTTTAAAATTATGTTTTTCTTTCTCTCATACTTTTAAAAAAAAAATTTCATGATAGACCAAAACTTAAGTTTGGAGGAAAGGGAAAATACATTCAAATTTAAATTTTATTTGTCCTTTAAGAACTAACATTTTCTTAAAATAAAATTTTTTTAACATAACATGAGGAATGAAGAATCTATTTAAGATCACTTAAATTTTTGAAATTATAAATAATTTTGTGGACTTAATCAAAAATTTTAATAACTTTGATTGATTTTAAGAATAGAATTATTCAACTTAAAGAAGAATGAGATTAAGAAAATTTTCTATTCATAGTAGAGATAATTAAATTTTAGAAGTATTAAAAAATTAAAAATTATAACTCGAAAAATAATAGATTGAAATTCTTTTGGAAATCTATGTATGTTATAATAATTAAGTGAAAATGTATAAGTTTGAAAATATAAGTTAAGGATAGTGAAGTTCAAAACCATTAACAGGCTATCCAGATACAGTAATCCTCTCTTTAAAAAAAAAGGGATAGAAAAAAAAAAAGAAAAAGATAGGAGAAGCTTAAGGAAATGCCTAATCAAAAATTGGCTTCACTTGAATTAACTTATAAAAAGAAAGCTGATTACATATATTACTTAATTTTTATGCATATATTTTTATTAGAAAAGAATTTCATGAAGATCTTTTACTTGTGAATAATTTATGTGATCTTAATATAATAAACTACAATTATTTTTGAAGTGAATGAAAAATTTTTTAAGTCTTATGATTTGGTAGTTAGAATATTCTTTAAATTCTTAAAATTAAACTTAATTAGTGAAATTTGGTTAATGATTTACTAAAGCCTTTATAAAATCAAAAATCATAAGGAGTCTTAAATATTTACCTTATTATTCCAAATGTTATACATTTTATATGGTAAAAAGGGATACTTGAGGACAAGTAACGTTTAAGTTTAGGGGATTTTGATCCAAGAAAAAAATACCTATTTTTATGCCTTAATTTTTATTAAATTTTAAGGATATTATGTTTTACTGAAAGATATTTTTGTGTTTTTGGATGTAGGTGTGTTGACCTCATTTTTGATGAGGTCTTCTCTTCTTCTCTTTAGTACTTAGGATCTAGCCTTAGGCTGTTCCTTTGACTATCTTAGAGGACTAGAATTGGGACCCACCTTTTAGAAATTCAAACCACTTCCTGCAAACTCCACAAACTTGACTATAGACCCCTAATCACCTAGAGGGTTGAAATCAAATGTGGAAGTTTAAAGGATGAGTTCCTATAGGACTCTTTGGCCTTAGGACTGCCCTGGGTGGCCTGGTCTGGTGAAGGGGCTGACTTACACATACACTACACCTATACACTACACTTTCACACACCCATACCTAACTTGACCTCCTGACTCATGTGGGTGATTCACATGGATGGTCCTTAACCCCTAAGCCCTTGGCTAAGAGGGTTAGGAACAACATAGTGAATGCCTCAAATGGGTCCCTTCATGGCTCATATGGGCTTGATATGGCTTCATGGCTCAACCAAAATGATTTCATTCCACTTACATCCACCCAATCTTCAATTTCCCAAATTTTCAATTTTTGACCCCCGGGACCCTACACCCGCTAACTTACCCAAAACCCTCGAAATTACCCAAATTTCTCAAAAATTTCCAAATTACCCAAAATTCTCCAAAATCAATTCCAAACATTTCCACATCACTTAAACTGATCATCCATACCCAAAAATACCAAAAATTCCAAAAATATCTCCCAATACCCTCCAAATACCCAAAATACCCCTCTTGGCCAAAAAAATCCAAAAACTTAGAAAATTCCCAGAAAATTCCAGAAAATCCCAAATATTCCCAATTTCATTTTGTCCAACTACACTATGGGCCAATTTTGTCAATTTACCCTACTTTTGTCAAAACCCCCAATTTGACCCATTTTAACCCAAAGTGAACCCAATGTCAAACCAAACCTACCCAATTGACCCCAATTTTGGTCCAATTCAATTCTAAACTTCAATTCAACATCCCCAATACCAATCTAGACCAAATCTAAGTCCAATTTGATTGACATTTGGATCCAATCTCACTTTTGGCCTTAAAGCCCAATTTGGACCCATGACCCAAACCTAACCCAAACTCACCCAATTCAATTCCAATTAACCCCAAATCTTTTCTAAATCTTCCTTAGCATTCCCACAAACAAAACACTAACATGATTTGCCCAAAATTTGGACCCAAATCCCACTCAAATTCAACCCAAAGCTAAAAGGCCCATTTTCGACCTAAACCCAAACCTAACCCAAATGAGCCCAAATCCCAAAATCAAAGCCCAACCAAAGTCAAAACCTCTTTGAAACACTCCCATAAACATTTCTCAACATTGATTTTACATCAATTTCAACCCTAGCCCAACATTGGCCCAACTTGGCCCACTTGGACCTATATTGGCCCACTTACCAAATAAATCCAAATTCAAACCAATTCAACCCCAAATCACATCAAATTGACTCCAAGCCCTTCATAGAACATCCCTAAACCAATTATGACATTTATTTGACAAATTCCTTCACAAAATCTTCACCCAAATGCCCATCCTAAAATCAAAAAAGCCCATTCCCCTTAAACTTTCCTAAAAGCCCACTTCACCACATTCAAAAGCCCAAAATCTACCCTAAAGCCCACATGACATCTCCATTTTGTCATCCACTTAATTAAATCCATTACCTAAGTCCTAAATTCACCATCAAATTATTCCAAATCAAGTTTCACACAAATTTCCATCAAATTACCAAAAATTCTTAAAACCCATTTTCATGAAAATGACCAAACCTTTTCCCAAGCCAAAGGTGAGCCATGCAAGCCATGGACAAGCCACATGAAGCCATGGAAGGCTTGACATGTGATCAAGCCATTAATGGCAAAAGGAGGGGCCCCTTTCCTAATCCTCCTTAACCCCTTTTTTACCTTAAGCATGTCACACACTAAACCATGCTTAGCCTCCTCATCATGGATGGAGACCACACCATTCTCTCTTGGCTGACCCAAGTGATCTTTTCAGCCCAAGACCAGGCCTTGGGTGGTGAACCTAGCCCAAAACCATGGGTTGACTCATTTGAACCCAAAATGGTCTTCCCCCATTCCATTTCAATCCAAGCTCTTTACACATGGCAATTGCCAATTGCTTGCACCAAGTCCCACTCCGACCCACCCGACCTTGAGGGTGACCCATGCCCGGCCGGCCGGCCACCAAGCCGCCGGAAAACACCATGGCCGAGAGCTCACATGTGAGCCCAACTTGGAATTCTCACCGTCGCGCCGCCCCATCCCTAGTGGCCATTGGAGCCGTTCTTCTCTTGCCAAGAGCAAGTCGATCCCAAGCCCTAACTCTCCCCGGGAGGCCCTCCACCCTCTCCTATTTAAACACCACCCCTCTCGGCCATGAGAGGTGCCGAAAACAAACCTTAAGGAAACTCGCCAAAATTGTTCCGGACTCCTCCCCAAACACGGCGCACTTGATCCCCAAGTGAGATCCCCCCGTTATTTCTTCTCTCGCGAGCTCAATTTCAGAGTTGAAATTTCACCCAAAACCAGGACACTTCTCCACAGTGAGACAATCCCCAAATTGATTGGTTCTACACCTTCACCGGACCAAGGGAAGGTGTCCACCACAGAAAGCCCCATCTCCGAGCCACCCGGTTGCTCCAGCCTCCAAGCTTTGTGATCGGGCTTGGTCGAAATCACATCTAGACAATTCACTGGACCAGGAGACTCCATCCGGAGCTTGCTAGGATCCAATCGAAGGTGCAACAACTCTCGCATCTAAGCCACACTTCTCTGAGCAAAGGTATGAACTAATTCTTCATCCCGAGCTTCTGGAGATTCTCCATTTCGAATGCTTTAATTTCAATGCATGATAACCGTATAGATGTGTTCGTCTCTTCAAGACGAATCCATAGAGCATAAGAACATGAAAATCCATTGAGTATCGAGTGAGATCTTAGGGATTTAGTGTGGACGGCTCTCGGTGAGGACGCTCGGGGACGATGAACGGATGTCGTCCATTCAATACACGCGCGGACGGACGGCTCAGATGGCGTCGGACCAGGTGATGGTACAAGAACCGCGGGGCCCGGGCTGCTGACTCAGATGGCGGCGTCGAATGGGAGCGCGACACGCGGCGTTTCGGAGATGCCGAGGATGAGTTGGCGCCGCGTGGATAAATAGAAAATTAGGGTATTTTCTTATTTATTTAATTCCCTAAACTTCAAAAATTCATAACTCCGTGTAGAAAAATCAGAAAAATAAAATAAAAATACCCTCTTGCTCAGTGAACAGAGGAGAATAATGTGGAAAAGAAATCATTTAATTTCATCAAGTATTTTATTTTTTATAATTTATTTACTCTCTGCATACTTTTAATTCTCCATGCATGTATACAATTCACCATGGCATGAGACCATAGGGCTTTTGAAGCCTCTGAATTTGGGAACATTCCCTGAATTTTCCAAAGTCAGAGGCCATCCCTATGAAGAGTTATTGATTTTTCAAATTCATGTTACTGTTTTTGAGTATTTTAATTCCAATAAATAGCATGTTATGAAATAAATTCTAGGAAAATTTGGTGATGTTCCTTATGACCGGAGAACCCTAGGAAAAATAGGTTTTGAGTTAGTTCATTTAAAACAACCCTAATTGGCTTAAACACCCAAAATAGGTCTCTAATTAATTAGAGTTAACCATGCATCAAATTGACTTGAAATCAATTCTCCACTGACCTTTAGGATTAGAGGAACCCACCATAAAAGTTTGAGGTCAATTGGACTTGGTTAGCCCCACTAATTGGGATGATTAAGCCACTTAGTCATTTTAAACTTTAAAAAATTCATAACTTTTAAAATACCTTTCAAAAATTCACCAAATTGGTTTTGGAGCCTCTCTGATATTAGGGGAACCTAAGAAAATTAAAATTTCAATTTTCTAAAAAAGTTGATTTTTAATAATATCTTAATATTTTTAATAATTAAAAAATAATAAAAATCACAAAAATAATAAAATTCTCCAAAATGTCACATTTTGAATTTTAATCACTTAGGAACAAACCCCATATTTTTCTTAGGTCTATTTAGTAAGATGTTAAATTTTAAAGCTCTAGGGTAATTTTAAAATTAAAAAAATGTATTTTCTAGCATTTTCACTAAAATAATTATAATAAATCATAGAAAAATCAGAAAATTGTAAAATTTGATTCTCTGATTTCCTTGATATCAGAGAGATTTTTGAAAAATATAAAATTCATTTTTCAACATTTATTTTATTTTAAATTAATTAACACTCCAAAACTTAAAATAATTATAATAAAAATAATATAATTCAAAAAATCACCAAAATTGGTCCAAGTGGTCCTCTGGTCATTAGGAATGTCCCCTAATTTTCTTAAGGACAGAAACTTTCCCTTGGTCATGTTATTAAATTTTCCTTGGAAATCTCTATTTTTTACCAAAAATAATTACATAAATAAATTAAATACAGAAAAATCACATTTTCTCCTCTCATGTCTTTATTGATATATGAGTAAAGTCACATAAAAATTTCAAGTTCATTTGAGTTTAATTTAGTGAGTTATGAAATTATTAAGCTTAAAGGGTAAAGTGGTAATTAAAATTTTTAATCCTTAATTAAAACTTTAGGTTTAATAAAAAATTAATAAGTAAAATATTTGATCCTAATCTGATTTGGATGATTGAAATTTAAATAATTAAAGGGTAGAAACCCATTAAGCAATTTAAAATGATTAAACTTTAATTAAATGATTGATTAAATTTGGATGAATAATAAAATTGGAATTATTAAAATAGGGATATTATTAGGAAGAGATTTATTCTTTAATTTAAAAATCCCTAAATTAATTATCTCATTAATAATCAATTCTTAATTAAAATGATAACTCAAATTTAAAATATATTAAAAGGCTTAATCATTAAACTAAAATTAAATTATTAAACTCTTTTAAAAAAAATTAAATTAAAATAAAAAATAAAATTAAATTAAAAAATTAAATTAAATTAAGTAAATTAAATTAAATTAAATTAAATTAAATTAAATTAGAATTAAAAGTTGAATTAAATTATATTAAACTAAATTAAATTAAATTAACAAATTAAATTAAATTAAATGAATTAAATTAAATTAAATTAAATAAATAAAACCAAATTAAATCAAATTAAGTTAAATATAATTAAATTAAATTAAATTAAATAAAATTAAATTAAATTAAATTAAATTAAATAAAATTAAATAAATTAAATTAAATTTAAATTAAATTAAATTAAATCAAATTAAATTAAAATTAAATCAAATTAAATTAAAATTAAATTAAATTAAATTAATTTAATGTAACATCAAATCAAACTAAATTGGATTAAATTGAATTAAATTAAATTAAAACTCAATTAAATTAAATTAAATTAAATTAAGTTGAATTAAATATAACATCACTAAAGACATAAAGAATTCAAAATAAATCTAAAATAACTTGAACACTATTCCAAAATTAAACACATTAACTTAAATCAAATCATTCGAATACCAATTTACCCTCGAAAGCTTTGGTTATTATAACTCCTAAACGTAACAATAAATGAAATGTTATCGCACTTATAGGATATTCAAATGTCCTAGTTCACCGAGTAAGATAACAACGAAACTTGAATTCTCGGACGATTAATTCATTTCTATAATTAAACCCATTCGGACTTAAAACAATCCTAGAAATATTGAAAAGATGTTTAAGATTATTCTTAAGCACTTCCTCAATATGATAGGACATTTATAAGAACAATTGGACTTAATTGTTCATTGATGAAGAAAATCGTCCTTAAACCAAAACACAAAGAACCTAGACGTCATAGGAGATGACTAGCTATAGGATTAGGAATTTGGTAGAAAACCATAACCCTTACCTTAGTTTTACCTAGGAACATGCTTAAATATTCTAATTGTATTTTAAGTGCAGCTTGGGATGACGGGAAAACCCTCCAGTACGCTTTTATTTTATTGCAATCTACTTTATTGCAATTTACTTTCTTGCAATTTCATTAATCGCATCGCACTTACTTTTCTTGCATGATAAACAACTCGTTGCATGAAAACTCACACCTTTAGGATGAACCCTAAAAATGAAACCAAAACTAAGTTAAAAGTCACTGCAAGATAAAATTCACCGCCACAACATTTCAAAATATAAAACAACTCAAAATTTAATCACAAACAGAACACAAAACTACAATTACAACTAAATTAAAACGTCCTCGTTGGATGATCGGGAATACCTCGGATGATGTAACCTACGTGTTGCTAACGGGATTTCCCACGGTCTAAATGAAAGTGTGGAACTCATTCAGTTGAGTTTAGCAAATTCATCTGGACTAAGTGAATCCGATAAAAATAATGATGCCGGAAGGATGGAACCGTGGGATCTTAACCGGTGTCGTTATAATCAACTTTAAGATTTGTTTTAATTAAAACATAAAAAAATACTTGGAAATTAAGATCCGCTCTAAACCAAAACACTTTTCTCATCCCCCGATTTATGATTTCTAAAACTAAACCTCCGCAACAACAAGGAGTTCGGAGCATGGTGGGCAAGACGGCCATCGTCATCGCCAAAACTCGAATCTACATCAGCAAAACTTTCCTAGAATTAAATAACAAAACCATAGGACTTCGAGGTAGTTTGCCTAGTGCAACATAAATCCTCAACCTTTTGTTAGGCATTTGCACCGCAAATTAAGCCCTAACCGGTTTAGGATTCCGAGGTAGTCGTCCGATACGACATAAACCCTCACATCTTCGAGGCTATTTGTATGATTCCGTCATATAAATATAAACCCTAATTAATTAAAATTGGCGGGATCAAAACATTTAAATAAATATTAGGACTTCCCTAAATCCAAGCCAAACAATAGGATAGTCGGGAAATTACCGAAGTTCGCTTCGAGTCTGTGATTTCTCCTACCTTTCTTCCTTTGGATTCCCAAAACAAAATGTTCCAAATTTGATCCATTCCCTATTGAAATTCCAAATTTCAATCCCTTGAAAATCTTAAACTTTGAAATTCTTGAGAGCGAGAATTATCGATTATTATCGAGAGTTTTCTTAGGTGATTCCCATCACTTAAGATGTAATTAACTATAGGGGCTTGCCCTTATAGGGAATTTTAAAGAACCCAAGTAATATAAACCCTGTTTAATGTTTTCATATTAAGCAGGGGAATTTTGTCGGCTTATAAAATTGGTTCGCAGACCAAACGGATGTCACAAATCTTCTAGTTTATTTAATCGAGCCCCACCGTCAAGCAATGTGTCTATCCTTAGGGATAGATACACGGTTTGTGGTGCGGTGCTCGTTTATATAAACTATTTGGGATGTGAGATCGGTTTAATCTCATATCTTAAAACCTTCAAATTTAAAATTATTTTCAAAATCAAATACTACTTTTCAAATTATTAATTTTAATTAAATTAAAAATTCGCCGACAGCTCCTGTTAGGCGACCCCCTCTTTTTTAAATAAAACACAACCTAAAAATATGCCGACAGATTTCTGGCGACTCACTGGGAAAATTCCTCTCTCCATTATAATCGGATAGCTTACGCTTTCAAAAATCGGTAGTGTATCCATGTCCTTAGTGGATCAAACTACCCTTCTTTCCGTTGGAATACTATGTTCATTTCTATCTTGAATAAGTATAGCCAACATTCTCTCGGATTTAGAAGCCACCTGTTTAGACACCCCTAAACGAGAGGTTCCGAGATCCTTTACCTCATTCCCGAGGTGGGGTGGACCCCAATAGGTGTTAGTTTAGGAGTAATCCTTCGAGTCGAGAAGTCTTGCTTAAGACTTTCTTTTCCTTTCCAACTCTGAATCGGATTCCTTACCTTCTCTACACCTTTGAACATTCCGTTCTAAATAAACAAACCCTCCAATAAGTGACTCTTTTAACAAATGATTCCTTCTTATAAATACATGAACAAGAATGAGTTCGGACTCTTTTCAATTCCTTTCTTCTCGTCCTAAAGAAAAGAAGCATAACTTGGGACTGACAACCAGAATCTACCCTGCAGAAATGGAAGCCCCGAAGCTGATTTTCTCCTTCACCAACGGACTAGACTTCGCTGTCTATAAGGATGAGCTGCCCGACAATGGGATCATCCGATTTGGACAAGGATTTGAAAACACGAATGTCAAGGTCACCGACGTCTCCCTCTTTGCACTGACGAACAAGGTATCTGAAGCTGAGGAACCGCTGCTTGAGTTCAACCTTAGGTCGACCCAAGAGTTTCCTCCCCGCAAAGGATCCCGACTAGGAGGAGATCGCCGTCCGCAGGAGGACTGCATTCATACTACCCCCACCTGGTCTAGTTGTTTCGCACCTACCCCGACTTCGCCAAATCAAAGGGGAAAGAAATCCAAAACTATGGTAAACTCCGTTACCGTGGAGGGTACGGATCTTCTCGTAAGACTTTCCGTTTTCGAAATCGGGTCCAGCTTCAAAGATTCCGTCACCGACAAGGACCCAAAGAAGAAACGAAGTAGAAGGATCGCCGGAGAAGCCGGAGCCGCCGAGATTGCTTTCTGGAGGAAATTCCGGAACCGCCGGAACATACACCGCTACCGGAATATACACCGCTACCGAATATACACCGCCGCTCGACTACATACCACTTTTGGGAGGAAGCGAGTTCCATCCCCTCTCCGCCGCAGAGGATGAGGAGAATGTTTGCAAGATTGCCTGCCACATTACCTCGGCCCGCATACTACAACGATAGTCGCAAGAAAAGAACTAGAACTACGCCGTTTGCTCGACCGCAAACTTTGGTAGAAAAGTTGGCAAGGAAGGAAAACCGCCCGTATCGGAGATTCTACGAAGGATGGGGCGGGTGCCGACCAAATCCCGTCTTGGGCCCCGAGTAGAGCCCGCCGTCATGACGGAAAAGCCAAGCAAGAGAATGAAGGCTAGCCCGCCCGTCGTAGTCTCGGGATTACGGATTAGGGAGGATACCACCTTCCGGCATTTGGTCGACGGACCATCCGGTCCTAGACCTTCCGTCGCTAGAAGGATGGTATGGCGTCCCACTACCGGGCGAGTTAACATTGAAACAGACGGCCCGAGAAAGAAAGTCTCGCTAGGAGGCTGGAATGCGAAGAAAGTGCTACCTGCGATAAAAGGGACTAGTGAAAAAGGGACCCGACGGCCTATCGCATGACAACCGCAAAGACACACGAAAGCCCCGCTAGAAGATGCCATGGAAAAGTCGAGAACCGATATCCGACGGTTGGCAAAAGAAAGAGAAGAAAAGTTCGGAGATGAGATCGATTCATCGGAGTTCATGGACGACGAATATGCGGAAATCAATATGGTTGAGACACGAGCTTCATCGGCTTCGCAAGGTGCTCCCGCGACCGCAGAAGAGAGGAGCCGGAACCGATGAGAAGACGGCTTCGGGAGAAAGACGACACGATCGCTCAAATGGCGAAAAGGATGGAAGAGATGGCCGTAGCTCCGGCCACTCTCCGCAGTCGAAGTACAACCACATAGAGAGACACCCCCGGAGGTCATTCACATTGTAGACGGAGGAAAGGAGATTACATCCGTCAATGGGGATGATCACCGAAAAAGGATACAACACAAAGTATGATCCCTAAAAAGGATATCAAGAACTTGGTAGAACAACGAAGTGCGAGAAGCCTTAGCACAATCGAAGAACGGGACATCCATTCGGACGGGTAGACCTTACCCGGAAGAATTCGACGCCGTCCAATACCCGAAAGGCTTCGTACCACCTCTCGTTCAAGACCTTCGACGGAACCGGAACCCCCGACAAGCATGTTGCACACTTTCGTGCCGGCTGTTGCAATGCCGGCGGGAGCGATGCATTACTCTTCCGACGGCTCGTCGCCAGCTTGTCGGGAATCGCCTTCGACCGGTATGCGAATTACCCAATGGTTCGCTGAAGACATTCTCGGAGCTAGAGAGCCTCTTCATCAAGCGATTCGCCGGAGCTCGGCACCACATCACTATAGGTGATTTAGTGGTAGAGAAACAAAGGCCGAATGAAACTTTGGTGGATTATATACTTCGATGGAGGAACTTAAGCATGAAGTGTGAACCACAACTGCAAGAACAACATGTAGTCGGCATCTTGCTTAAAAGCATTCACGGCCCGATAAGCACTTCTCCTCAAAGGATTCACTATTAAGACTTTCGAGAAGTTGTTAAGAAAGGCCGGAAGCTTGCAAGAAGAGGCGAAGCAATTAAGTTTCGCCGACAAGACGGACAAGCAGAAGCCGGTGAAGACCTTCAAAAAGAAATCCGGGATCGTTGCAGCAGTTGACAAAGGCAAGCAACCGATGCAAATACCACCAGAACGGCCGCAGCAACCACAACAGAATTACCAGCAACCCCGGCCCAACTATCAGTCATCTCCACACTATGAACAACCGTCTCGTCCGCAACGTACATTGAGGGAGCTTCTGAGCAAGGAATATCCGTTCAAGAATGAAGCAGTACCGAAAATGTTCCGTAGTCTGATGAAGACTCCAGATTTCCAGCTGCAAGAGCCTAAAAGACCAGAGGAAGTCAACTAGAACGGTGATCCCAACTTTTGCCCCTACCATCTGATGCTTGGGCACAAGATAGAAGATTGCATTACCTTTAAAAGTTGGCTCAACGACAACCTTCTGAAAGGAAATATAACAATCCCGAAGGAGTACATGAAGGAACCCCGTAAAGGAGGTTCCGTCAATGTTATCTCAACCGATCCCGTCATTCCGATAGATCCCTATGCAACCGACGATGGATGGACTACCGCCTCGACGAGGTCTTCGAAGAAGATTTTAGACAAGATCCGAACCGCTTCTGCGTGCGAGCTTCAATTCGTAGTTCGAGACCCGTTAAGCCGGTACTATCACTTGCGATAGAAGAACCACCTCAACAGAGGCGATCGAAGAGAAGAAGAAAATCGACGAAGAAGAGAGGACCGAGACTCCTAAGGCTGGACTAGGGGATGCTTATCCTAGGATAGTTGTTTCCGATTCTGGGGAGAAATCCCTCGAACCTCCGATTTTGTATGATTATCCGCTCACTTCGGTGGGATCATATAATGATAAGGGTGATGGCGTTGGCTACGTTTTCGATCGTTTCTAACGATTACGTAACTAGCGACAATCCGGACATCGACTTCGATACCAACAACAATTCTCAAATCATACACGATCTCGATGAGCAAAATAACGAAGAAGGCAGCCATCAAGGAGGCTACGAGAGTTCAACAAGCAACGGATCTATCTGTGAGTTTCGAGGAGCTCCAGTCACGATAGAGTTAGAACCTTCAGATTCTGAAGATAATCCGAAAGAACCTGTCATTCCGATTCAGGAGGAGACACCGGCGAACTCAACACTAGATTCAGAAGAAATTACAGAAGTCAACTTAAGAAGTGGAAGAGTTCTACCTCCAAGAATGGGTCCGAAGGACAAAGGAAAGCAGGTGGTTGTTCAAGAAGAACCAACCCCATCAGAAGAAATACCCATTCGAGAAGAAGCCGAGACGCATGAGAACAAAGTGGACTACAACGTGCTAGCCCATCTTAGGAAACTACCGGCCAAACTAAGCATTTACGATGCTCTCATCTTATCAAAGGAGATGAGAGAAGCTCGATCAAGGCCTTACTCGATCCGTAAATTTGCTTAGCTTAAATGGCCGGAGATTCCTTAGATGAGGTTTGCTCGTTAAAGGAACAACGAGGCGTTACCTTCACGGACAATGACCTACTACTTGGGACAGCGAGATCACAACCGACCGTTGTACATTTCGGTTACAATTGGGAAGTTTACGCTCTCCGCAGTATTGGTGGATCCAGGAGCATCAATCAATATAATGAGTCTTCGAACACTAAGCATACTTGGAAATTGATGCTCGCGAGCTCGAGCAGTACAAAATGTTATTAAGAGGATTCAACCAGAAAGGAGAAAGAGCCCTCGGATCAATAACGCTACTGATGAAGACCAGTGACTTAGTAAAGACAACCGCAAAATTTCACATAATCGATTCAGAAACATCGTTCAATGCTCTGCTGGGCCGACCATGGATACATGAAAACAGGATGGTACCATCATCTCTGCACCAGTGCATCAAATACTACGATGGAGGGGAACAGTGCATCAAAGGTGACTTGCAACCATTCTCCGTACATGAGATTGGAATCCATGAAGACGCAGCTTATTATGCACCACCAAAGAAAACAATCTTCTCCAGAGATACCGTAACAAATAAAGCAAAGAAAGTTCAGGACGACGAAGAACCTGAAGTTCTAGTCCAACAGTCACTCACCACTCCCTTCCGGCGAGATGGTGAAGGTTTCTCCACAACTCGCATCCGAGGTCGAGGCCGGGGACAAGGTCGAGGTAGAGACGCCGGGACAGTTGGACGGAGGAAACCAGCCATCAATGTTGATCGGGAAGATAGTTCCGAAGAAGAAAAAGAAATCAAACAAGAAGCAGACGACAATAAGTCGAAGAAGCCACAATTCAAGATCTCTCTCGAAGATGAGAAGAACGAAGAATACAAATCAATGTACGAGAAGATTAACCACTATGTACATACTATGACCCTGACCCCGATCCATTCTAATAAGATCGAGGGTATGGTGGTCAAAGAGGTATGTAACGACGGTGCAAGGCCAATCAAATTCTACCGTGGTGCTTCTTCCTCCAAAACTGAAAATAATGTACAATTCGAAGATGTCACTTCATCGAATTAATGGAATTACCTTTGAATGGTACTCTCCCTGTGTTCAAAATTTAATTCAACGTGGTTTCTTACCTCGACAATGGACAAAAGGCCAATCACAACATTTTGAAAAATTATGGAATAACTCCGGTCGTCCACCCAATTCAAAGTATGGACTCGGATTCGGCACAATAGGGTCAGCTGACGATACCGAATTTTGCTTGGTTGTCACTTGCAAGTCCAATGAAAACCGCATGGAAACTACGGACAAACTCGAAGATGTACAAATTGGAGACGCTCCACCGTAATTCGAAGAAGAAATCAAATCTACAATAGATGAGTTAACGGAAGTTAACTTAGGTACTAACGAAGAGCCTAGACCTACCTTTGTTAGCTCCTTACTCAACAAAGAAGACTCGAAGAAATAATCAAATTATTAATGGAATTTAAAGACCTGTTTTGCTTGGAACTACGATGAAACGCCGAGATTAGCTCCGGAGGTCGCGATCCATAAGCTAGGAGTGGATCCTACTGCTCCGATCGGACAAGGTCCCGGAAGAATGCGTCCGAAATCGAACAACAAGTCATAGCCGAAGTTAAAAAGCTAATAGACGCTAAATTTGTCCGTGAAGAACAATACCCGACTTGGTTAGCCAATGTGGTGCCGATCGAAAGAAGAATGGTCGGATCGAACTGTGTGGACTTCATAGATTTAAACAAGGCATGTCCAAAGGATGAATTCCCTCTACCGATCCCAGAATTAATGATCGACATTGCTTCAACGCATGAAATATTTTTATTCATGGATGGATCTTCAGGGTACAACCAGATAAAAATGGCTCTAGAAGATGAAAAGCTTACAGCATTCAGAACGCCGATCGGAGTATTTTGCTACACAGTAATGCCACTCGGACTGAAGAACGCAGGAGCAACCTACCGGAGAGTAATGACAAGAATTTTTGAAGATCTCATCCACAATCAAGTCGAATGCTACGTGGACGATGTGGTCATCAAAAGCAAAGTAAAGGAAAACCACTCGTATGATTTGAGAATTGTTTTCGAACGATTAAGACAATTTAACCTTAAGATGAATCCCTTAAAATGAGCCTTCGGCGTCACTCTCCGGGAAATTCTTAGGATTCGTTGTCGGACATCGTGGAATTGAAATCGACCCGGAAAAGATTAAAGCTATCTTAGAAATGCCGCCTCCCAAAACCTTAAAACAACTACGATCTTTTCAAGGGAAGTTGGAATATCTTCGACGCTTTATCTCAAACTCGTCGAGTAGGTGTGAGCCTTTCTCGGCACTAGTTAAAAAGGACGCCAAATTTATTCGGGAAGAGAAATGCCGTAAGGCCTTCGAGGACATTAAACAATATTTAATGACACCTCCTGTCTTAGCAACCCCGAGTCTCGGGTAGCACCGCGATACTTTACACCGCGGCTTTAGACGACTCTCTCGGAGCCTCGTTGGCCTGTGTCAATTATGAGGGTAAAGAAAATGCTCTTTACTACTTAAGCCGTCGTTTACTTCCGACGGAAGTAAGGTATCCCGCAATTGAAAAGCATTGTTTGGCCCCGATCTTCGCCGCTCAAAAGCTCAGGCATTACATGCTTTCTCATAAGGTCAACCAGATCTCGAAGTTTAATCCATTGCAATACTTGATGACTCGTCCAACACTTTCCGACGGACTTGCCGGATGGTCAATGATATTATTGCAATTCGATATAACTTTCGTGCCTCGCGTGCCGTAGAGGGACATGTCTTAGCGGACTTCCTCGCAAGCACACCCTTTGCCGGCAGAATCTCCTCTCAATGACGATTTGCCAGATGAACAAATAATGAACCTAGAAGACCTTGATGATCGACGTTGGGAATTATATTTCGACGGAGCATCTTCAGCACACAAAGACGAAGAATCACAAGTGATAGTGCCCGTAAGGCGGGAATCGGGCTAATCTTTATAACACCGGAGCGGGGGATGTTAAGATACTCCTATCACTGACGGAACCGTGTACAAACAACGAAGCGAATACGAAGCCCTCATAACGGGATCGGAATTAACTATTCAAATGGGGATAACAGACATCAACATCTACGGGGATTCACAATTAATCATTCAACAGATCGCTGGACAATATAAAATTTTAAAGCCAAGACTCGAGCAATACTTCCAGTACGCCATACAGTTGTTGGAATAGATTCCAAATGTAATGATCTACAAAATTCCCAGAAAAGAAAATGCTTTAGCAGATGCTTTAGCCCGTCTCGCAAAAGAATTTGCCTGTTTGCAAGATGAATCAGTGGAAGTGTCACTTCACGGACGTCGAGTCCTATCACAGCTCGACATAGACACAATACACAAATCGAAAAAGAAAAAGAATCGAGTGGCAACAGTGACGTGAAAACATAGAAGATTGGTGACAGCCATTGATAGATTACCTACAAACAGGAAAGCTACCAGACGATAGGTCGCTAGCCCATCAGATCAAGAGAAGAACTCTGTCCTACGCATTAATAAACAACACACTGTACAGAAGGTCTTTTGATCAAATGTGGCTAAGGTGCCTAAGCGGGTACGAGGCCCGTGAAATTGTTAAGGAGGTGCATACAGGACTCTGTGGCGCTCACCAGTCGGGTCCGAAGATGAAAATGAAAATTAAAAGATTAGGATACTACTGGCCCTCGATGATGACCGACTGCATGAAAATCGCCAAGAGCTGTCATCAATGCCAAGTGCACGGAGAGGTTCTACACCAACCTCCAAATGTGCTACATCCGAAAATTGCATCGTGGCCATTTGAATGTTGAGGCACAGATATAGTGGGTCCAATAGAACCACCATCTTCAAAAGGACATCGCTTCATTCTTGCGGCTACGGATTACTTTTCCAAGTGGGCAGAGGCGGTTCCACTTAGAGAAGTGAAAGCACACTACGTGCTACAGCTTTTCAAGAACCAAGTTGTCTACCGTTTTGGAGTGCCGCGCGTAATTATCTCGTATAATGGGCCGGCATTCGAAGCATGCAAATCAACAATTTTGTCGGGAGACACGGAATCGACTGGCGATACTCAACAATTTACTACCCAAGAGCGAACGGCCTCGCTGAGGCTTTTAATAAAACTCTCGTTCAAATCTTAAAGAAAACCTTGGACGATAACAAGAGAAATTGGCACGAGAAGTTGTTAGAAGCCTTATGGGCCTACAGGACAACCTTCGAACTCCTACTCAAGCTACACCTTACGCTCCGGTGTATGGGTCCGAGGCAAGTGTTACCTTTAGAGGTTCGGCTTCCTTCACTCGGAATTGCAGCTTGCAAACAAGATCACGACGAAGAAAACGCCAAATTACGACTCGAAGAATTAGAAAGCTTGGAAGGGAAAAGACTTGCAGCCGCAACAAAATTTAGAACTATACCAAGCTAAGATGGTTCAAGCCCATGACAAACTGGTCCGCCCAAGGACCTTCAAAGTTGGTGACTTAGTTCTCGTTCTCAAGAGACCTATCCTTGCACATCGCAAGATAGGAGGAAAATTTGAACCCACTTGGGATGGACCATTTGTGGTTGAAGCAGTATACTCGGGAGGTTCCTACCGCCTAGTGAATTGCCGGGGAGAACGACATATGCTTCCGATCAACGGACGATACTTGAAAAAGTATTACGCTACCTGATGTTTCGAAGGAATGAATTCTTCATCCCTAAGAAACACGGGCAAAGTAATTACTTATGATTGGGTCCGAACCCAAAAAAAATATATATATAAAATGTGCTAAAATAAATAAAATCGTGATAATAAAGTTTTCCTTGTTTTCTTTTCCAAATCAAGATCTCTTTCCTGACCTTATCCCGCTTCATTCCTGTTAAATTCTAAAATACAAGAAGTAATAAAAAAAATGTCTTTAACAAACGTTTTCTTAATGTTCTTGTTCTTAGTACAGCCCCTGATCCTTTTCCTTATCTTTTCGCAGGGAAATGTCGAACGGGAGGTTGGTCCTGAACTTTAAGAATGGATTAAGCCTTGCACTCGATGAAAAGAGGGTGAAAGATGGAGCGATAATCGAGATTGACTCGGATTTCGCACCAGCAGGCCTACAGTATGAGGAAAGTGACTGGGTCCCAGTTAACCGAGAAGAACTACCCGGGCAAACAGTGATGAAAGTGGGTGGCCCAAGCCACCAATCCAACGAAGCAAGAAGAGAAAGGCAAATACTGAAGAATACAAGAAAATGAAGTCCGTAGTCGCTACAGCGGAGGGCAGGCTTGTCAGCACCGCACCCACAGAGATTCAAGAAGTTCGAAGATCTACTCTCACAGCAACGCAACGAAGAAATAAGAATCGCCGTATCCGTAAGATGTTAACAAAACTAGCTGCGGACCAGCGCGACGAGACAGTTGCTAATGCCAGTACATACTCAGAACCTGAAGAAAGGAGGCCAGCTCCTAGGATAACAGAAAGGACCAGGGAAATCCCCAGAAGATCAGAATAAAGAAGGCTACCACGCCACCGAATAGAACCACAAGTGATGCATGACCTTGTTGCAGAAGCAACCCCGGGGATGTCCCGACGAGCATCATCCCCGAGGAGCCGAGGTATGCAGGGGAACGTGAAGGGATTGAACCGTATATCCCACAATATGTCACAAGGCCTCGCCATCTGCAGATCATTCCGGAATACGAGCTGGAGAGGATGCAAAATGTTGAAAAGAAAACCTTTGAATACTTCGAGAGAATTAAAGGTAGAAGAATCAATATACTAGAGGGCCTCGAGCTACATACCGACGTATTCTCCGAGTATGAACAACAGCAAATCGTGGATTGTATCCGGGATTTGAAAAGAATGGGCCGAGCAGGCTGCCTAAGGGAAATTACCTACTCAGAACCCCGAAGATGGATGCCAGGGAAGGGAAGAATCACAATACAATGCGGATGCTGCTACAACTTCGCTGAAGACAGGAGGGAAACCCACCGGGAATACTCCGTCATGGGCAGGTAGATCCGATGCCATTAGTCATCAAGAGAATGGTAAAGAGATTGATAACATGGAGGGTACTACCAGCAGATTGCATACCCAATAGCTGCATTATCAACATCTACAAACAGGGTGACTGCATACCCCCACATATAGATCACCACGACTTCATCAGACCTTTCGCACAGCTCTCTTTCCCGAACGAGTGTGACATCATGTTCGGATCCGACCTCCGGATAGGAGGCCCGGTGAGTTCCGAGGGCCGGTAAAGATACCTTTACCGGTAGGTTCCGTCATGATATCGAAGGGCAACGGAGCGGATATCGCTAAGCATTGCATACCGGGAGTGCCAATGAAGCGGATCTCGGTTACTTTCGGGAGAATGGACGACAGCAAGACACCTTACCATTTCCAGCCAGACCCAGAGCTAGAAAGCCTCCGGCCTTATGAGCTGTGAGTTACATGGGAGATATCACACCTCCAACGTACATCCAGCCGGCATCCTTGCCAAGGATGGCTTGGAAGGTGATGTTATTAACCATGTACCCCACTATTCAGACATGGATTTTTGACAGATGCTTCTTTTGATGGATCGCCAAAGATCATACATAGTCCGTTTTGAGTCTACATGGATTGTATGAAATGTATTCCGGATCGAGTTGTATGATGTATCTTCAATATGATTGGAATGAAAGTGACCATGTCACATTTTTGGCCTTCACCTCTTTTGTGCAAATTGATTGGGAAACGCCATTAAAGTTAAATGAACTTCGAACAAAGAACAGAAAAGAAATAAAAAAAGGGATAAAAGAAAACTTTCTTTAAAAATCTAAAAATGACGAACACCAAATTCACATGAACATTAAATAAACGATAAAATAAAATTTGAATCATTAAAAGATAAACGAAATCAACATAAATGTTAAATCAAATCACAAATCAAATTCTCAATCAAATTCCAAATCCACTCTCGATCAAATTTCAAATTTGATCTTCCCAAATCTCAAATCAAATTCTCAACCGAATTCCAAATCCAATCTTGATCAAATTTCAAATTTGATCTTCCAAATTTCAAATCAAATCTTAAATCAAATCTCGATCGAGTTCAAACTCATCCTTCCAGATCTCAAATTCAATATTTCCAGATCTCAAATCAAATCTCAATCAAATTCAAACTTTTGGGTCGAGGATTTTACATCCAAGACTGCACTGCTTTAGGATTCTTTCCCTATTGCACTGAAGTACATCAAATTCAAACTTTTGGGTCGAGGATTCTACATCCAAGATCGCACTTGCTTAGGATTCTTTCTATTGCACTCGAAAAACATCAAATTCAAACTTTTGGGTCTAGGATTTTACATCCAAGACCGCATCGCTTTAGGATTCTTTTCCTATTGCACTCGAAATACATCAAATTCAAACTTTTGGGTCGAGGATTTTACATCCAAGACTGCACTGCTTTAGGATTCTTTTCCTATTGCACTGAAATACATCAAAATCAAACTTTTTGGGTAGAGGATTTTACATCCAAGATCGCACTGCTTTAGGATTCTTTCCTATTGCACCGAAATACATCAAATTCAAACTTTTGGGTCGAGGATTTTACATCCAAGACCGCATCGCTTTAGGATTCTTTTCCTATTGCACTGAAATACATCAAATTCAAACTTTTGGGTCGAGGATTTTACATCCAAGACTGCACTGCTTTAGGATTCTTTTCCTATTGCTCTGAAATACATCAAAATCAAACTTTTTGGGTCGAGGATTTTACATCCAAGACTGCATCGTTGCTAGGATTCTTCCCTATTGTACTCGAAATACATCAAATTCAAACTTTTGGGTCGAGGATTTTACATCCAAGACTGCACTGCTTTAGGATTCTTTTCCTATTGCACTGAAGTACATCAAATTCAAACTTTTGGGTCGAGGATTCTACATCCAAGACTGCACTGCTTTAGGTTTCTTTCCTATTGCACTGAAATACATCAAAATCAAACTTTTTGGGTCGAGGATTTTACATCCAAGACTGCACTACTTTAGGATTCTTCCCTATTGTACTCGAAATACATCAAATTCAAACTTTTGGGTCGATGATTTTACATCCGAGACTCGCACTCGCTTTAGGATTCTTCCCTATTGCACCGAAATACATCAAATTCAAACTTTTCGGTCGAGGATTTTACATCCAAGATCGCACTTGCTTTAGGATTCTTTTCCTATTGCACTTGAAATACATCAAATTCAAACTTTTGGGTCGAGGATTTTACATCCAAGATCGCACTCGCTTTAGGATTCTTTCCTATTGCACTGAAATACATCAAATTCAAACTTTTGGGTCGAGGATTTTACATCCAAGATCGCATCGCTTTAGGATTCTTTTCCTATTGCACCTGAAATACATCAAATTCAAACTTTTGGGTCGAGGATTTTACATCCAAGACTCGCATCGCTTTAGGATTCTTCCCTATTGCACTCGAAATACATCAAATTCAAACTTTTGGGTCGAGGATTTTACATCCAAGATTGCACTGCTTTAGGATTCTTTCCCTATTGCACTGAAACACATCAAATTCAAACTTTTGGGTCTAGGATTCTACATCCAAGACTGCACTGCTTTAGGATTCTTTCCTATTGTTGACCTCATTTTTGATGAGGTCTTCCCTTCTTCTTTTTAGTGCTTAGGATCTAGCCTTAGGCTTTTCCTTTGACTATCTTAGAGGACTAGAATTGGGACCCGCCTTTTAGAAATTCAAACCACTTCTAAACTCCCTACAAACTCCACAAACTTGACTATAGACCCCTAATCACCTAGAGGGTTGAAATCAAATGTAGAAGTTTAAAGGATGAGTTCCTATAGGACTCTTTGGCCTTAGGACTGCCCACAGGTGGCCCTGGTCGCAGTGAAGGGGCTGACTTACACATACACTTACATACACACTACACTTACACACTACATTTCCACACACTTCCTAAAACCCCACCCATACCCAACTTAACCTCCTGACTCATGTAGGTGATTCACATGGATGGTCCTTAACCCCTAAGCCCTTGGCTAAGAGGGTTAGGAACAACATAGTGAATGCCTCAAATGAGTCCTTTCATGGCTCATATGGGCTTGAAATGGCTTCATGGCTCAACCAAAATGATTTCTTTCCATCTAGATTCACCCAATCTTTAATTTCCCAAATTTTCGATTTTTGACCCCAGGACCCTACACCTACTAAACCTACCAAAACCCTCGAAATTACCCAAATTTTTGCAAAATTTCCAAATTACCCAAAATTTTCCAAAATCACTCCCAAACATCTCCACATCACTCAAATTGATCATTCATACCCAAAAATACCAAAAATTCCAAAAATACCTCCCAATACCCTTCAAATACCCAAAATACCCTTCTTGGCCTAAAAATCCAAAAATTCAGAAAATTCCCAGAAAATTCCAGAAAATCTCAAATATTCCCAATTTCATTTTGTCCAACTACACCATGGGCCAATTTTGTCAATTTACCCTACTTTTGTCAAAACCCCCAAATTGACCCATTTTAACCCAAAGTGAACCCAATGTTAAACCAAACCTATCCAATTGACCCAAATTCTGGTCCAATTCAATTCTAAACTTCAATTCAACATTCCTAATACCAATCTAGACCAAATCCAAGTCCAATTTGATTGACATTTGGATCCAATCTCACTTTTGGCCTTAAAGCCCAATTTGGACCCATGACCCAAACTTAACCCAAACTCACCCAATTCAACTCCAATTAACCTCAAATCTTTTCTAAATCTTCCTTAACATTCCCACAAACAAAACCCTAACATGATTTGCCCAAAATTTGAACCCAAACCCCACTCAAACTCAACCCAAGGTTAAAAGGCCCAATTTTGACCTAAGCCCAAACCTAACCCAAATTCAACCCAATTCAAATCCAAACTACCCCAAATTTGCTTCAAGTCACTCATGACACATCCATGAGCTAAACCCAACAATTATTTGGCCCAACCTCTTTACAAAATTTCATCCCAAAATCCATTTTAAAATTCAAAAGCCCACTTTCCTAATCCATCTTAAAAGCCCATCTAAAACCCTTTCAAAAAAGCCCAAAATTCTTCCAAAGCCCATATGACATTTCCCCTCATCATACTTTCAATTAAAATCATCCCTAAGTCCTAAATTCATCATCAAATAATTCCAAATCAAGCCTCATGCCAAATCACCCCTAAATACCAAAATTTTCCTTAAATCCATTTCCATGAAATTGACTTCACTTTTCCCAAGCTAAATGGAGCCATGGAGCCATGCACAAGCCATATGCAAGCCATGAGAGCCTCTTTACATGTCACCATGCCATTTTGGGCAAAAGGAGGAGGCTCTTTCCTTAATTCCTAAAGGTGATTAACCACTTCCATGACTCCACTAAACCATGCTTAAGCCTAATTGTACTTGGATTGTGACTTGACCCCACTAATCAAGCTGATCCAAATCACTTTCTCCTCAGCCTAAACCAGGCCTTGGGTGGTGCACCTAGCCCAAATGGGTGGGTTGACCCATTTAGGTCCAAATCTAGCCATGCCCCATTCCACTTTGGATCAAAGCCTTTACACATGTCCATGGCCAATTGATTGCACAAACCTCCAGCCACGACCCACTCGACCAAGATGGTGACCATTGCTCGGCCGCCGGCCACCGAGCCGCCGGAAAACACCATGGCCGAGAGCTCACATGTGAGCCAACATTGAAATTCTCACTTCTTGAGCTGCCCCATGCCTAGTGGTCACCATGGTCGTTCTTCTCCTCACCAGCAGCGGCTGATCCCAAGCCCTAACTCCCCACGGGAGGCCCCCCAGCCAGCTCTATTTAAACTCCACCCCTCTTGGCCATGAGAAGGAGAGAAGCAAAAAACCTTGCCAAAACTCTGCCAAAATTGTTCCAGACCCTCTTCCACCCTTAGAGCACTTGATCCCCAGTGAAATTCCCCTGCCATTTCTCCTCTGTAAGCTCAATTTCAGAGTTGAAATTCCACCCAAAACCAGGGACACTTCTCCACGGTGAGTCAATTCCCAAATTGATTGGCTCTACACCTTCACCGGACCAAGAGAAGGTGTCCACCATCAAAAGCCCCATCTCCCGGACCACCCGGTTGCTCCGGCCTCCAAGCTTTGTGATCGGGCTTGGTCGAAATCATATCCGGACAATTCACTGGACCGGGAGACTTCATCCGGAGCTTGCGGGACCCAATCGAAGGTGCAACAACTCTCAGATTGAAGCCACACTTCTCTGAGCCAAGGTATGAGTTAACTTTCCATCCCGAGCTTCTGAAGATTCTCCATTTCAAATGCCTTAGTTTCAATGCATGTTAGCCATATAGATGTGTTCGTCTCTTCAAGACGAATCCATAGAGCATAAGAACATGAAAATCCATTGAGTATCGAGTGAGATATTAGGGATTTAGTGTGGACGGCTCTCGGGTGAGGACACTTGGGGACGATGAACGGATGCGCGTCCATTCAATACACGCGCGCACGGACGGCCGGGATCGCGTCGGACCGGGAGACGGTACGAGAACCGCGGGGCCCGGGCTGCCGACTCGAGTGGCGGCGTCGAATGGGAGCGCGCCGCGTGGTCTTTCGGAGTCGCCGAGGATGCGGCGGCGCCGCGTGGATAAATAGAAAAATAGGGTATTTTCTAATTTATTTAATTCCCTAAACTTCAAAAATTCATATCTCCGTGTAGAAAAATCGAAAAATAAAATAAAAATACCCTCTTGCTCAGTGAAGAGAGGAGAATAATGTGGAAAAGAAATCACTTAATTTCATCAAATATTTTATTTTTTATGATTTATTTACTCTCTGCATTATTTGAATTCTCCATGCATGCATACAATTCACCATGGCATGAGACCATAGGGCTTTTGAAGCCTCCGAATTTGGGGACATTCCCGAATTTTCCAAAGTCGGAGGCCATCCCTATGAAGAGTTCTTGATTTTTCAAGTTCGAGTCACTGTTTTGAGTATTTTAATTCCAGTAAATAGCATGTTGTGAAATAAATTCTAGGAAAATTTGGTGATGTTCCTTATGACCAGGAGAACCCTAGGAAAAATAGATTTTGGCTTAGTTCATTCAAAACAACCCTAATTGGCTTAAACACCCAAAATAGGTCTTTAATTAATTAGAGTTAACCAGGCATCAAATTGACTTGAAATCAATTCTCCACTGACCTTTAGGATCAGAGGAATCCACCATAAAAATTTGAGGTCAATTGGACTTGGTTAGCCCCACTAATTGGGTTGATTAAGTCACTTAGCCATTTTAAACTTTAAAAATTCATAACTTTTAAAATACTTTTTAAAAATCCATCAAATTGGTTTTGGAGCCTCTCTGATATCAGGGGAATCTAAGAAAATTAAAATTTCAATTTTCTAAAAAGTTAATTTTTAATAATATTTTAATATTTTTAATAATTAAAAAATAATAAAAATCACAAAAATAATAAAATTCACCAAAATGTCACATTTTGAATTTTAATTACTTAGGAACAAATCCCACATTTTTCTTAGGTCTATTTAGTGAGATATTGAATTTTAAAGCCCTAAGGTAATTTTAAAAAAATTAAAAAATGTATTTTCTAGCATTTTCACTAAAATAATTATAATAAATCATAGAGAAATCAAAAAATTGCAAAATTTGCTTCTCTAGTTTCCTTGATATCAGAGAGATTTTTGAAAAATATAAAACCCATTTTTCAACATTTATTTTATTTTTAAATTAATTAACACTCCAAAACTCAAAATAATTATAATAAAAATAATATAATTCAAAAAATCACCAAAATTGGTCCAAGTGCTTCTCTGGTCATTAGGAATGTCCCCTAATTTTCTTAAGGACAGAAACTTTCCCTTGGTCATGTTATTAAATTTTCCTTGAAAATCCCTATTTTCCACCAAAAATAATTATATAAATAAATTAAATACAGAAAAATCACATTTTCTCCTCTCATGTCTTTATTGACATATGAGTGAAGTCACATAAAAATTTCAAGTTCATTTGGGTTCAATTTAGTGAGTTATGAAATTATTAAGCTTAAAGGGTAAAATGGTAATTAAACTTTTAACCCTTAATTAAAACTTTAGGCTTAATAAAAAAATCAACAAGTAAAATATTTGATCTTAATCTGGTTTGGATGATTGAAATTTAAATAATTAAAGGGTAGAAACCCATTAAATAATTTTAAAATGATTAAACTTTAATTAAACAATAGATTAAATTTGGAGGAATAATAAATTGGAATTATTAAAATAAGGGATATTTATTAGGAAGAGATTTATTCTTTAATTTAAAAATCCCTAAACTAATTATATCATTAATACTCAACTCTTAATTAAAATGATAACTCAAATGTAAAATATTAAAAGACTTAATTGAATTATTAAATTCTTTTAAAATTTCAATTAAAATTAAAAATAAAGTAAATTAAAATTAAATTAAAATTAAATTAAATAAAATTAAATAAAATTAAACTAAATTAAAATTAAATTAAATTAAATTAAATTAAATAATTAAATTAAATTAAATTAAACAATTAAATTAAATTAAATTAAATTAAATTAAATTAAATTAAATAATTAAATTAAATTAAATCAAATCAAATTAATTAAACATCAAATCAAATTAAATTAAATTAAGTTAAATTAAAACTCAAATAAATTAAATTAAATTAAATATAACATCACCTAAGACATAAAAGAAATTAAATATAAAGCAACTTGAACACTATTCCAAATTTAAACCCTTTAACTTAAATCAAATCATCTGAATACTAATTTACCCTTGAAAGCTTTGGTTATTATAACTCCTAAACAGAACATTAAATGAAATGTTACTTCACTTATAGGATATTCAAATGTCCTAGTTCACTGAGTAAGATAACAACAAAACTTGAAAACCTCTGGACGATTGATTCATTTATATAATTAAATTCATTTGGACTTAAAACAATCCTAGAAATATTGAAAAGATGTTTAAGATTCTTCTTAAGCACTTCCTCAATATGATAGGATATTTATAAGAACAAATGGACTTAATTGTTCTTTGATGAAGAAAATCGTCCTCAAACAGAAACACAAAGAACCTAGACGTCATAGGAGATGACTAGCTATAGGATTAGGAATTTGGTAGAAAACCATAACCTTTCCCTTAGCTTTACTCAGAACTTGCTTAAATATTCTAATTGTGTTTTAAGTGCAGCTTGGGATGATGGGAAGACCCTCCAGTACGCTTTTATTTTATTGCAATTTATTTCATTGCAATTTACTTTATTGCAATTTACTTTATTGCAAATGCACTTTACTTCTCTTGCATGATAAAACAACTGTTGCATGAAAACCCACACCTTTAGGATAGTCCCTAAAACTGAAACCAAAACTAAGTTAAAAGTCATTGCAAGATAAAATTCACCGCCACAACATTTCAAAATATAAAACAACTCAAAATTTAATCACAAACAAAACACAAAACTACAATTACAACTAAATTAAAACGTCCTCGTTGGATGATCGGGAATACCTCGGATGATGTAACCTACGTGTTGCTAACGGGATTTCCCACGTGCCTAAATGAAAGTGTGGAACTCATTCGACTGAGTTTAGCAAATTCATCCTGGACTAAGTGAATCCGATAAAAATAATGATGCCGGAAGGATGGAACCGTGGGATCTTAACCGGTGTCGTTATAATCAACTTTAAGATTTGTTTTAAATAAAACATAAAAAACACTTGGAAAATTAAGACTTCTCTAAACCAAAACACTTTTCTCATCCCCTGATTTATGATTTCTAAAACTAAACCTCTGCAACAACAAGGAGCTTGGAGCATGGTGGGCAGCACGGCCATCGTCGTCAGCAAAACGTGAACCTACTTCAGCAAAACCTTCTTAGAATTAAACAACAAAGCCATAGGACTTCGAGGTAGCTTGCCTAGTGCAACATAAATCCTCAACTCTTCGTTAGGCATTTGCATTGCAAATTAAGCCCTAACCGGTCTTAGGATTCCGAGGTAGTCGTCCGATACGACAATAAACCCTCACATCTTCTAGGCTATTTGTTTGATTTTATCATATAAATATAAGCCCTAAATAATTAAAATTGGCAAGATCAAAACATTTAAATAAACATTAGGACTTCCCTAAATTCAAGCCAAACAATAGGATAGTCGGGAAATTACCGAAGTTCACTTCGAATCAGTGATTTCTCCTACCTTTCTTCCTTTGGATTCACAAAACAAAATGTTCCAAATTTGATCCATTCCCTATTAAAATTCCAAAATTCAATCTTTGAAAACCTTAAACTTTGAAATCCTTGAGAGCAGAATTATTGATTATTATCGAGAGTTTTCTTAGGTGATTCCAGTCACTTAAGATGTAATTAACTATAGGGGCTTGCCCTTATAGGGAATTTTAAAGAACCTGTGTAATATAAACCCCGTTTAATGTTTTCATATTAAGCAGGGGAATTTTGTCGGCTTATAAAATTGGTTCGCGGACCAAACGGATGTCACAAATCTTCTAGTTTATTTAATCGAGCCCCATCAGTCAAGCGATGTGTCTATCCTTAGTGGATAGATACACGGTTTAGTGGTGCGGTGCTCATTTATATAAACTACTTGGGATGTGAGATCGGTTTAATCTCATATCTTAAAACCTTCAAATTTAAAATTATTTTCAAAATCAAATACTACTTTTCAAATTATTTATTTTAATTAAATTAAAAATTCGCCGACAGCTTCTGTTAGGCGACCCCCCTTTTCAAAATAAAACACACAACCTAAAAATATGCCGACACCTATTGCACTGAAATACATCAAAATCAAACTTTTTGGGTCGAGGATTTCACATCCAAGACTGCACTGCTTTAGGATTCTTCCCTATTGCACTGAAATACATCAAATTCAAACTTTTGGGTCGAGGATTTTACATCCGAGACCGCATCGCTTTAGGATTCTTCCCTATCGCACCGAAATACATCAAATTCAAACTTTTGGGTCGAGGATTTTACATCCAAGATCGCACTCGCTAGGATTCTTCCCTATTGCACCGAAATACATCAAATTCAAACTTTTGGGTCGAGGATTTTACATCCAAGACCGCATCGCTTTAGGATTCTTTTCCTATTGCACCGAAATACATCAAATTCAAACTTTTGGGTCGAGGATTTTACATCCAAGACCGCACCGCTTTAGGATTCTTTTCCTATTGCACCGAAATACATCAAATTCAAACTTTTGGGTCGAGGATTTTACATCCAAGACCGCATCGCTTTAGGCTTCTTTCCTATCGCACCGAAATACATCAAATTCAAACCTTTTGGGTCGAGGATTTTATATCCAAGATCGCATTGCTTAGGATTCTTTCCCTACGACAATGAAATACATCAAAATCAAACTCTTGAGGTTAAGGATTTTACATCCAATACCGCATTGCTCTGAGATCTCTTCTCATTGCAATGATTCAATCTAATCAATTCAATTTTCTTTCGAGGTTGAAGATGTTACATCTAAAACCTCATAATTCCAATTTTCATTTCAAATCAAATCCCTCAAATTAATTCTGACAAAAACTTCAATCTAAATCGAAACTCCAAACTAAAATCTAAACTCACACATCAAAACTTAAATTGAAACAAAATAAAATCTAAATCGAAATTCCCCCAGGTCATGTGATTTGGGATTCACCTCTTTTTTTCCTTTCCCCAGCGAGAGTTCAGGAATCTCCAGTTTCAGAGATATACTTGCTACTCCCCAGCGGAAACTCTTCTACTTCGTCCTAAGTTCGTCACTTGGACATCTGTGTTGGTTTTGTTGATCGCTTCGGTCAACACCAATACGCGCGGTGTGCTCCGTCGACTCACCACACCTATTGGAGGTTCATTTGTTGACCTCATTTTTGATGAGGTCTTCTCTTCTTCTCTTTAAGTACTTCAGGATCTAGCCTTGAGTCGTTCCTTTGACTATCTTAGAGGACTAGAATTGGGACCCACCTTTTAGAAATTCAAACCACTTCCTGCAAACTCCACAAACTCGACTATAGACCCCTAATCACCTGCAGGGTTGAAATCAAATGTGGAAGTTTAAAGGATGAGTTCCTATAGGACTCTTTGGCCTTAGGATCGCCCCAGGTGGCTTCGAGTGCAGTGAAGGGCTGACTTACACATACACTACACCTATACACTACACTTTCACACACCCATACCTAACTTGACCTCCCGACTCATGTGGGTGATTCACATGGATGGTCCTTAACCCCTAAGCCCTTGGCTAAGAGGTTAGGAACAACATAGTGAATGCCTCAAATGGGTCCCTTCATGGCTCATATGGGCTTGATATGGCTTCATGGCTCAACCAAAATGATTTCATTCCACTTACATCCACCCAATCTTCAATTTCCCAAATTTTCAATTTTTGACCCCGGACCCTACACCCGCTAACCTACCCAAAACCCTTGAAATTACCCAAATTTCTCAAAAATTTCCAAATTTCCCAAAATTCTCCAAAATCAATCCCAAACATTTCCACAACACTTAAACTGATCATCCATACCCAAAAATACCAAAAATTCCAAAAATACCTCCCAATACCCTCCAAATACCCAAAATACCCCTCTTGGCCAAAAAATCCAAAAATTCAGAAAATTCCCAGAAAATTCCAGAAAATCCCAAATATTCCCAATTTCATTTTGTCCAACTACACCATGGGCTAATTTTGTCAATTTACCCTACTTTTGTCAAAACCCCCAATTTGACCCATTTTAACCCAAAGTGAACCCAATGTCAAACCAAACCTACCCAATTGACCCCAATTTTGGTCCAATTCAATTCTAAACTTCAATTCAACATCCCCAATACCAATCTAGACCAAATCTAAGTCCAATTTGATTGACATTTGGATCCAATCTCACTTTTGGCCTTAAAGCCCAATTTGGACCCATGACCCAAACTCACCCAATTCAATTCCAATTAACCCCAAATATTTTCTAAATCTTCCTTAGCATTCCCACAAACAAAACACTAACATGATTTGCCCAAAATTTGGACCCAAATCCCACTCAAATTCAACCCAAAGCTAAAAGGCCTATTTTTGACCTAAACCCAAACCTAACCCAAATGAACCTAAATCCCAAAATCAAAGCCCAACCAAAGTCAAAACCTCTTTGAAACACTCCCATAAACATTTCTCAACATTTATTTTACATTAATTTCAACCCTAGCCCAACATTGGCCCAACTTGGCCCACTTGGACCTATATTGGCCCACTTACCAAATAAATCCAAATTCAAACCAATTCAACCCCAAATCACATCAAATTGACTCCAAGCCCTTCATAGAACATCCCTAAACCAATTATGACATTTATTTGACAAAGTACTTCACAAAATCTTCACCCAAATGCCCATCCTAAAATCAAAAAAGCCCATTCCCCTTAAACTTTCCTAAAAGCCCACTTCACCACATTCAAAAGCCCAAAATCTACCCTAAAGCCCACATGACATCTCCATTTTGTCATCCACTTAATTAAATCCATTACCTAAGTCCTAAATTCACCATCAAATTATTCCAAATCAAGTTTCATACAAATTTCCATCAAATTACCAAAAATTCTTAAAACCCATTTTCATGAAATCGACCAAACCTTTTCCCAAGCCAAAGGTGAGCCATGCAAGCCATGGACAAGCCACATGAAGCCATGGAAGGCTTGACATGTGATCAAGCCATTAATGACAAAAGGAGGGGCCCCTTTCCTAATCCTCCTTAACCCCTTTTTTACCTTAAGCATGTCACACACTAAACCATGCTTAGCCACCTCATCATGGATGGAGACCACACCATTCTCTCTTGGCTGACCCAAGTGATCTTTTTCAGCCCAAGACCAGGCCTCGGGTGGTGAACCTAGCCCAAAACCATGGGTTGACTCATTTGAACCCAAAATGGTCTTCCCCCCATTCCATTTCAATCCAAGCTCTTTACACATGGCAATTGCCAATTTCTTGCACCAAGTCCCGCCCACGACCCACCCGACCTCGAGGGTGACCCATGCCCGGCCGGCCGGCCACCGGGCCGCCGGAAAACACCATGGCCGAGAGCTCACATGTGAGCCCAACTTGGAATTCTCACCTGCTGAGCCGCCCCATCCCCGCAGTGGCCATTGGAGCCGTTCTTCTCTTGCCAAGAGCAGCTGATCCCAAGCCCTAACTCTCCCCGGGAGGCCCTCCACCCTCTCCTATTTAAACACCACCCCTCTCGGCCATGAGAGGTGCTGAAAACAAACCTTAAGGAAACTCCGCCAAAATTGTTCTAGACTCCTCCCCATACACGAGCACTTGATCCCCGAGTGAGATCCCCCTGCCATTTCTTCTCTCGCGAGCTCAATTTCGTAGTCGAAATTTCACCCAAAACCAGGACACTTCTCCACAAGTGAGACAATCCCCAAATTGATTGGTTCTACACCTTCACCGGACCGAGGGAAGGTGTCCACCAGCAAAAGCCCCATCTCCGAGCCACCCGAGTTGCTCCAGCCTCCAAGCTTTGTGATCGGGCTTGGTCGAAATCACATCTGAGACAATTCACCGTGACCGGGAGACTTCATCCGGAGCTTGCTAGGATCCAATCGAAGGTGCAAAACTCTCGCATCGAAGCCACACTTCTCCGAGCAAAGGTATGAACTAATTCTTCATCCCGAGCTTCGGAGATTCTCCATTTTGAATACTTTAATTTCAATGCATGATAACCGTATAGATGTGTTCGTCTCTTCAAGGCGAATCCATGGAGCATAAGAACATGAAAATCCATCGAGTATCGAGTGAGATCTTAGGGATTTAGTGTGGACGGCTCTCGGGTGAGGACGCTCGGGGACGATGAACGGATGCCGTCCATTCAATACACGCGCGGACGGACGACTCAGATGGCGTCGGACCAGGTGATGGTACAAGAACCGCGGGGCCCGGGCTGCTGACTCAGATGGCGACGTCGAATGGGAGCGCGACACGCGGCGTTTCGGAGATGCCGAGGATGAGTTGGCGCCGCGTGGATAAATAGAAAATTAGGGTATTTTCTTATTTATTTAATTCCCTAAACTTCAAAAATTCATAACTCTTGTAGAAAAATCAGAAAAATAAAATAAAAATACCCTCTTGCTCCGTGAACGAGAGGAGAATAATGTGGAAAAGAAATCATTTAATTTCATCAAGTATTTTATTTTTTATAATTTATTTACTCTCTGCATACCTTTAATTCTCCATGCATGTATACAATTCACCATGGCATGAGACCATAGGGCTTTTGAAGCCTCTGAATTTGGGAACATTCCCTGAATTTTCTAAAGTCAGAGGCCATCCCTATGAAGAGTTATTGATTTTTCAAGTTCATGTTACTGTTTTGAGTATTTTAATTTCAATAAATAGCATGTTGTGAAATAAATTCTAGGAAAATTTGGTGATGTTCCTTATGACCAGAGAAGCCTAGGAAAAATAGGTTTTGAGTTAGTTCATTTAAAACAACCCTAATTGGCTTAAACACCCAAAATAGGTCTCTAATTAATTAGAGTTAACCATGCATCAAATTGACTTGAAATTAATTCTCCACTGACCTTTAGGATTAGAGGAACCCACCATAAAAGTTTGAGTTCAATTGGACTTGGTTAGCCCCACTAATTGGGATGATTAAGCCACTTAGTCATTTTAAACTTTAAAAAATTCATAACTTTTAAAATACCTTTCAAAAATTCACCAAATTGATTTTGGAGCCTCTCTGATATCAGGGGAACCTAAGAAAATTAATATTTCAATTTTCTAAAAAAGTTGATTTTTAATAATATCTTAATATTTTTAATAATTAAAAAATAATAAAAATCACAAAAATAATAAAATTCACCAAAATGTCACATTTTGAATTTTAATAACTTAGGAACAAACCCCATGTTTTTCTTAGGTCTATTTAGTAAGATGTTAAATTTTAAAGCTTTAGGGTAATTTTAAAATTAAAAAAAATGTATTTTCTAGCATTTTCACTAAAATAATTATAATAAATCATAAAAAAATCAAAAAATTGTAAAATTTGATTCTCTGATTTCCTTGATATCAGAGAGATTTTTGAAAAATATAAAATTCATTTTTCAACATTTATTTTATTTTTAAATTAATTAACACTCCAAAACTTAAAATAATTATAATAAAAATAATATAATTTAAAAAATCACCAAAATTGGTCCAAGTGGTCCTCTGGTCATTAGGAATGTTCCCTAATTTTCTTAAGGACAGAAACTTTCCCTTGGTCATGTTATTAAATTTTCCTTGGAAATCTCTATTTTTTACCAAAAATAATTACATAAATAAATTAAATACAGAAAAATCACATTTTCTCCTCTCTTGTCTTTATTGACATATGAGTAAAGTCATATAAAAATTTCAAGTTCATTTGAGTTCAATTTAGTGAGTTATGAAATTATTAAGCTTAAAGGGTAAAGTGGTAATTAAAATTTTTAATCCTTAATTAAAACTTTAGGTTTAATAAAAAATTAATAAGTAAAATATTTGATCCTAATCTGATTTGGATGATTGAAATTTAAATAATTAAAGGGTAGAAACCCATTAAGCAATTTAAAATGATTAAACTTTAATTAAATGATTGATTAAATTTGGAAGAATAATAAAATTGGAATTATTAAAATAGGGATATTATTAGGAAGAGATTTATTCTTTAATTTAAAAATCCCTAAATTAATTATCTCATTAATATTCAATTCTTAATTAAAATGATAACTCAAATTTAAAATATATTAAAAGGCTTAATCATTAAACTAAAATTAAATTATTAAACTCTTTTAAAAAAAATTAAATTAAAATAAAAAAAAATAAAAAATAAAATTAAATTAAGTAAATTAAATTAAATTAAATTAAATTAAATTAAATTAGAATTAAAAGTTGAATTAAATTAAATTAAACTAAATTAAATTAAATAAACAAATTAAATTAAATTAAATGAATTAAATTAAATTAAATTAAATAAATAAAACCAAATTAAATCAAATTAAGTTAAATCAAATTAAATTAAATTAAATAAAATTAAATAAAATTAAATTAAATTTAAATTAAATTAAATTAAATCAAATTAAATTAAAATTAAATTAAATTAAATTAATTTAATGTAACATCAAATCAAACTAAATTGAATTAAATTGAATTAAATTAAATTAAAACTCAATTAAATTAAATTAAATTAAATTAAGTTGAATTAAATATAACATCACTAAAGACATATAGAATTCAAAATAAATCTAAAATAACTTGAACACTATTCCAAATTTAAACACATTAACTTAAATCAAATCATTTGAATACCAATTTACCCTCGAAAGCTTTGGTTATGAAAAGTAGGAGAAGTTGAGGATCCAAGTAGAATCTTGGTAACTTCCCAAACTATCCTATTATTTGGCTTCAATTTGGAAATTTATTTAATGTTTCAATCTTGCCAATTTTAATTAATTAGGACTTATATTTGTATGACATAATCATACGAATAGCCTCAAAGATGTGAGGGTTTATGTCGTACCAGACGACTACCTCGAAATCCTAAGACCGGGTAGGGCTTAATTTACATGACATGATTATGCAAATGCCTAATAAAAAGTTGAGGATTTATGTTGCACTAGGCAAACTAACTCGAACTCCTACGGCTTGGTTATTTAATTCTAAGAAAGTTTTACTGAAGTAGACCCGAGTTTTGCTGATGACGATGGTTGTGCTGCCCACCATGCTCCAAGCTCCTTATTGTTGCAGAGGTTTAATATTAGAAGGTGAAAATCAAGAGATGAGAGAAGTGTTTTGGCTTATAAATCTTAAAGTCCAAATATTTTTAATATTTTAATTAAAACAAATCTTAAAGTTGTTTAAACAGAACCGATTAAGATCCCACTGCTCATCATCCCAAGCATCGTTATTTTCATCAAATTCACTTAGTCCAGATGAATTTGCTAAACTCAACTGAATGAGTTCCATACTTTCATTTAGATCGTGGGAAATCCTGTTAGCAACATGTGGGTTACATCATCCGAGGTATTCCCTATCATTTAACGAGACGTTTTAATTTAGTTGCAATTGTAGTTTTGTTGTTCTGTTTGTGATTAAATTTTGAGTTGTTTTATATTTTGGAATGTTGTGGAAGTGAATTTTATCTTGTGGTGACTTTTAATTTAGTTTTCGGTTTCAGTTTTGTGACTATCTTAAAGGTTTTAGTTTTCATGCAACAATCTTGTTTAACATACAAGAAAAAGTAAAATGCAGTTCATGTAAGTAAATTGCAATAAAATAAAAGCGTACCAGGAGGGTCTTCCCATCATCCCAAGCTGCACTTAAAACACATATTAAGGCATTTAAATATTTATAACAAGTACCTAGGTAAAGCTAAGGGACAGGTTTTGGTTGTCTACAAAAATCCTAATCCTATTGCTAGTCAACTCCTATGACATCTAGGTTCTTGTATTTTGTTTAAGGATGATTTTCTTCATCAAAGAACAATTAAATTCAATTTTTCTTCTAAAATATCTCATCATATTGAGAAAGTGCTTAGGACGAGTTCTAAACATCTTTTCAATATTTTTGAGATTATTTTGAGTCCAAGTAAATTTAATCGCACAGGTGAATTAATCATCCAAGAGTTTAGTTATGCTTTGTCTCTTGCTCAGTGAACTTGGGCATTTGATTACCTGATGAATGAAGTGACATCTCACTTAATACTCCATTTAAGAGTTATAATAATTAAAGCCTTTAGGGGCAAGTTAGTTTGTTGAGAATTTTAATCATTCTTAATTTGAAGTTTGAGTTGAAGGTTTAAAGTGATTTAGTTTAATTATGTGGTTTTAATTAATAATTTTAAGTTTGGAATAGTGTTCAAATTATTTTTGGTTTAAATTTTTATACTTTAAGTGATCCTAATATTTTAAATTTGTTTTACTTTTATTATTGAATGATGTTAATTTAATATAATTTAAATTTGATTTAATTGAATTTAACTTAATTTAATTTAATTTAAATATTTTTAATTTAACTTAATTGTTAAAATGTTAATTTAATTTAATTTTAATTTTAATTTAATTTTTACTTAATTTAATTTAATTTAATTTAATTTAATTGTTAAACCACTTAACATTTTGAGTTTTCCTTTAATTTAAGGGTTATATTTCTTTATTTTTTAATTTACTTAGTTTGGATTATCATTTTAATCTTAATTAAGAGTTAAATATTATTGAAGTGATTTATTTAGGGATTTTTTTTTATTAAAGAATCAATATCCTCTCAAGTTATATCCCTATTTTTAATAATTCAAACTTTCATTAATCTTCCAAATTTTAAATTGCTTAAATAATTAAAGCTTCATTTTTAGGTTATTAAAACTGATTAATGGGTTCCTACCCCTTTAATTTCCCAAAGTTTCAATCATCCAAGAAAGATAAAATCAAATATTTTACCCTCCATTTTAATTAAGCCTAAAATTTTAATAAAGGGGTTTAAATTCTTTAAT
Organism: Papilionanthe hookeriana x Papilionanthe teres; assembly: GCA_022702705.1. Lineage (NCBI taxonomy): Eukaryota > Viridiplantae > Streptophyta > Magnoliopsida > Asparagales > Orchidaceae > Papilionanthe > Papilionanthe hookeriana x Papilionanthe teres. The sequence continues at coordinate 81,591,044 of CM040423.1, forward strand.
TACATTTATGCCCTTTTAGGCTTATTTATTTCATAACTCACTAAATTGAGTTCAAATGAACTTGAAATTTTTATATCACTTCACTCATATGTCAATTAAGACATTAGAGGAGAAAATGTGATATTTCTGAATTTAATTTATTTATAATTATTTTTAGTGAAAAATAGGGATTTTCAAGGAAAATTCAACAACATGACCAAAGTAAGGTTTCTATCCTTAAGAAAATTATGGGATGATCCTAATGATCAGGGGACCAATTGGACTATTTTTGGTGATTTTTTGAATTATATTTTATTTATTATAATTATTTGGATTTTTGAAGTTTTAATTAATTATAAAATAAAATTGAAGTTGAAAAATGGATTTTATATTTTTCTTAAATCTCTCTAACCTCAAGGAGTTTAGAGAAATAAATTTTACAATTTTCTGATTTTTCTTTGATTTATTAGAATTAATTTAGTGAAAAGGTTGGAAAATACATTTTTAATATTAAAAATTACTTTAAGCATTTAAAATTCAATATCTTTACTTTGAGACTTGGGAAAAATATTTGGTTTGTTCCTAAGTAATTAGGAGTCAAAATGTGACATTTTTATGATTTTTAATATTTTTATGATTTTTACTATTTTTTAATTATTAAAATATTAAATATATCATTAAAAATGAAAAAAAATTAGAAAATTCAAATTTTAATTTTTATAGATGCCTCTGATATCAGAGAGCCCACAAAACCAATTTGGTGAATTTTTGAAATGTATTTTTAGAGTTATGAATTTTTAAAGTTTAATTTTGTTCATGTGGTTTATTTAATTCATTTAGTGGGGCTAATCATTCCAATTGACTTCAAATTTTTATGCAATGTTCTTTGTATCCTAAAGATCAATAGAGAATTAATTTCAAGTTATTTTAATGTGTGGTTAACCTTAATTAATTAAAGTTAAGTTTTGAATAATTAGGTTAATTAGGGTTATTCTCAATGAGTTAACTCAAAATATAATTATCCTAGGGTTCTCTGGTCCTAAGAAACTTCCCCAAATTTTTCTAGAATTTATTGAGCAATATGCTAATTATTGGAATTAAAATACCAAAAATAGTGACATAAACTTGAAAAATACATAACTTTCCATAGAGATGGCCTCTGACCTTGAAAAGTTCAGGAAATGTTCCTAAGATCAGAGGCTTCAAGAGCCTATGGTCTCATGCCATGGTGAATTGTCTATGCAAAAGGAGAATCAAAATACTGAAATGAGTAAATAATTAATTAAAAATAAAATACTCATCAAAATAACTTGATTTCTTTTCCATATTATTCACCTCTGTTCACTGAGCAAGAGGGTATTTTTATTTTATTTTTATGATTTTTCTAGAGAAAGATATGGATTTTCTAAGTTTTGGGTATTTAAATAAATAGAAAAAAATCATATTTATCTACTTATCCGACTCAGCGCCGCGTCAACCTACGGCGAATCGAAAGACCACGGGGCGTGCTCCCATTCAACATTGCCATCTGAGTCAGCTCTTTCCTCTGATCCGACGCAATCTGAGCCGTTCAATCGATACACGCACGATCGGATGGCGCCTGGTCTTCGTCTACGACTGGTGTGCACCCGTGACCGTGCACACTAAAACCCTAAGAACTCTCTCATTTCTCAACGGAATTTTGTGTTCTTGTGCTCTATGGATTCATCTTGAGGAGACGAACACATCCATATGGTTTACATGCCATGAAATTAACTAAAATGAAATGGAGAATTGTTGAAAGCTCGGGAGGAAGGAATGATCCATACCTTTGCTCTGAGAAGTGTAGCTTCAATCAGAGAGTTGTGTCACCTTCGATTGCACCTAAGGAAGCTCCAGATGAAGTCTATGGCTCTGGTGAATTGTCTAGGTATGAAAGTGTCCACAGCCGATTTCAAAGCTTGGAGGCTAGAGCAACTGGGTGGCCTGGAGAGGGGGCTTTCACTGGGAACTTTCACTGAAAGTGTCCACAGCCGATTCTCTGATTTCCTTGATATTAGAGAGATTTTTGAAAAATATAAAATTAATTTTTCAACATTTATTTTATTTTTAAATTAATTAAAACTCCAAAACTTAAAATAATTATAATAAAAATAATATAATTCAAAAAATCCCCAAAATCGGTCCAAGTGGTCCTCTCGGTCATTAGGAATGTCCCCTAATTTTCTTAAGGACAGAAACTTTTCCTTGGTCATGTTATTAAATTTTCCTTGGAAATCTCTATTTTCCACCAAAAATAATTATATAAATAAATTAAGTACATAAAAATCACATTTTCTCCTCTCATGTCTTTATTGACATATGAGTGAAGTCACATAAAAATTTCAAGTTTATTTGAGTTCAATTTAGTGAGTTATGAAATTATTAAGCTTAAAGGGTAAAATGGTAATTAAAATCTTTAATCCTTAATTAAAACTTTTAGGTTTAATAAAAAATTAACAAGTAAAATATTTGATCCTCTTTTGATTTGGATGATTGAAATTTAAATAATTAAAGGGTAGAAACCCATTAAACAATTTTAAAATGATTAAACTTTAATTAAATAATTGATTAAATTCGGAAGAATAATAAAATTGGAATTATTAAAATAGGGATATTATTAGGAAGAGATTTATTCTTTAATAAAAAAAATCCCTAAATTAATCATCTCATTAATATTCAATTCTTAATTAAAATGATAACCCAAATTCAAAACATTGAAAGACTTAATCATTAAACTAAAATTAAATTATTAAACTCTTTTAAAAATTTCAATTAAAATTAAAAAATAAAATTAAATTAAAAATTAAATTAAATTAAGTAAATTAAATTAAATTAAATTAAATTAAATTAAATTAAATTAAATTAAATCAAATTAAATTAAATTAAATGAAATAAATTAAATCAAATTAAATTAAACTAAATTAAATCAAATCAAATGAATTAAAATTAAATTAAATTAAATTAAATAAAATAAAATTAAATTAAATTAAATCAAATTAAATTAAAATTAAATCAAATCAAATTAAATTAATTTAACATCAAATCAAACTAAATTGAATTAAATTAAATTAAAATTAAAACTAAATTAAATTAAATTAAATTAAATTAAATTAAATTGAATTAAATAACAACACCTAAAACAGAAAGAAATTAAATATAAAGCAACTTGAACACTATTCCAAATTTAAACCCTTTAACTTAAATCAAATCATTTGAATACCAATTTACCCTCGAAAGTTTTAGTTATCATAACTCCTAAACAGAACATTAAATGAAATGTTATCGCACTTATAGGATATTCAAATGTCCTAGTTCATCGAGCAAGATAACAACAAATCTTGAATTCTCGGACGATTAATTCATTTGTATAATTAAACCCATTTGGACTTAAAACAATCCTAGAAATATTGAAAAGATGTTTAAGATTATTCTTAAGCACTTCCTCGATATGATAGTGACATTTATAAGAACAATTGAATTTAATTATTCTTTGATGAAGAAAATCGTCTTCAAACAAAAACACAAAGAACCTAGACGTCATAGGAAATGACTAGCTATAGGATTAGGAACTTGGTAGAAAACCATAACCCTTACCTTAGCTTTACCTAGGAACTTGTTTAAATATTCTAATTGTGTTTTAAGTGCAGCTTGGGATGACGGGAAGACCCTCCAGGTTACGCTTTTATTTTATTGCAATTTACTTTCTTGCAATTTACATTATTGCAATTTATTTAACTGCATTGCACTTACTTTTCTTGCATGATAAACAACTGTTGCATGAAAACTCACACCTTTATGATAGCCCCTAAAACTGAAACCAAAACTAAGTTAAAAGTCATTGCAAGACAAAATTCACCGCCACAACATTCCAAAATATAAAACAACTCAAAATTTAATCACAAACAGAACACAAAACTACAATTACAATTATATTAAAACGTCCTGTTGGATGATCGGGAATACCTCGGATGATGTAACCTACGTGTTGCTAACGGGATTTCCCACGGTCTAAATGAAAGTGTGGAACTCATTCAGTTGAGTTTAGCAAATTCATCTGGACTAAGTGAATCCGATAAAATTAATGATGCCGGAAGGATGGAACCGTGGGATCTTAACCGGTGTCGTTATAATCAACTTTAAGATTTGTTTTAATTAAAACGTAAAAAACACTTGGAAATTAAGATCTTCTCTAAACCAAAACACTTTTCTCATCCCTTGATTTATGACTTCTAAAACTAAACCTCTGCAACAACAAGGAGCTCGGAGCATGGTGGGCAGCACGGCCATCGTCATCAGCGAAACCTGAGTCTACTTCAGCAAAACTTTCCTAGAATTAAATAACCAAGCCATAGGATTTCGAGGTAGTTTTCCTAGTGCAACATAAATCCTCAACCTCTTCGTTAGTGCACTTGCATTGCAAATTAAGCCCTAACCGGTCTTAGGATTCCGAGGTAGTCGTTTGGGTGCGACATAAACCCTCACATCTTCAAGGCTATTTGTATGATTCTATCATATAAATATAAGTCCTAATTAACTAAAATTGGCAAAATCAAAACATTTAAATAAATATTAGGACTTTCCTAAATCCAAGCCAAACAATAGGATAGTCGGGAAATTACCGAAGTTCGCTTCGAATCCGTGATTTCTCCTACTTTTCTTCCTTTGGATTCCCAAAACAAAATGTTCCAAACTTGATCCATGCCCTATTGAAATTCCAAAATTCAATCCCTTGAAAACTTAAACTTTGAAATCCTTGAGAGCAGAATTATTGATTATTATCGAGAGTTTTCTTAGGTGATTCCCGTCACTTAAGATGTAATTAACTATAAGGGCTTGCCCTTATAGGGAATTTTAAAGAACCCATGTAATATAAACCCTGTTTAATGTTTTCATATTAAGCAGGGGAATTTTGTCGGCTTATAAAATTGGTTTGCAGACCAAATGGATGTCACAAATCTTCTAGTTTATTTAATCGAGCCCCATCAGTCAAGCGAGTGTGTTCATCTGCTAGGGATAGATACACGGCTTTGTGGTGCGGTCTTGGTTTATATAAGCTATTTGGGATGTGAGATCGGTTTAATCTCATATCTTAAAATCCTCAAATTTAAAATTATTTTCAAAATCAAATACTACTTTCCAAAATTATTTATTTAAACTAAATTAAGAATTCGCCGACAATTTCTGTAGGCAACCCCTCTTCAAAACACAACACACCGACCTAAAAAATATGCCGACAGATTTCTGGCGACTCCGCTGGGGAAAATTCCTCTCTCCATTTTAATCAGATAATTCTGCTTTCAAAAATTGGTAGTGTATCCATGTCCCTTGTGGATCAAACTACCCTTCTTTCCGTTGGAATACTATGTTCATTTCTACCTCGGACAAGTATAGCCAACATTCTCTCGGATTTAGGAGCCACTCGTTTAGACACCCCTAAACGTAAAGGTTCCGAGATCCTTTTACCTCATTTTTGAGGTGGGGTGGACCCCCGATAGGTGTTAGTTTAGGAATGAGCCTTCGAGTCGAGAAGTCTTGCTTAAGACTTTCTTTTCCTTTCCAACTCGAATCGGATTCCTTACCTTCTCTACACCTTTGAACATTCCGTTCTAAATAAACAAACCCTCTAATAAGTGACTCTTTTAACAAATGATTCCCTCTTATAAATACATGAACAAGAATGAGTTTGAACTCTTTTCAATTCCTTTCTTTTCGTCCTAAAGAAAAGAAGCATAGCTTGGGACCGACAACCGAATCTACCCCGCGAAATGGAAGCCCCGAAGCCGATTTTCTCCTTCACCAATGGATCGGACTTCGCCGTGCTATAAGGATGAGCTGCCCGACAATGGGATCATCCGATTCGTACAAGGATTTGAAAACACGAATGTTAAATTCACCGACGTCTCCCTCTTTGCACCGACGAACAAGGTATCCGAAGGCCGAGGAGCCGTCGTCGAGTTCAACCTTAGGTCGACTCGAGAGTTTCCTCCCCGCAAAGGATCCCGATTAGGAGGAGTACTTGCGTCCGCGGAGGACCGTTCTTACTACCCCCACTCGGTCTAGTTGTTTCGCACCTACCCCGACTTCGCCAAATCAAAGGGGAAAGAAATCCAGAATTATGGTAAACCTGTTACCGTGGAGGGTACAAATCTTCCTGTAAGACCTTCTGTTTTCGAAATCGGGTCCAGTTCAAAGATTCCGTCACTGACAAGGACCCAAAGAAGAAACAGAAGTAGAAGCATCGCCAGAGAAGCCAGAGCTACTGAAATTGTCTTCCTAGAGGAAATTCCAGAGCTGTCTAAATATACACCGCTGCCTGAATATACACCGCTGCCAGAATATACACCGCTACCAGAATATACACCGCTGCCTGACTACATACCACTCTTGGGAGGAAGCAGGTTCCATCCCCTCTCCGCCACAGAGGATGAGCAGAATGTTTGCAAGATTGCTCGCCACATTACCTCGCCTCGCATATTACAACGATAGCCGCAGGAAAAGAACTAGAACTACGCTCGTTTGCTCGACCGCAAACTTTGGTAGAAAAGTTAGCAAAGAAGGAAAACCGCCCGTATCGGAGATTCTACGAAGGATAGGGCGGGTGCCGGCCAAATCCCGTCTTGGGCCCCGAGTAGAGCTCGCCGTCATGACGAAAAGCCAAGTAAAACAATGAAGGCTAGCCCGTCCGTCGTAGTCTCGGGATTACAGATAGGGAGGATACCACCTTCCGACATTTGGCGGCCGATGCACCATCCGGTCCTAGACCTCTCCGCCGCTAGAAGGATGGTATGGCGTCCCACTACTGGGCAGTTAAGATTGAAACAGCAGCCCGAGAAAGAAAGTTTCGCCAGGAGGCTGGAATCTGAAGAAAGTGCTACTGCGATAAAGGGGTTCGTGAAAAAGGGACCTGGCAGCTATCGCATGACAACCGCAAAGATACACAGAAAGCCCCGCTAGAAGATGCCATGGAAAAGTTGAGAACCGATATCCGACGGTTGGCAAAAGAAAGAGAAGAAAAGTTTGGAGATGAGATCGATTCATCGAAATTCATGGACGACGAATATGCAGAAATCAATATGGTTGAGACACGAGCTTCATCAGCTTCGCAAGGTGCTCCTGCAGCCGCAGAAAGAGAGGAGTCGAACCGATGAGAAGGCGGCTTCGGGAAAAAGACGACACGATCGCTCGAATGGCGAAAAGGATAGAAGAGATGACCGTAGCTCCGGCCACTCTCCGCAGTCGAAGTACAACCACATAGAGAGACACCCCGCGAGGTCATTCACATTGTAGACGGAGGAAAGGAGATTACATCCGTCAATGGGGATGACCGACTAAAAGAGGATACAACACAAAGTATGATCCCCGAAAAGGATATCAAGAACTTGGTGGAACGAGCGAGTTCGAGAAGCCTTAAGCACAATCGAAGAGCGGGACATCCATTCGGACGGGTAGACCTTACCCGAAGAATTCGACGCTCTCCAATACCCGAAAGGCTTCGTACCACCTCCGTTCAAGACCTTCGACGGACCGGGAACCCCCGACAGGCATGTTGCACACTTTCGTGCCAGCTTGTTGCAATGCCGGCGGGAGCGATGCGCTACTTTTCCGACCGGTTCGTTAGCGATCCGTCGGGAATCGCCTTCGACCGGTATGCGAGATTACCAAATGGTTCGGTGAAGACGTTCTCAGAGCTAGAGAACCTCTTCATCAAGCGATTCGCCGGAGCTCAGCACAACATCACTATAGGTGATTTAGTGGTAGAGAAACAAAGGCCGAATGAAACTCTAGTGGATTACATACTTCGATGGAGAAATTTAAGCATGAAGTGTGAACCACAACTCGCAAGAACAACATGCGGTCGGCATCTTGCTTAAAAGAATTCACGGCCCGATAGCACTTCTCCTCAAGGGATTCACTATTAAGACTTTCGAGAAGTTGTTAAGCAAGGCCGGAAGCTTGCAAGAAGAGGCGAAGCAATTAAGTTTTGCCGACAAGACAGACAAGCAGAAGCCGGTGAAGACCTTCGAAAAGAAATCCGGGATCGTTGCAGCAGTTGACAAAGGCAAGCAACCGATGCACATACCACCAGAACGGCCGCAGTAACCACAACAGAATTACCAACAACCCCGGTCCAGCTATCAGTCGTCTCCGCAGTATGAACAAGTGTCTCGTCCGCAACGTACATTAAGGGAACTTCTGAGCAGAGAATATCCGTTCAAGAATGAAGCAGTACCGAAAATGTTCCATAGTTTGATGAAGACTCCAGATTTCCAGCTGCCAGAGCCTAAAAGACCAGAGGAAGTCAACAAGAACGGTGATCCCAACTTTTGCCCCTACCACCGGATGCTTGGGCACAAGATAGAAGATTGCATTACCTTTAAAAGTTGGCTCAACGACAACCTTCGGAAAGGAAATATAACAATCCCGAAGGAGTACATGAAGGAACCCCAGAAAGGAGGTTCCGTCAATGTTATCTCAACTGATCCCATCATTCCGATAGATCCCTATGCAACTGACGATTGATGGACTACCGCCTGGACGAGGTCTTCGAAGAAGATTTTAGACAACATCCGAACCCCCTCGGTGCGAGCTTCAATTCAGAGTTCGAGACCTGTTAAGCCGGTACTATCACTTGCGATAGAAGAACCACCTCAACAGGAGACAATTGAAGAAAAGAAGAAAATCGACGAAGAAGAGAGGACTGAGGCTCCTAAGGCTAGACTAGGGGCTGCTTATCCTAGGATAGTTGTTTCCGATTCGGGGGAGAAATCCCTCGAACCTCTGATTTTGTATGATTATCTGCTCACTTCGGTGGGATCATATAATGATAAGGGTGATGGCGTTGGCTACGTTTTGACTATTTCTAACGATTACGTAACTAGCGACTATCCGGACATCGACTTCGATACCAACAACAATTCTCAAATCATACATGATCTCGACGAGCAAAATAACGAAGAAGACAGCCATCAAGGAGGCTACGAGAGTTCAACAAGCAACGGATCTATCTGTGAGTTTCGAGGAGCTCCAGATCGCGATAGAGTTAGAACCTTCGGATTCGAAGATAATCCGAAAGAGCTCGTCATTCCGATTCGGGAGGAGACACTGCGAACTCAACACTAGATTCAGATGAAATTACAGAAGTCAGCTTAAGAAGTGGAAGAGTTCTACCTCCAAGAATGGGTCCAAAGGACAAAGGAAAGCAGGTGGTTGTTTAAGAAGAACCAACCCCCGCAGAAGAAATACCCATTCGAGAAGAAGTCGAGACACATGGAAATAAAGTGGACTACAACGTGTTAGCCCATCTTAGGAAACTACCGGCCAACCGAGCATTTACGATGCTCTCATCTTATCAAAGGAGATGAGAGAAGCTCGATCGAGGCCTTACTTGATCCGGAAATTTGCTTAGCTCAAATGGCCGGATATTCCTTAGATGAGGTTTGCTCGTTAAAAGAACGACGAGGCGTTACCTTCACGGACGGTGACCTACTACTTGGGACAGCGGATCACAACCGACCATTGTACATCTCGATTACAATCGGAAAATTTACACTCTCCGAGTATTGGTGGATCCGGGAGCATCGATCGATATAATGAGTCTTCGAACACTAGCATACTTGGAAATTGATGCTCGCGAGCTCGAAGCGAGACAAAATGTTATTAAGAGGATTCAACCGAGAAAGGAGAAAGAGCCCTCGGGTCAATAACGCTACCGATGAAGACCGGTGACTTAGCAAAGACAACCACGAAATTTCACATAATTGATTCGAAACGTCGTTCAACGCTCTCTTGGGCCGACCATGGATACATGAAAACGGGATGGTACGATCATCTCTACACCGGTGCATCAAGTACTATGATGGAGGGGAACAGAGTGCATCAAAGGTGACTTGCAACCATTCTCCGTACATGAGATTGGAATCCATGAAGACGCGGCTTATTATGCACCGCCAAAGAAAACAATCTTCTCTAGAGATACCGTAACAAATGAAGCAAAGAAAGTTCGGGACAACGAAGAACCCGAAGTTCTAGTCCAACGATCACTCACCACTCCCTTCCGGCGAGATGGTGAAGGTTTCTCCATAACTCGCATCCGAGGTCGAGGCGGGGACGAGGTCATGGTAGAGACGTTAGGACGAGTTGGACGAGAGAAACCAGCCATCAATGTTGATTGGGAAGATAGTTACGAAGAAGAAAAAGAAATCGAACAAGAAGCATCGACAATAAGTCGAAGAAGCCGCAATTCAAGATCTCTCTCGAAGATGAGAAGAACGAAGAATACAAATCAATGTACGAGAAGATTAACCACTACGTACATACTATGACCCTAACCCCGATCCATTCTAACAAGATCGAGGGTATGGTGGTCAAAGAGGTACGTAATGATGGTGCAAGGCCAATCAAATTCTACCGTGGTGCTTCTTCCTCCAAAACTGAAAATCATGTACAATTTGAAGATGTCACTTCATCAGAATTAATGGAATTACCTTTTGAGTGGTACTCTCCCTGTGTTCAAAATTTAATTCAACATGGTTTCTTACCTCGACAATGGACAAAAGGTCAATCACAACATTTTGAAAAATTATGGAACAATTCCGGTCGTCCACCCAATTCAAAGTATGGACTCGGATTCGGCACAGTAGGGTCAGTTGACGATACTGAATTTTGCTTGGTTGTCACTTGCAAGTCCAATGAAACCGCATGGAAACTACGAGACGAACTCGAAGATTTACAAATTGGAGACGCTCCACCGGAATTCGAAGAAGAAATTAAATCTGCAATAGATGAGTTGACGGAAGTTAACTTAGGTACTAGCGAAGAGCCTAGACCTACCTTTGTTAGCTCCTTACTCGACAAAGAAGACTCAGAAGAAATAATCAAATTATTAATGGAATTTAAAGACTACTTTGCTTGGAACTACGATGAAATGCCGAGATTAGCCCCGGAGGTCGCAGTTCATAAGCTAGGAGTGGATCCTACCACGTTCCGGTCGGACAAGGTCCCGGAAGAATGCGTCTAGAAATCGAACAACAAGTCATAGCCGAAGTTAAAAAGCTAATAGACGCTAAATTTGTCCGTGAAGAATAATACCCGACTTGGTTAGCCAATGTGGTTCCGGTCGAAAGAAGAATGGTCGGATCGGGATCGCATGTGGACTTCGAGAGATTTAAACAAGGCATGTCCAAAGGATGAATTCCCTCTACCGATCCCGAATTAATGATCGACATTGCTTCAACACATGAAATATTCTCGTTCATGGATGGATCTTCGGGATACAACCGGATAAAAATGGCTCCGGAAGATGAAAAGCTTACGAGCATTCGGAGACGCCGATCGGAGTATTTTGCTACACAGTGATGCCATTTTGACTGAAGAACGCAGGAGATCCTACCAAAGAGCAATGACAAGAATTTTTGATGATCTCATCCACAATCAAGTCGAATGCTACGTGGACGATGTGGTCATCAAAAGCAAAGTAAAGGAAAACCACCTGTATGATTTGAGAATTGTTTTCGAACGATTAAGAGAATTTAACCTTAAGATGAATCCCTTAAAATGCGCCTTCACGGCGTCACCTACGGGAAATTCTTAGGATTCATTGTCCGACATCGTGGAATCGAAATCGACCGGAAAAGATTAAAGCTATCTTAGAAATGCCGCCTCCCAAAACCTTAAAACAACTACGATCTTTTCAAGGGAAGGCGGCATATCTTCGACGCTTTATCTCAAACTTGTCGAGTAGGTGTCGGCCTTTCTCGGCACTAGTTAAAAAGGACGCCAAATTTATTTGGGGAGAGAAATGCCGAAGGCCTTCGAGGACATTAAACAATATTTAATGACACCTCCTGTCTTAGCAGCCTCAGGTCTTAGGTAGACCGGCGATACTTTACACCGCGGCTTTAGACGACTCTCTCGGAGCCACTATCGCCTGAGTCGATGATGAGGGTAAAGAAAATGCTCTTTACTACTTAAGCCGTCGTTTACTTCCGACGGAAGTAAGGTATCCCGCAATTGAAAAGCATTGTTTGGCCTCGATCTTCGCCGCTCAAAAGCTCGGGCACTACATGCTTTCTCATAAGGTCAACCTGATTTCGAAATTTAATCCTTTGCGATACTTCGATGACTCGTCCGACACTTTCCGCGGACTTGCCGGATGGTCGATGATATTATTGCAATTCGATATAACTTTCGTGCCTGCGCGTGCCGTGAAGGGACAAGTCTTAGCGGACTTTCTCGCAAAGCACACCCTTTCGCGGCGAATCTCCTCTCGATGACGATTTGCCGGATGAACAAATAATGAACCTAGAAGACCTTGATGATCGACGTTGGGAATTATATTTCGACGGAGCATCTTCGAGACACAAAGACGAAGAATCGCAAGTGATAGTGCCGGTAAGGCGGGAATCGGGCTAATCTTTATAACACCGGAGCGGGGGATGTTAAGATACTCCTACCACTTGACGGAACCGTGTACAAACAATAAAGCGGAATACGAAGCCCTCATAACGGACTCGGAATTAACTATTCAAATGGGAATAACATATATCAACATCTACGGGGATTCGCAGTTAATCATTCAACAGATCGCCGGACAGTACAAAATTTTAAAGCCGAGACTCGAACAATACTTCCAGTATGCCATACAGCTGTTGGAATAGATTCCAAATGTGACAATCTACAAAATTCAAAGAAAAGAAAATGCTTTAGCAGATGCGTTAGCTCGCCTCGCAAAAGAATTTGCCTGTTTGCAAGATGAATTAGTGGAAGTGTCAGTTCACGGACGTCGAGTCCTATCACGACTTGACATAGACACAATACACAAATCGAAAAAGAAAAAGAATCGGTTACGGCGGTGACGAGAAAACACGAGAAGATTGGCGACGGCCATTAATAGAGCTACCCGCAAACGAGAAAACTACCGGACGATAGGTCGTTAGCCCATCGGATCAAGAAAAGAACCTCGTCTTACGCATTAGTAAACAACACATTATACGAGAAGGTCTTTTGATCAAATGTGGCTAAGGTGCCTAAGCGGGTCCGAGGCCCGTGAAATTGTTAAAGAGGTGCATTCGGGACTCCGTGGCGCTCACCGGTCGAGTCCGAAGATGAAAATGAAAATTAAAAGACTAGGGTACTACTCGGCCCTCGATGATGACCGACTGCATGAAAATCGCCGAGAGCCGTCACCAATGCCAAGTGCACGGAGTGGTTCTACACCAACCTCCAAATGTGCTACATCCGACAATTGCGTCGTGGCCATTTGAATGTTGGGGCACGGATATAGTGGGTCCGATAGAACCACCATCTTCGAAAGGACATCGTTTCATTCTTGCGGCTACGGATTACTTTTCCCGAGTGGGCAGGGCGGTTCCACTTGAGAAGTGAAAGCACACCACGTCTGCTGGTTTTTCAAGAACCAAGTTGTCCACCGTTTCGGAGTCCCGCGCGGGATCATCTCGGATAATGGGTCGGCATTCGAAGCACACAAATCAACAACTTTGTCGGGAGACACGGAATCGGCTGGCGATACTCGACAATTTACTACCCATGAGCGAAACGGCCTCGGCGGGAGCTTTTAATAAAACTCTCGTTCAAATCTTAAAGAAAACCTTGGACGATAATAAGAGAAATTGGCACGAGAAATTGTTAGAAGCCTTATGGGCCTACCGGACAACCTTCGGAACTCCTACTCAAGCTACACCTTACGCTCCGGTGTATGGGTCCGAGGCGAGTGTTACCTTTAGAGGTTCGAGCTTCCTTCACTCGGAATTGCGAGTTGCAAACAAGATCACGGCGGAAGAAAACGCCAAATTACGACTCGAAGAATTAGAAAGCTTGGAAGGGAAAAGACTTGCGGCGCAACGGAATTTAGAACTATACCAAGCTAAGATGGTTCAAGCCCACGAAAAGTCGGGTCCGCCCAAGAACCTTCAAAGTTGGTGACTTAGTTCTCGTTCTTAAGAGACCTATCCTTGCACATCGCAAGATAGGAGGAAAATTTGAGCCCACTTAGGAAGGACCGTTTGTGGTTGAAGCAGTATACTCAGGAGGTTCCTACCAGCTAGTGAATTGCCAGGGGGAACGACATATGCATCCGATCAACGGACGATACTTGAAAAAGTATTACGCTACTTGATGTTTCGAAGGAATGAATTCTTCATCCCTAAGAAACTTGGGCAAAGTAATTACTTATGATTGGGTCTGAACCCAAAAATAATAAAATGTGCTAAAATAAATAAAATCATGATAATAAAGTTTTCCTTGTTTTCTTTTCCAATTCAAAATCTCTTCCACGATCTTATCCTACTTCATTCTCGTTAAATTTAAAAAATACAAAAAAAATATAATATAAAAAAAATATGTCTTTAATAAACATTTTCTTAATGTTCTTGTTCTCAGTACAGCCCCTGATCCTTTTCCTTGTCTTTTCGCAGGGAAATGTCGAACGGGAGGTTGGTCCTGAACTTTAAGAATGGAGTAAGCCTTGCACTCGATGAAAAGAGGGTGAAAGATGGAGCGATAATCGAGATTGACTCGAATTTCGCACCGACGGAGCCTACAATACGAGGAAAGTGACTGGGTCCCGGTTAACCGAGAAGAACTACCCGGGCAGACAGTGATGAAAGTGGGTGGCCCAAGCCACCAATCCAACAACAAGAAAAGAAAGGCAAATGCTGAAGAAGACAAGAAAATGAAGTCTGTAGTAGCTACAGCAGAGGGCAGGCTTGTCAGCGCCGCGCCCACAGAGATTCAGAAGTGCGGAGAGCTACTCTCGCGGCAACACAATGAAGAAATAAGAATCGCCGTATCCAGTAAGATGTTAACAAAACTAGGCGCATACCGGCGCGACGAGACGATTGCTTAATGCCGGTACATACACTTTGAGGACACCGGTTCACCGGGAACTCGAAGAAAGGAGGCCGGCTCCTAGGATAACGAAAGGACCAGGGAAATCCCCGGAAGATCAGAAGAAAGAAGGCTACCACGCCACCGGATAGAACCACAAGTGATGCATGACCTTGTTGCCGAAGCAACCCCAGGGGATGTCCCGAGAGGCATCATCCCTGAGGAGCCGAGGTATGCAAGAGAACGTGAAGGGATTGAATCGTATATCCCACAATATGTCACAAGGCCTCGCCATCCGCAGATCATTCGGAATACGAGACTGGAGAGAATGCGAATGTTGAAAAGAAAACCTTTGAATACTTCGAGAGAATTAAAGGTAGAAGAATCAATATACTTAGAGGGCCTCGAGCTACATACCGACGTATTCTCCGAGTATGAACAACAACAAATCGTGGATTGTATCCGGGATTTGAAAAGAATGGGCCGAGCGAGGCCGCCTAAGGAAAATACCTACTCGGAACCCCGGAGATGGATGCCGGGGAAGGGAAGAATCACAATACGATGCGGATCTCTGCTACAACTTTCGCTGAAGACGGGAAGGCAAACCCACGGGAATACTCCGTCATGGGCGAGTGGATCCGATGCCATTAGTCGTCGAGAGAATGGTAAAGAGATTGATAACATGGAGGGTACTTGCCGGCGAGATTGCATACCCAATAGCTGCATTATCAACATCTACAAACAGGGGTATTGCATACCCCCACACATAGATCACCACGACTTTGTCGGACACCTTCGCACGGTCTCTTTCTGAACGAGTGTGACATCATGTTCGGATGCGACCTCCGGATAACGGGCCCGGGTGAGTTCCGAGGGCCGGTGAAGATACCTTTACCGGTAGGTTCCGTCATGATGCGAAGGGCAACGGAGCGGATATCGCTAAGCATTGCATACCGGGAGTACCGGTGAAGCGGATCTCGGTTACTTTCGGAAGGATGGACGACGATGAAGACACCTTACCATTTCCGGCCGGACCCGAGCTAGAGAACCTCCGGCCTTACGAGTCGTGAGTTACATGGGAGATATCACACCTCCAACGTACATCCAGTCGACATCCTTGCCGAGGATGGCTTGGAAGGTGATGTTATTAACCATGTACCCCACTATTCGGACATGGATTTTCGACGAGATGCTTCTTTTGATGGATCGACAAAGATCATACACGATCCGTTTTGAGTTTACATGGATTGTATGAGATGTATTCCGGATCAAGTTGTATGATGTATCTTCGACATGATTGGAATGAAAGTGACCATGTCACATTTTTGGCCTTCACCTCTTTTAGTGCAAATTGATTGGGAAACGCCATTAAAGTTAAATGAACTTCGAACAAAGAACGAGAAAAGAAATAAAAAGAAGAATAAAAGAAAACTTTCTAAAAAAAAAATCTAAAATGACGAACACCAAATTCACATGAACATTAAATAAACGATAAAAAAAAATTTGAATCATTAAAAGATAAACAAAATCAACATAAATTTCAAATCAAATCTTAAATCAAATTTCAATCGAGTTCAAACTCATCCTTTCAAATTTCAAATTCAATCTTTCCAGATTTCAAATCTCTATCAAATCTCAAATTCCATCTTCCGGATCTCAAATCAAATCTCAATCGAAAATTCAAATTCAATCTCCCAAATCGAAATCCAATCCGTTCTACTCCTCCCCTTTGTTCGGGATAAAAGCGGTTGATTCCATTGACACGGATCGAATCCGATGGTGAGGAATTGTATCCAATCTAAACCATCGACTTTCGATCAACTCTTTTGGATGGGATATGTAACATCTACATACTCCCTCCTAACATATTTCCTTCTATGAAAACCTTTTACAACTTTCATGGAATTCTCGAAAAACGAAAATTCCACACTCTTCGAATCAACACTACAAATTTTTGCAAAATCAATTACCGATCAATATCAAATTCAAACTTTTGGGTCGAGGATTTCACATCCAAGACCTATCGCTTTAGGATTCTTTCCCTGATGCACTCTGAAATACATAAAATTCAAACTTTTGGGTCGAGGATTTTACATCCAAGACCTGCCTTGCTTTAGGATTCTTTCCCTATTGCGACTGAAATACATCAAATTCAAACTTTTGGGTCGAAGATTTTACATCCAAGACTGCACTTGCTTAGGATTCTTTCCCTATTGACCTTGAAATACATCAAATTCAAACTTTTGGGTCGAGGATTTTACATCCAAGACTGCCTTGCTTTAGGATTCTTTCCCTATTGCAGCTGAAATACATCAAATTCAAATTTTTGGGTCGAGGATTTTACATCCAAGACCGTATTGCTTTAGGATTCTTTCCTATTGCCTTGAAATACATTAAATTCAAACTTTTGGGTCGAGGATTTTACATCCAAGTACCTTTGCTTTAAGATTCTTTCCTATTGCCTTGAAATACATCAAATTCAAACTTTTGGGTCGAGGATTTTACATCCAAGTACTGCATTGCTTTAGGATTCTTTCCTGTTGACCTTTGAAATACATCAAATTCAAATTTTTGGGTCGAGGATTTTACATCCAAGTCTACCTTGCTTTAGGATTCTTTCCCTATTGCCTTTGAAATACATCAAATTCAAACTTTTGGGTCGAGGATTTTACATCCAGATACGCATTGCTTAGGATTCTTTCCTATTGCCTCTGAAATATATCAAATTCGAACTTTTGGGTCGAGGATTTTACATCCAAGACCCATTGCTTTAGGATTCTTTCCCTATTACCTTTGAAATACATCAAATTTAAACTTTTGGGTCGAGGATTTTACATCAAGCTGCCATCTTTAGGATTCTTTCCACTGTGCACTGTGAAATACATCAAATTCAAACTTTTGGGTCGAGGATTTTACATCCAAGACCTGCATTGCTTTAGGATTCTTTCCTATTGCACTTTGAAATACATCAAATTCAAACTTTTGGGTCGAGGATTTTACATCCAAGATCGCTTTGCTTTAGGAGTCTTTCCCTATTGCCTTTGAAATACATCAAATTTAAACTTTTGGGTCGAGGATTTTACATCCAAGACTGCCTTGCTTTAGGATTCTTTCCTATTGCCTTTGAAATACATCAAATTCAAACTTTTGGGTCGAGGATTTTACATCCAAGACTGCCTTGCTTTAGGATTCTTTTCCTATTGCCTTGAAATACATCAATTTTAAACTTTTGGGTCGAGGATTTTACATCCAAGACTCGCCTTGCTTTAGGATTCTTTCCCTACGACCTTTGAAATACATCAAATTCAAACTTTTTGGGTCGAGGATTTTACATCCAAGACTCGCACTTGCTTTAGGATTCTTTCCTGTGCACTTCGAAATACATCAAAATTCAAACTTTTGGGTTGAGGATTTTACATCCGAGGCTGCATTGCTTTAGGATTCTTTCCCTATTGCGATGAAATACATCAAAATGAAACTCTTGAGGTTAAGGATTTTACATCCAATACCGCATTGCTCTGAAATCTCTCCTCATTGCAATGATTCAATCCGATCAATTCAATTTTCTTTCGAGGTTGAAGATGTTACATCTAAAACCTCGAATTCCAATTTTCATTTCAAATCAAATCCCTCAAATTAATTTTGACAAACTTCAATCTAAATTGAAACTCAAATTGAAATCTAAACTCACACATCAAAACTTAAATTGAAACAAAATGAAATCTAAATCGAAATTCCCCGGATCATGTGATTTGGAATTTACCTCCTTTTCCTTTCCCAGGCGAGAGTTCGGGAATCTCCGGTTTCGGAGATATACTTGCTACTCCCCGGCGGAAACTCTTCTACTTCGTCCTAAGTTCGTCACTTGGACATCCGTGTTGGTTTTGTTGATCGTTTCGGTCAACGCCAATACGCGCGGTGTGCTCCGTCAGCTCACCACACCAATTGGGGGTCCATTTGTTGACCTCATTTTTGATGAGGTCTTCTCTTCTTCTCTTTAGTACTTAGGATCTAGCCTTAGGCTTTTCCTTTGACTATCTTAGAGGACTAGAATTGGGACCCACCTTTTAGAAATTCAAACCACTTCTTAACTCCCTGCAAACTCCACAAACTTGACTATAGACCCCTAATCACCTAGAGGGTTGAAATCGAATGTGGAAGTTTAAAGGATGAGTTCTTATAGGACTCTTTGGCCTTAGGAGCGCCTACAGGTGGCACTGGTGCAGTGAAGGGGCTGACTTACACACACACTACACTTATACACTACACCTACACACTACACTTCCACACACCTCCTAAAACTACACCCATACCCAACTTGACCTCCCGACTCATGTAGGTGATTCACATGGATGGTCCTTAACCCACCGAGCCCTTGGTAAGAGGGTTAGGGACAACATAGTGAATGCCTCAAATGAGTCCCTTCATGACTCATATGGGCTTGATATGGCTTCATGGCTCAACCAAAATGACTTCTTTCCACTTACATCCACCCGATCTTCAATTTCCCAATTTTCGATTTTTGACCCCAGGGACCACTACACCCGCCAATTGCCAAAACCACTTGAAATTACCCAAATTTTTCAAAAATTTCCAATTTACCCAAAATTCTCCAAAATCATTCCCAAACATTTCCACATCACGTAAATTGATCATCTATACCCAAAAATACCAAAAATTCCAAGAAAACCTCCCAATACC
The DNA here is from genome assembly GCA_022702705.1 of Papilionanthe hookeriana x Papilionanthe teres. Taxonomy (NCBI): domain Eukaryota; kingdom Viridiplantae; phylum Streptophyta; class Magnoliopsida; order Asparagales; family Orchidaceae; genus Papilionanthe; species Papilionanthe hookeriana x Papilionanthe teres. The sequence goes on from CM040423.1 coordinate 81,610,589, forward strand.
CTCTAAATACCCAAAATACCCCTCTTGACCCAAAAATCCAAAAATTCAGAAAATTCCCAGAAAATTCCAGAAAATCCCAAATATTCCCAATTTCATTTTGTCCAACTACACCATGGGCCAATTTTGTCAATTTACCCTACTTTTGTCAAAACCCCCGATTTGACCCATTTTAACCCAAAGTGAACCCGATGTTAAACCAAACCTACCCGATTGACCCCAATTTTGGTCCAATTCAATTCTAAACTTCAATTCAACATTCCCAATACCAATCTAGACCAAATCCAAGTCCAATTTGATTGATATTTGGATCCAATCTCACTTTTGGCCTTAAAGCCCAATTTGGACCCATGACCCGAACCTAACCCAAACTCACCCGATTCAACTCCAATTAACCCCAAACCTTTTCTAAATCTTCCTTAACATTCCCAAAAACAAAACACTAACATGATTTGCCCAAAATTTAGACCCAAACCCCACTCAAATTCAACCCAAAGCTAAAAGGCCCATTTTTGACCTAAACCCGAGCCTAACCCGAATGAGCCCAAACCCCAAAATCAAAGCCCAACCAAAGCCAAAAACTCTTTGAAACACTCCCATAAACATTTCTCAACATTAATTTTACATCAATTTCAACCCTAGCCCAACATTGGCCCAAGTTAGCCCAATTTGACCTACATAGGCCCACTTGCCGAATAAACCCGAATTCAAACCAATTCGACTCCAAATCACACCAAATTGACTCCAAGCCCTTCATAGAACATCCCCAAACCAATTATGACATTTATTTGACAAAGTTCTTCACAAAATCTTTACCCAAATGCCCATCCTAAAATCAAAAAGCCCATTTCCCTTAAACTTTCCTAAGAGCCCACTTCCTTAGATTCAAAAGCCCAAAATCTACCCTAAAGCCCACATGACATCTCCATTTGCCATCCACTTAATTAAAGCCATTACCTAAGTCCTAAATTCACCATCAAATTATTCCAAATCAAGTTTCATACAAATTTCCATTAAATTACCAAAAATTCCTAAAATCCATTTTCATGAAATTGACCAAACCTTTTCCCGAGCCAAAGGTGAGCCATGCGAAGCCATGGACAAGCCACATGAAGCCTTGGAAGGCTTGACATGTGATCAAGCCATTAATGGCAAAAGGAGGGGCCCCTTTCCTAATCCTCCTCAAACCCTTTTTACCTTAAGCATGTCACACACTAAACCATGCTTAGCCACCTCATCATGGATGGAGACCACACCATTCTCTCTTGGCTGACCCAAGTGACCCTTTTCAGCCCAAGACCAGGCCTTGGGTGGTGAACCTAACCATGGGTTGACTCATTTGAACCCAAAATGGTCTTCCCCTCATTCCATTTCAATCCAAGCTCTTTACACATGGCAATTGCCAATTGCTTGCACCAAGTCCCGACCCGACCACGACCTTGAGGGTGACCCATGCACGGCCGGCCGGCCACCGGGCCGCCGGAAAACACCATGGCCGAGAGCTCGCATGTGAGCCCGACTTGGAATTCTCACTGTTGAGCTGCCCCATCCCCGGTGGCCATTGGAGCTGTTCTTCTCTTGCCGAGAGCAGCTGATCCCAAGCCCTAACTCTCCACGGGAGGCCCTCCACCCTCTCCTATTTAAACACCACCCCTCTCGGCCATGAGAGGTGCTGAAAACAAACCTTAAGGAAACTGCGCAAAATTGTTCCGGACTCCTCCCCATACACGAGCACTTGATCCCCGGTGAGATCCCCCTGCCATTTCTTCTCTGTGAGCTCGATTTCGAGTTGAAATTCCACCCAAAACCAGGACACTTCTCCACGGTGGACCAATCCTCAAATTGATTGGTCCTGCACCTTCACCGGACCGAGGGAAGGTGTCCACCGACAAAAGCCCCATCTCGAGGCCACCCGGGTTGCTCCGGCCTCCAAGCTTTGTGATCGAGCTTGGTCGAAATCACATCTAGACAATTCACCGAGACCGGGAGACTTCATGCTGGAGCTTGCTGGGATCCAATCGAAGGTGCAACAACTCTCGGATCGAAGCCACACTTCTACGAGCAAAGGTATGAGCTAATTCTTCATCCCGAGCTTCGGAGATTCTCCATTTCAAATGCTTTAATTTCAATGCATTATAACCGGTATAGATGTGTTCGTCTCTTCAAGACGAATCCATAGAGCATAAGAACATGAAAATCCATTGAGTATCGAGTGAGATCTTAGGGATTTAGTGTGGACGGCTCTCGGGTGAGGACACTCGGGGACGATGAACGGATGCCGTCCATTCAATACACGCGCGGACGGACGGCTCAGATGGCGTCGGACCAGGAGACGGTACAAGAACCGCGGGGCCGGAGCGTTGAGTCAGATGATGGCGTCGAATGGGAGCGCGACGCGTGTGCGTTCGGAGATGCCGAGGATGAGTTGGCGCGCGTGGATAAATAGAAAATTAGGGGTATTTTCTATTTATTTAATTCCACTAAACTTCAAAAATTTATAACTTTGTGTAGAAAAATCAGAAAAATAAAATAAAAATATCCTCTTGCTCGGTGAACGAGAGGAGAATAATGTGGAAAAGAAATCATTTAATTTCATCAAGTATTTTATTTTTTATAATTTATTTACTCTCTGCATACTTTTAATTCTCCATGCATGTATACAATTCACCATGGCATGAGACCATAGGGCTTTTGAAGCCTGCGAATTTGGGAACATTCCACTGAATTTTCCAAAGTCGAGAGCCATCCTATGAAAAGTTATTGATTTTTCAAATTCATGTTACTGTTTTGAGTATTTTAATTCCAATAAATATCATGTTGTGGAATAAATTCTAGGAAAATTTGATGATGTTCCTTATGACCAGAGAACCCTAGGAAAAATAGGTTTTGAGTTAGTTCATTTAAAACAACCCTAATTGGCTTAAACACTCAAAATAAGTCTCTAATTAATTAGAGTTAACCATACATCAAATTGACTTGAAATTAATTCTCCACTGACCTTTAGGATCAGAGGAACCCACCATAAAAATTTGAGGTCAATTGGACTTGGTTAGCCCTACTAAATGGGTTGATTAAGCCGCTTAGTCATTTTAAACTTTAAAAATTCATAACTTTCAAAATATCTTTCAAAAATTCACCAAATTGGTTTTGGAGCCTCTCTGATATTAGGGAAATTTAAGAAAATTAAAATTTCAATTTTCTAAAAAAGTTGATTTTTTAATATTATTTTAATATTTTAATAATTAAAAATAATAAAAATCACAAAAATAATAAAATTCACCAAAATGTCACATTTTGAATTTTAATCACTTAGGAACAAACCTCATATTTTTCTTAGGTCTATTTAGTGAGATATTAAATTTTAAAGCTCTAGGGTAATTTTAAAATTAAAAAAATGTATTTTCTAGCATTTTCACTAAAATAATTGTAATAAATCATAGAAAAATCAGAAAATTGTAAAATTTGATTCTCTGATTTCCTTGATATAAGGGAGATTTTTTCAAAAATATAAATTTCATTTTTCAACATTTATTTTATTTTTAAATTAATTAACACTACAAAACTTAAAATAATTATAATAAAAATAATATAATTCAAAAAATCACCAAAATTGGTCCAAGTGGTCCTCTGGTCATTAGAAATGTCCCCTAATTTTCTTAAGGATAGAAACTTTCCCTTGGTCATGTTATTAAATTTTCCTTGGAAATCTCTATTTTCTACCAAAAATAATTATATAAATAAATTAAATACAGACAAATCACATTTTCTCCTCTCATGTCTTTATTGACATATGAGTGAAGTCACATAAAAATTTCAAGTTCATTTGAGTTCAATTTAGTGAGTTATGAAATTATTAAGCTTAAAGGGTAAAATGGTAATTAAATTTTAATCCTTAATTAAAACTTTAGGTTTAATAAAAAAATTAACAAGTAAAATATTTGATCCTAATCTGATTTGGATGATTGAAATTTAAATAATTAAAGGGTAGAAACCCATTAAACAATTTTAAAATGATTAAACCTTAATTAAATAATTGATTAAATTTGGAAGAATAATAAAATTGGAATTATTAAAATAGGGATATTATTAGGAAGAGATTTATTCTTTAATTTAAAAATCCCTAAATTAATCATTTCATTAATGTTCAATTCTTAATTAAAATGATAACTCAAATTTAAAATATTAAAAGACTTAATCATTAAACTAAAATTAAATTATTAAACTCTTTTAAAAAATTTCAATTAAAATTAAAAAATAAAATTAAATTAAAAATTAAATTAAATTAAGTAAATTAAATTAAATTAAATTAAATTAAATTAAATTAAAATTAAAAGTTGAATTAAATTAAATTAAATTAAAGATTAAATTAAATTAAATAAACAAATTAAATTAAATTAAATAACTTAAATTAAATCAAATTAAATTAAACTAAATTAAATCAAATTAAATGAATTAAATTAAATTAAATTAAATTAAATTAAATCAAATTAAATCAAGTTAAATTAAAATTAAATTAAATTAAATTAATTTAATGTAATATCAAATCAAACTAAATCGAATTAAATTGAATTAAATTAAATTAAAACTCGAATTAAATTAAATTAAATTAAATTAAGTTGAATTAAATATAACATCACTAAAGACATAAAGAATTCAAAATAAATCTAAAATAACTTGAACACTTATTCCAAATTTAAACCCATTAACATAAATCAAATCATTTGAATACCAATTTACCCTCGAAAGCTTTGGTTATTATAACTCTAAACGAGAACATTAAATGAAATGTTACTTCACTTATAGGATATTCGAATGTCACAGTTCAGCGAGCAAGTTAACAAAACTTGAACCTCTGGACGATTAATTCATTTATATAATTAAACCCATTTGGACTTAAATTAATCCTAGAAATATTGAAAAGATGTTTAAGATTATTCTTAAGCACTTCCTCAATATGATAAGACATTTATAAGAACAATTGGACTTAATTGTTCTTTGATGAAGAAAATTGTCCTTAAACCAAGCACTGAAAGAACCTAGACGTCATAGGAGATGACTATGTATAGGATTAGGAATTTGGTAGAAAACCATAACCCTTACCTTAGCTTTACCTAGGAACTTGCTTAAATATTCTAATTGTGTTTCAAGTGCAGCTTGGGATGACGGGAAGACCCTCCAGGTACGCTTTTATTTTATTGCAATTTACTTTATTGCAATCTACTTTCTTGCAATTTACATTATTGCAATTTATTTAACTGCATTGCACTTACTTTTCTTGCATGATAAACAAGCTGTTGCATGAAAACTCACACCTTTAGGATAGACTACTAAACTGAAACCAAAACTAAGTTAAAAGTCATTGCAAGATAAAATTCACCGCCACAACATTTCAAAATATAAAACAACTCGAAATTTAATCACAAACGAGAACACAAAACTACAATTACAATTAAATTAAAACGTCTTGTTGGATGATCGGGAATACCTCGGATGATGTAACCTACGTGTTGCTTAACGGGATTTCCACGGTCTAAATGAAAGTGTGGAACTCATTCGGTTGAGTTTAGCAAATTCATACGGACTAAGTGAATCCGATAAAAATAATGATGCCGGAAGGATGGAGCCGTGGGATCTTAACCGATGTCGTTATAATCAACTTTAAGATTTGTTTTAATTAAAATATTGAAAACACACGGAAATTAAGATTTTCTCTAAACCAAAACACTTTTCTCATCCCCTGATTTATGATTTCTAAAACTAAACCTCTGCTCGACAACAAGGAGCTCGGAGCATGGTGGGCGAGCACGGCCATCGTCATCGGCAAAACTCGAGTCTATTTCGGTAAAACTGTCACGGAATTAAATAACAAAGCCATAGGACTTCGAGGTAGTTTGCACAGTGCAACATAAATCCTCGAGCTCTTCATTAGGCACTTGCATTGCAAATTAAGCCCTAACCGGTTTTAGGATTCCGAGGTAGTCGTCCGATACGACATAAACCCTCACATCTTCGAGGCTATTTGTATGATTCTGTCATACGAATATAAGCTCTAATTAATTAAAATTGGCGAGATCAAAACATTTAAATAAATATTAGGACTTTCCTAAATCCAAGCCAAACAATAGGATAGTCGGGAAGTCACCGAAGTTCACTTCGAATCTGTGATTTCTCCTACTTTTCTTCCTTTGAATTCCCAAAACAAAATGTTCCAAATTTGATCCATTCCTTATTGAAATTCCAAACTTCAATCCTTTGAGAACTTAAACCTCGAAATTCTTGAGAGCAGAATTATTGATTATTATCGAGAGTTTTCTTAGGTGATTCTCGTCACTTAAGATGTAATTAACTATAGGGGCTTGCCCTTATAGAGAATTTTAAAGAACCCGAGTAATATAAACCCTGTTTAATGCTTTCATATTAAGCGAGGGAATTTGTCGGCTTATAAAATTGGTTCGCGGACCAAACGGATGTCACAAATCTTCTAGTTTATTTAATCGAGCCGCACCGTCGAAGCGGTGTGTCTATCCTTAAGGATAGATACACGGTTGTGGTGCGGTGCTCGTTTATATAAACTATTTGGGATGTGAGATCGGATTAATCTCATATCTTAAAACCTTCGAATTTAAAATTATTTTCAAAATCAAATATTATTTTTTCAAATTATTTATTTAAATTAAATTAAAATTCGCCGACAATTTACGTAGGCGACCCCTCTTCAAAACACAACACACAACCTCGAAATAGTGCCGACAGTATAATAGATAGCCTCTAACTAATTTGTTTCATGAAAATCTATGCTTAGATGCTCATACTCCACTGGGCATATAATAAGAAGTTTGTGTGTGAAAGGCAGACAGAACCTCATTGCCACCATTGTTATCCTAACTGTTATGAAACATTAGTACTTCTCTATTTTATTCACACACACACACCCATAAATAATACAATAAAACAAATAGCCTCTAAATAATTTGTTTAATGCCACTCTATGCTAAATACTCATACTCCTAGGGGGTATATAATAATAAAATAATGTGTGAAAGGGAAACAAAATTTCATTGCCACCATTGCTATCCTAGCTATTATGAAACAATAGTACTTCATCTATATTTTATTCACACATCCACACCCATAAATGAGGCAGTAAAATAGATAGCCTCTGAATAATTTGTTTCATGTCACTCTATGCTTCGATACTCATACTCCTCTAGGGCATATAAAATGAATTCTTGTGTGAAAGGGAAACATAAATTCATTACCACCGTTGCTATTCTAACTGTTATGAAACATCTGAACTTCTTCTCTATTTTTTTCACTGACACGCACAGGCCCATAAATGAGGCAGTAAAATAGATAGCCTCTATTTAATTTACATCAAGCCATGCTATGCTTAGATACTTCTACCAATCTGTGACATATAATAAGAAAACTGTGTTTGAAAGGGCAACAAAACATCAATTCCACAATTGTAATTCTAACTTTTATGAAACAACAATACTTGCTTTATATTTGATTCACACACACACATCCATAAATGAGGCAATGCAAATAAATAACATAAAAAAATGAGTTTTATGAAATTTTATGCTTAGATACTCGTACTCCTCTCGGGCATAAAATAAGAAGTTTGTGTGCGAAAAGGACACAAAATTTCATTGCCACCATTGTTATTCTAACAATTATGAAATATTTGTACTTCTCTATTTTTTTTCACTACACACACACCCATATATGAGGTAGTAAAATAGACAGTCTCAGAACAATTTGTTTCATATCATTCTATGCTTATATACTGTTACCTCTCTAGGGCATATAATAAGAAAATTGTGTATGAAAGAGCAACAGAACTTCATTGCCTCCATTGTTATTCTCACTCAGATGGAACATCTGTACTTCTTCTCTATTTTTTTCATTAGCATACACACACATATGTGAGGCAGTAAAACATATAGCCTATGAATAATTTGTTTCATGTCATTCTACGCATAAATAATCATACCCCTCTACGGCATATAATAAGAAGTTTGTGTGTGAAAAGAATACAGAATTCATTGTCACCATTGCTATTCTAACTGCTATGAAACATATGTATCTGTTCTCTTTATTTTATTGACGCACAAACCCATATATGAGGGAGTAAAATATAAAGTCTCTGAATAATTTATTTCATGCCACAAAATGCTTAGATACTACTTCCCCTTAGGGAATATAATAAGAAAATTGTATATGAAATGGCAACAAAACTTTATTATCTCCATTTTTTTGTACTTCATATGAAACAACTGTACGTCTCTATTTTTTTCACTAACACACACACACACATATGTAAGGCAGTAAAATAGATAGGGCTTGAATAATTTGTTTCATGTCATTCTATGCTTAGATACTACTATCCCTCTGGGACATATAATAAGCAAAATTGTGTATGAAAGGGCAACAAAACTTCATTGCCACCATTTTCATTCTCACTCATATAAAACATCTGTATTTTCTTTCTATTTGAGCATGCTCATGCAAACCGAATTGCAACATGTTATGCTTAGAGAAGTTTTTTTTTATCAATGACATACACTGTCATAAATGAGGAAGTAAAGTACACAGCCTTTGAATAATTTGTGGGCATATAGTAAGAAAATTGTGTTTGAAAGGACAACAAAACTTTGTTTCCATAATTGTTCTTCTCACTGCAATGAAATATCTGTAGTTTTTGTCTGTTTGAGCATCCTCGTGCCAATGGATTGCCTCTGAATAGTTTGTTTCATGTCAGACTATGCTTACATATTGATACTCCTCTGGGGACATCTAGTATGAAAATTGTGTTTCATGACATTCTTTGCATATATCTTATTACCCTCTATGGCATATTATAAAAAATTTCTATATGAAAGGGAGGCACAAATTCATTGCAACCAATGCTATTATCAATGCTATTAAACATCTGCAATTCTTGTCTGTTTGAACATGCTAATGCAAAACTGATGTGGAAAATGTTATGATTAATAAATTTTTTATTTTCAATGACACACACCAATAAATGAGGAAGTAAAGTAGATAGCCTCTAAAAATTTTGTTTTGGGTTATTCTACACTTTTGTATTGATACCCCTCTGGGCATATTGTAAGAACATTGCTTATGAAGAGAGAACAGAACTTCATTGCCACCATTGCTATTCTCAGTGTTATGAAAGGTTTGTAGTTCTTTCCTTATTAAACATGTTCATTAAAAACAAAAATGCAAAATATTATGCTTAATGAAGCTTTTCATTCAATGACGAGCACACCCATAAATATTTTATTTTTGCAATACAATGACTAATAAGACCAAAGAGACTGCTACACTAGCATTGTGGAAGAAATAAACGAAGTTGTTATTTTGTGACCTTTACTTGAACAAGACCGAACAGGAAAATAAGCCTATGACCTATTTCTATAAGGAAGGGTGACAACATATAATATTAAACTTTAAGGAAGTACGGGTGTCTGCCTCATTTTTCAGATTTAATTTATGTATGTATATAGTTTTAAATAGGTTGGAAAATAATGTTTGACTTTCAAAAATACAATACGAAACTGATCCCATATCTTTAATTGTTTAAATAATTGAACGCCATACCATAAACTATGTGTTTATCCTGAGGAAAAAATGCATTGCTTAATAATGGGGTTCGACTAAATAAACCAGTGAATTTATGACATATGTTTGGTCTGCGAACCAATTTTATGTTGACCGATAAATCCCCCTATTTAATACAAAAGAATTAAATAGGGTTTATATTAATCTGGGTTTTGAAATTCCCTATAAGGGTAAGCCCCTATAGTTAATTACATCTTAAATGATGGGAATCACTTAAGAAAATTCTCAATAAAGATCAGTGGTTTCGCTCTCAAGAATTGCAAAGTTTAGGTTTCCAAGGTTGGATATTAGAAATTCAAAAGGGAATGGATCAAATTAGGAACAATTTTTTTTAGGAGTCCAAAGGAATGAAGAAGTAGGGGATGTCATGAATTCGAAGCGAGCTTCGATGACTTTCCAACTATCCTATTTTTTTAGCTTGAATTTTGAGGAGATGTTTATTTGATGTTTCAATCTTGCCAATTTTAATTTATTAGTATTTATATTCGTATGATATAATCATATAAATAGCCTGGACATTATGAGGGTTTACATCGTAACGAACGACAACCTCAGAGTCCTAAGATGAGTTTAGGGCTTAAATTGCATAAAATAATTATGCAGATACCTAAAGGACGAAGTGAGGATTTATGTTGCAATAGGCAAACTACCTCGAAATTCTATGACTTGGTTGTTTATTTCTAAGGAAAGGATTAAGCTGATGAAGATTCGTTGTTGAAGATGGTCGTGCTACCTACTGCGCTTGCTCTAAATTCCTTGTTATTGCAGAGGGTTTAGTTTAAGAAGTGACAATCAAGAGATGAGATAAGTGTTATGGTTTAGAGGTTGAGTTTTAAACTCAATGTCTTAAATTTTGTTGGGGAAATATTAAAATTGATTAAGCAGAACTGGTTAAGATCCCACGGTTACATCATCCCGACATCACTATTTTCATCGGATTCACTTAGTTAAAATGAATTTGCTAAACTCAACTGAATGAGTTCCACATTTTCATTTAGACAGTAGGAAATCTCGTTAGTAACACGTTGGTTACATCATCTGAGGGATTCCCGATCATCCAATGAGAAGTTTTAATTTAGTTTCAATTGTAGTTTTGTTTGTGATTAAATTTTAAGTTGTCTTATATTTTGAATGTTGTGGTGGTGAATTTTATCTTATTTTGATTTTAGCTTTAATTTTAGTTTCACTTTTGCGGCTATCCTAAAGTTTTTAGTTTTCATGTGGGGTGACATTTTTGTTTAACATGCAAGCTTGTAAGAAAAGAAAGTACAACGCAAGTAAGTAAACTGCAATAAAATAAAAGAGTACCTGACGGGTCTCCTAGTCATTTCCAACTATACTTAAAACACATGTTAGGACATTTAAATATTTGAGAGAGAAAACACTTAGGTAAAGCTAAGGGAAGGTCCTAGTTGTCTTCAAAAATCCTAATCCTATTACTCATCAATTCTTAAGGTGTGTTTGAGGATGACTTTCTTCATTAAAGAACAATGAAGTTCAATTGTTCTTCTAAAACATTCCATTAGATTGAGAAAGTGTTTAGGACAGGTTCTAAACATCTTTTCAATGCCTTTGGGATTATTTTGAGTCCAAATGAATTTCATTATGTGGATGAATTAATCATCCAAAGTTTAGTTGAGTTTTGGTTCTTGCTCAGTGAACTTGGATGTTTGACTATATTATGAGTAAGGTGACATTTCATATGACACTTCATTTAAGAGTTATAAAGATGAAATCCTTTACGCGTGAATTAGTCCATTAAAGAACTTAACTATTCTTGATTGAAGTAGAGTTCGTAATTTTAAATGATGCAATTTAGTTATAAAGTTTTGATTGATTTTTAAATATTTTAAATTATTTTCAAGTTGTGAAAAGGTGTTTAAATCATTTAATTCAGTTAAGTTTTAATATTTTAAGTTGTTTTAATTTAATTACAATATTTCAGATTAATGTTAATATTTTAAATTGGTTTAATTTAACTATAAAATTTTAATTATAAAGCGTTTCAAATTAATCTTAATATATTAAATTTATTTTAATTTAAATTTTAAATGATTTCAGATTAGTTTCAATATTTTAAGTTTGTTTTGATTTGATTTTAAATTATTTCAAGTTAATTTTAATATTTTAAGTTTTAATTTGATTATGAGATTTCAAGATTATTCCCTTTTTAATTATTAATTTCAATCATCATTTTTATGGTTCAACTAATTAAGAGTTAGGTGGTGTTTGATCAATTCATTGGTTAGGGGTTCAATTTCAAAGAATTAGAGTCTTCCTATATCAAAACCCCCCTAACCTTAAGAAGTCATGCCTTAATTAACTTCCAAAGTTTAATGACTTAATTAATTGGGATTTCTTCTTTAACATTAAATGTGATTAATGGGTTTATATCCCTTAGTTCCCTATGTTTCAATCATCCAAGACTGAAAATCAAAATCAAATGTTAACCCTCCCCTTTGGTTAAGCCTAAATATTTATTAAGGTTAAAGTTCCTTATTTACCTTCATGCCCTCTTGAGCTTGTTCATCTCATAATTCACTAATTAAGCTCAAATGAATCTAAAATTTTATGTCACCTCACTCACATGTCAATTAAGACATTAGAGAAGAAAATGTGATTTTTTTATTAATTTAATTTATATAATTATTTTAGTGGAAAATAGGGGTTTTCAATGAAAATTCAACAACATGACCAATGTGAAACTTCTATCCTTACAAAAATTATGAGAGGTTCCTACTGACTAGAAGACCACTTGGACCAATTTTGGTGATTTTTTGAGTTTTAATTTTTTTATTATAATTATTTCAAGTTTTACCGTATTAATTAATTATAAAATAAAATTAAGGGGGAAAATAAGGTTTTATATTTTTCTTAAATCTCATTGAGCTCAAGGAACTTATAGAAATAAATTTATATTTTTTTCAATTTTCTTTGAATTTTTAGAATTGTTTTAGTGAAAGGGTTGAACAATCCATTTTTTAATATTAAAAATTACCTTAAGCCTTTAAAATTCAATATCTTTACTTAGAGACGTAGGAAAAATATTTTGTTGGTTCCCAAGTGATTAGGAGACCAAATATGACATTTTAGTGAATTTTAATATTTTCATGATTTTTATAAATTTTTAATTATTTAAATATTTAAAAATAGGTTAAAAATGAAAATTTAATGAAAATTCCAATTTTAGTTTTCTTAGCCTCCTCTGACCTCAGAGAACCGCCAAAATTGATTTGGTGAATTTTTCAATTATATTTTGAGATTTATAATTTTTTTAATTTTAAATAAGGTTATGTCACTTAGGTAATTAATTTGGTGAGTTAAATTAACTCCAATTGACTTGAAATTTTTTTGTAGGGTTCTCCTAATCCTAAAGTATAGCAGAGAATTAATTTCATGTTATTTTGATGTGTGGTTGCTCCAAATTAATTTAATTTTAGTTTTAAGTATTTGGTCAAATTAAGGTTATTTTCAGTAAATTAAGTCAAGCCATAATTTTCCTAGGGTCCTTTAGTTTAGAGATACTTCCCCTAATTTTTCTAGATTTTTAAAATCAACATGCTAATTTTTGGAATTAATTCATTAAAACAAGCACCTAAAATTGGAAAATATGGATTTCTGCCTAGAGGTCCCCTCTGACCTTAAAAAATTTAGGGAATGTTCCCAAGGGTAGAGGGATCAAAAGTCCCATAGTCCATAGTCATGGTGAATTATGTAAGCTAATGGAGAACTGAAATACCTAGGACAGTAAATAAATGATTAAAAATTAAATACATAACAACATATTTTGGTTTTAATTCCACATTGTTCTCCTCTGTTCATTGTGCAAGAGGGTATTTTTAGTTTATTTTAATACTTTTTTTTATGCAAAGATATGAATTTTTAAAGTTCTATGATTTAAGTAAATATGAAAAAGCCTAATTTACTACTTAAACCAGTCAGCGCCGATTGGATCCTACGGCGGATCGAAAGCACATGTGTTGCGATTTGATACGATGTCACCATCTGACTCGGCAGCCATGCGTCCTGTTGTTTCTTCCCTTCTCCTGGTTCGGCGTAATCTGAGCCCTCCGCTAGGCATACACGCAATCGGACGGCTCTGGCTCATCGTCTCCATCTGGTTCAACCCGAGAGTCGCACATTTTTCTAGCCCTAATATCTCCCTTATTTCTCAACCAAATCGAGTTAAGTTTGTTTCTGCATGCTCGTCTAGGCTAGACGAACATATCCTTACGGATAACATGCATTAAAAATAAGTAAAATAAAATGGGGAATCCATGGAAGCTCAGGAGGAAGAGGAGTTTAATACCTTTGCTCGATCAGAGATGCTCGACACATTCGTGGAGGTCCAAGAAGCCTACAGATTGAGTCTCAGGTCGTGGTGAAATGCCTAGACCCATGTTTGACGAAGGCCGATTTGGAGCTCTAGCCGATAGCACAGCTGGGTGGCCAGGTGATGGGGCTTTCACTGGGGAGCTTCTTCTCTTGGTGTAGGGATGGTGTAGGTGTAATTAATTTGATTTTGGTTGAGGTTTTAGGAGTGTCATGTTTCTGGCCTGAATTTTAACTGAGAAATTGAGCTCAGTTGGTGGAATTCAGGGTAAAAGGACTTTGGGGATCTTTTTCTCTTGGCCAGGAAGAGGTCTGGGAGCAAATTGGGAGGGATTCGTGAAGAAATTTTCAGCACCTAAAACTCAGCCATGGGGGAGGCATTTTATAGCAATCGCCGGAGAGGGGAGCTCAAGGCCAGGTAATGAGTGCCTTGGGCCACTTAGGGTGAGGGCTGAACAAAGCAGGTGGGGAGTGTGTGGATAGCTCATTGACATTGCTTAATTTTAGGTTTTTAGCTTATGAAGGGCGCTCGGGCGAGCCTGTTATGGTGGCTGGCAAGGACTTGACAGGCGGCTGGGGCGGCTGGCAAGGACTTGACAGGCGGCTAGTAGGCTGAGGAGGAGTGGGGGAGGAGTTCAGTGGCATTAATTTGGGCAAAGAGGTTGCTTAAAGAGGATTTGGGGATTGGATTTAGGCTCAGCCAAGTGGTTAAACCCTATGGTCCAAAGTGGTGGACCATTGGTCCATGGCTCAAGGGACTTGGGTTGGTTCAGGTCAAACCCATCCTAGAAGGTCTAGAGTTGGCTGCCATGAAGTTGGTTTGGTCAATTTTAGCTTGGTTTGGTTCAAATCGAATCATTTGTACAATTGGGTTGGTTTGGGTTTAGGTTTGGCTAACTTGAGTTTAGGTTTGTTATGAATCAAATGGATTGATCAAAATGGCTTAAATGACTACCACAAAGCTTTTGGAAGAGGTTTGCGGTGATGGTGAATTGTTTTGGGAGGTGAATTTGGTGGATTTTAAAACATTGGCCAAATTTGGTCATGTTGGGTTGAACTTGGGATTAAGTTAGGTTAGAGCTTGGCTAGGGTTCAATTAATGGTTCAAATTGATGCAAGTAATTGCCATGAAAGATTTTGGATAGAAATTAGGTGGAAATTTTGGGTTAGGGGATTCAATATTAGGGAATTTTGGACATGTAGACATTTTAGGGAAAATTTTGAGTTGGATTTTAATCAAACTTTTGACCAAATAAATGTTGTATTTAGTATAGGAATGTGTTATAAAGGTTTTAAAACAATTTTGAAGAGAATTTGAGTTGAATTGGATTGGATTTGGGCATGTTTGGGTTCATGTGTAATTTAGGGCAAAATTGTGTATTTTGGATTCCAAGGGGAATTGAATTAAAATGTGGATCAAATTGGGCTTGGATTTAGTTTAGATTGGTATTGGAGATGTTTAATTGAAGTTCGGAATTTAAAATGGACAAGATTGGGGTCAATTGGGTCAAAATTGGGTTTAATTTGGGCACTTTTGGGTTAAATGAGTCAAGTTGGGGCTTTTGATAAAACTGGACTAAATTGATAAAATTGGGGTATGTGATAGTTAAAGAAAATGAAATTGGGAATATTTGGGAGATTCTGAAATTTTTTGAGAATTTTTGGATTTTTTGGAATTTTGGGTTAAGATGGGGTATTTAGGGTATATGGAGGTTCTTTGGAGCGTATTGGGGTATTTAGGAGGATTTAAGAGGTGGGAATTGTTTTGAAATGATTTTGAGGAATTTTGGGTAATTTTTGGGGAATTTTTGGATGATTTGGTGGTTATAAGGACAATTTAGGTAATTTTGGGTAAGTTTAGGGCCTAAGTTTAAAATTTGAAATTTTGGAAAAATGAAGGGAGCTTCAAATAGGGAAGAATGGAGCCACTTTAGTGGGGTCAAGATTAAGTAGAAGTGATTTGGGATGGAATTAGGGTTTAGGAGCATGAGCCATAGACCTTAGCCAAGTCCAACCACTCTAGGACCAAGTCTAGCTAAATGGTAACCACTTTATGATCCTTCACACATTGACCCTAGCCATCTTAATCAAAGACTAGTGGCTTTGGTTCAATCATGTGAGTTTCTTAAAGGGTAGAAGGGAAAGAGTTTAAGGTTTTGGTCAAATGTTTTAGGGGTGTGTGTGCGTGCAAGAGAAACTCAAGTCACTCAAGGTTACCTTAAGTCCAAATATTCCTGTGGGAACTCACTATTGGTTTTTCATATGGTGGTTTTAACATTCCAAGGTGATTTAGAGGTTTGCAACCATCCAAGTGGGATCCCAAGTGGAGTTAGGAAGTGGCTGAAAATTTCTAAATGGTGGGCTCCAAATCTAGTCTTCTAGGATAGTCAAGGATAAGTCTTATGGCTAGATCCTAAACACTAAGAGGAAGATTAGACCTCACCAAAAATGAGCTCAACAAAAGGACCCCCAGTAGGTGTGGTGTGCTGACCGAGCACACCGCACGTATTGGCATTGACAGATGAGATCAACAGAAACCAACACAAATCACCGAGTTAATCCACTCAGGAGAGAACACAGAAATTTAGTGAGAAAGCATCCGCTGGGGATAAAACTTCTACACCAAAAGTTCTAGAACTCTCGCTGGGGATGAAGGAGTGAGTATCAATTTAATTGAATTCAAGATTGATTTAGATTGCGGTTTAAAATTTTAATTTTGATTTTGATCTTTTAATTTTGAATTTTGAATTTTGAATTTGAGATTTGAAAATTTGATTTTATTGATTTGAGATTGGAATTGAAAGGGAATTTGGAATTGACAACAACAGATTTTAAAGAGGTGAGGACTGGAATTTAAGTACCAGTCTCGAAGTGAGAATTAGAATTTAGGTACCGATCCGACAGGTGAGAATCAGAATTTAGGTACTAATCTCAGAAAGGGGAGAGCTGAAATTTAGGTGCCAGCCTCAGAAAGAGAGAATTGGAATTTAGGTACCAGCCTCAGAAGGAGAGAACTGAAATTTAGGTGCCAGCCTTAGAAAGGTGGGAATCAGAATTTAGGAAATGTGGATTGGAATTTAGGTACTGGCCTCAGAATGTGAATTAGAATTTAAGTACTGATCCCGAAAGGTGAGAATCAAAATTTAGGTACTGACCTCAGAAAGGGAAAAATTGGAATTTAGGTACCAGTCTCAAAATGAGAATCAAAATTTAGGTACCGATCTCGAAAGAAGAGAATCAGAATTTAAAGGAGGGAATCAGAATTCAGGTACTGATCCTGAGATGATAATTGGAATTTAGGTACCAGCCTCAAAATGAGAATCAAAATTTAGGTACTGATCTCCAAAGATGAGACACAGAATTTGGGTACTGACCTTAGAAAGGTGGGAATCAGAATTTAGGTACTAATCCCAAGATGAGAACTGGAATTTAGGTACCATCCTCAGAGTGGGAATCTAAATTTTGGTACCGATCCAAAAGGTGATAATCAGAATTTAGGTACTGACCTCAGAAAGGTGGGAATCAGAATTTAGGTATTGATCCTAAGATTGAGAACTGGAATTTAGGTACCAGTCTCGAAATGAGAATCATAATTTAGGTACTGATCTTGGAAGATGGGAATCAGAATTTAGGTACTGACCCCAAGAGATGAGAACTGAAATTTAGGTACCTGTCTCAAAAGATGGGAATCAGAACTTAGGTACTGCTCCCAAAAGGTGAGAACTGGAATTTAGGTACTAGGCTCAAAATGAGAATTGGACTTTAGGTACTGATCTCAAAGGATGAGAATCAGAATTTAGGTACCGATCCCGAGATGAGAACTGAAATTTAGGTACCAGTCTTGAAATGAGAATCAAGATTTAGGTAACGATCTCGAAAGATGGGAATCAGAATTTAGGTACTGAGCTCGTAATGAGAACTAGAATTTAGGTACCAGTTTCGAAATGAAAATTGAAATTTAGGTACCGATCTCGAAAGATGGGAATCAGAATTTAGGTACTGATCCTGAGATGAGAACTGGAATTTAGGTACCGGTCTCAAAATGATAATCAAAATTTAGGTACTGATCTTGAAAGGTGGGAATCAGAATTTAGGTACTAATCCTGAGATGAGAACTGAAATTTAGGTACTAGTCTCAAAATGAGAATTGAAATTTAGGTATCAATCTCGAAAGATAGGAATCATAATTTAGGTACTGATCCCGAGATGAGAACTGGAATTTAGGTACCAGCCTGGAAAGTTGACGATTGACTTGTGGAGGTTTCGGTGCTTAGAAGCGTAGTAGAATATTGGAATGAGACATGAAGGTGTTTCACATCCCAAAAGATTTGATCAAAGATTGATTGTTTTGGCGAAGGATATGAATCAATGCCATCAAAACCAAATCGAGAATTTCGTGGTTCTGTGTCAGTAGACTCAGTCGACCTTCTCAAAAGAGGGAAGAAATCACAGAGAGTCGAAAGGATTTTGAGTACAGCCGGAGGCTGGGGATTTCAGATTCGGGATTCGTTTTCATTGTTCTTCGTGTTTTAGTGATTTGATTTTGTTTTGATCTTCAAATTTTGTTTCGATTGAAATTTCATTTTGATTTGGATTTTCATTCATTTCTTTTGTTTGCAATTTGAATGTTCAAGTTGATTTGCTCTGAGCTTTGATTTCGTGTCTTATTTAGATTTTGGATTTGAATTTTTATTTTATTATTATTTTTTATTGGATTTTGATTAATTCCATTTTCTTGTTTATTATATTTCATTCAAATAGTTCTTCGTTCAACTTTTCTTTAAATCGAGTCAAACTCAGATTTAGTGGCATTCGTAGTCAATTGCACAAAACTAAAGGCAAAATAAGACATAGTCGTTTCCGCTGAAATGTCGAAAGTACATATCATATGATTCCCCCAAAACATTTGTGATGATATTTTCCTTGAAAATAAACTTCTACAAAATCCATGTATATCTGAACACAGACTATGCTGGCATCTTCATATCATCTAGCAAAGTTGTCTGTTTGATTTGTCCATGTCTGAAAAGTAAACTGCATAGGTAATAACATCACCTTCTAAGCCACTTTCCGGAGGAGAATCCCGTGTAATTGTGCCTTAGAGGTGTGCTACCACTATGTAGCTTACAGCTCGTAAGGCTGCAAACTCTCTAAATTTAGATCTGGCTGGAAATGGACCGAAAAATTGCTCTCATTCATTCTTCTGAAGGTGATGGGGATCCGCTGGTAAGGAACCCCTGGTATGCAGTGCTTTCTTTGCATCTGCACCGTTTCCTTTTAGTACGAGCACAAAGACTGCTGGTAGAGGTATTTATACTGGTCCTCAAAATTCTCCGAGACCGAATACTGGAGTTATGTCCCGAACATGATATTGCATTGGTTCATGAAGGAAATGGTGCAAAAGGGTCTCACAAAATCATGATTATCCACGTGAGGTGGAATGTAATCTCCTTCTTCATAAATGTTGATAATGCAGCTATTTGGTATGCAGTCAGTGGGTAACACTTGCCAGGACACCATCTGCTTTATCATTTTCTTGATTAAAACTAGCATTGGTTCTACTTCATCAAAGCAGAGTATCCCTGGAGGATTTCCTCTTTTATCATCACATAGTTGTTGCAACACTGAACTGGATTGTAATCCTCCCCTTGGCTCGCTTCCATTTATGCGGTTCAGAGTAGGTCTTATTCCGTAGTCGTTCTGCATGACCCTGTTCTCTCAGATCGAAGACATAATCCACGATCTCACTCTGCTCGTAGTACGAAAACACATCAGTATGCAATTCTAATCCCTCCAAGAAATTGAAATACTTGCCCTGTATCCTTTGAAAATATTCAAAATCCTGTCTTCACATTCTCTGGATCATCTCCAACTCATGCTCCGAGATCATATGGAACTATCGAGGTATGGTGACGTACTGTGGGATGAATGGCTCCACGCTGGCACGCTCCCCTGCAATCGCCACTACCTCAGGTATGGACTCTATCGTGACCTCCTTTGGAATTACTTCTGCTATGGTGCTCTTGAGGGCTGGCCTCGTTGGGCCAACTGCAGTGATCATCAAAATCTCTTTTGTTCTGTTCTTCTGTCAATTTCTTTAACATTCTATGAATACGACAGTTCTTGTTTCTTCTTTGAGTCAGGGTCAAAGTGGCTCTCCTCTCCCTCTATATGTCAATAGGGACGGCACTAACAAGCTTCCCTCTTGCTGCAGTTATCACTGATTTCATTTTGTTGTCTTCAATTGCATTAATTTTCCTTTTTTGGTTTGTAGTGTGTTGACCTTTCTCACTGAGCTTCATCACTGTCTTTCCACGGGGCTGCCCAAGGTCTAAAGTCGTCCAAGCAGTTTCTTCATATTCTAGCTTCATCTGTGAAAGATCTGAGTCAACCTAGATCACGACACTAGCCTTCAGTTCCTCTTCATTAAGTGTAAGACATACACCATCTTTAAAAGAAAGAATCAGCCTCCTGGTCAACATCTTCCAGCGAAAACAAGGAAGGGATCAGGGGCCAAACCTAAAAGGAACGAGATCAATAAGAACTTTAAATTTTATTGCCTTTTCTTCTTTTATACATTTATATATAATTTTTTTATTTTAAATTTTTATTAAGGAAGGGAAAGATTTGATTTGGAGTTTTGAAATTGCAACATGTTTTGATTTTATTTTGATCGAGAAAATTTCTTTTGTATTTTGGTTTTAAGGTTTCTTCTTTTTTCTTTCTTTCTTTTTTTTGTTATTATTTTGGGTTTGGACCCAGTTGCACACAATTATCACGTCGGTGCTTCTACGAGAAAATATTTAATTTTAAAGTCCGCTTTTTGAAACATCACGTCGCGTAATACTTCTTTAGATATTGTCCGTTGATAGGAAGCATTGGTCTCTCTCCACGGCAATCCACAAATTGGTAAGAGTTTATCGAGTAGACTTTCTCGACTACACATGGTCCCTCCCAAGTTGGTTCAAATTTAACCCCCATCTTGCAGTGTGCAAGAATAGATCTTCTGAGAACAAGAACTAATTCACCAACTTTGAAAGTTCTTGGGCTGACTAGTTTTTCGTGGGCCTGAATCATCTAAGGTTGATATAACTCCAAATTTTGCTGCACTGAAAGTCGTGTTCCTTCCAAGCTTTCCAATTCTTCCAGTCTTAATCTGGCATTCTCTTCTCTAGTGATCTTATTTGTGACTGCAATTCTGAGTGAAGAATGCCAAACCTTCAAGGGCAAGACGGCTTCAGACCCGTACACTAGAGCGTAAGGAGTAGACTGAGTAGGTGTTCTGAAAGTTGTCCTGTAGGCCCATAAGACTTCTAATAACTGCTCGGGCCAATTTATTTTGTTATCGTCCAAAGTTTTCTTTAGGATTTGGATGAGAGCTTTATTAAAAGCCTCGGCCAAGCTGTTTGCTATTGGGTAGTAGATCATCGAATAACGTCAATCAATCTCGTGTTTTCTGACAAAATTATTGATCTTTGTGCTTTTGAATGCGGACCCGTTATCTGAGATAATTCTATGTGGTACCCAAAAATGGTAGATGACTTGATTCTTGAAGAATTGTAACACATGATGTGCCTTCACTTCTCTAGCGGTACTGCTTCTGCCACTTTGAAAAGTAATCTCTTGTTGCAAGGATGAAACAATGACCTATTGAAGAAGGCGGTTCTATCGGGCCCACGATATCTGTGCCCCCAACATTCAAATGGCCACGATGCGACTGTCGGATGTAGCACATTTGGAGGTTGATGTAGAGCCACTCCGTGCACTTGGCACTGATGACAAATTTTTTCAACTTTCATGCAGTCGGTCATCATTGAGGGCCGGTAGTACCTTAATCTCTTAATTTTCATTTTCATCTTCGGACCTGACTGATGAGCCCCACAAAGTCTTGAGTGTACCTCTTTAACAATTTCACGAGCCTCGGACCACTCGGAGCGCCTTAGCCACATCTGATCGAAAGACCTTCTGTATAAGGTATTGTTTATTAAGGCGTATGATAGAGTTCTTTTCTTGATATGATGGGCTACTGACTTATCGTCTAGTAGGTTTCATTTTTGCAAATATTCTATTTATTGATGCTGCCAATCTTCTGTAGTTTCTGCCATTGCTGTAACTGTCTCTTCATTTCCCAATAGAGTTCTTTTCTTGATATGATTGGCTACTGACTTATCGTCTGGTAGGTTTCATTTTTGTAAATATTCTATTATTGGATGTTGCCAATCTTCTGTAGTTTTACGCCACTGTTGTAACTGTCTCTTCATTTCCCAATATGCGCAAAGTGTCTATGTCAATTTGCGATAAAATGTGTCATCCCTGCACTGTCACTTCAGCTGATTCTTCCTGTAGACATGTGAACTCTTTTGTAAGTCGGGCCAAAGTGTCTGCAAGGGCATTTTGTTTTTTTGGAAATCTTGTATATCGTTATGTTCTAAATCTGCTCTAGCAACTTCATTGTATACTGAAAATACTGCTCAAGTCTAGGCTTCAGAATTTTGTATTGTCTAGCGATCAGCTATATGATCAATAGTGAATCACCATAGATATTGATGTCCGTTATACCCATCTGAATGGCTAACTCCAGTCCTGTTATAAGATTTCCATATTCCATTTCATTGTTTGTACACGGTTCTGTCAAATGGTAGGAGTACCTTAACATCCCCCGTTCCGGTGTTATAAATATTAGTCTGATTCCTGTCTTACGTGGCACTATCATTTGCAATTATTCATCTCGTTGTGCTAATGATGCTCTGTCAAAGTATAATTTCCAACGTTGATCATCGGGGTCTTCTAAGCTCATTATCTATTCATCGGGCAAATCGTCGTTGAGACGTGATTCTACCGGTAAAGGGTGTCTTTGCGAGGAAGTTTACTAGGCCTTGTTTCTTTACGGCATGAAGATGAACGAAAGTTATATGAAATTGCAATAGTATCATTAACCACCTAGCAAGACTTCCAAAAAGCGTCGGTCGGGCCATCAAATATTGCAATGGATTAAACTTTGAGATAAGGTTGACCTTATAAGAAAGCATGTAATGCCTGAGCTGTTGAGTGGTGAAGATCAGAGCCAAACAGTGCTTCTTAATAGGAACATACTTACCTTTGTCGGAATTAGACGATGACTTAAGTAGTAGTGAGCGTTTTCTTTAGCCTTGTCATTAACTTGAGCTAGTAGGGCTCCAAGAGAGTCATCTAAAGCCTCGGTATAAAGTATCAACGGTCGACCCGAGACTGGGGTTGCTAATACATAAGGTGTCATAAATATTGTTTTATGTCCTTGAAGGCATGTTGACATTTAGAGTCCCAAGTAAACTTGGCATCCTTTTTAACCAAAGAAGAAAAAGGCTGACACCTTCCTGACAAATTAGAAATAAAGCGTCGAAGATATGCCAACTTCCCTTGAAAGGATTGTAGTTGTTTTAAAGTTTTGGGTGGCAACATTTATAAGATAGCTTTAATTTTCTCTAGATATATTTCAATTCCGTGATCTTTGGACAAAAAATCTCAAGAATTTCTCGGAAGTGACACCGAAGGCATATTTCAGGGGATTCATCTTAAGGTTAAATTGTCTTAATCGCTGAAAAACAATTCTTAAATCATACAAGTGATCTTCTTTCAATTTGCTTTTGATGACCACATCATCTATATAGCACTTGACTTGGTTGTGAATAAGATCATCAAAAATCCTTGTCATTGCTTGGTATGTGGCTCCTACGTTCTTTAATCCGAAAGGCATCCTTTGCGTAGTAGTATACCCCAATTGGTGTTCTGAATGCTGTGAGCTTTTCGTCTTCTGATGCCATTTTTATTTGATTGTATCCCGATGATTCATCCATGAAAGAGAAGACTTCATGCGTCGAAGCGATGTCGATCATTAACTATGGAATTGGTAGAGGAAATTCGTCCCTTGGGCACACTTTGTTCAAATCTCTGAAATCCACGCAGATTCTGATCTGACCGTTCTTCTTCATAACTGGTACCACATTGGCCAACCAAGTTGGGTATTTTTCTTTACGGACAAATTTAGCGTCGATTAGCTTCTTAACTTCAGCTATTACTTGTTCGATCTCTAGACACATTCTTCTCGGAGCTTCTTTAAGTAGAACAGCAGTGTGATCCACTCCTAGCTTGTGAACTGCAACTTCTGGAGCTAATCCCGACATCTCATCATAACTTCAAGCAAATCAGTCCTTGAATTCTATCAATAGCTTAATCATATCTTCAGAATCTTCTTTATTAAGTAAGGAGCTAACAAAGGTCAACCTAGGCTCTTCGCTAGTACCTAAGTTAACTTCCATTAACTCGTCTGTTGTAGATTTAATCTCTTCTTCAAATTCTCGTGGAGCGTCTTCTACTGGCAAGTCCTCGAGATCATCTGAGGATTCCAGGCATTCTTCATTAGGTTTGCAAGTGACAACCAAGCAAAATTTTGTATCATCAGCTGGCCTTACTGTGCCAAATCCGAGACCATGCTTTGAATTGGGAGATCGACTGGCATTACTCCATAACTGTTCAAAGCGGTGTGATTGATCATTTGACCACAGCTTAGGTAAAACACCACATTGAAGTAAATTTTGAACATAGAGAGAATACCACTAAAAACGCAATTCCATTAATTCAGATGCAGTAACATCTTCAATTTTTACATCTTTTTCAGGATTGGAAGAGGAAGAAGCACCACGGTAAAACTTGATTGGCTTAACACCACCCCCATGTACTTCCTTGACCACCATACCCTCAACCTTGCTAAGGTAGATCGAGGTTACATAGTGGTTTATCTTGTAGTACATTGCTTGGTATTCTTCATTCCTTTCATCTTCTAGTGAGATCTTGAACTGGGGCTTCTTCTGACTTATCATTGTCGCTTCTTTCTTGATTTATTTTTCTTCTTATTCAGAACTATCTTCCCAATCAACTTTAATCACCAGATTCTTTTGTTCAACTATTCCACTGTTTCTACCTCGACCTCGTCCCTTGCCTCGACCTCGGATGCGAGTTTTGGAGAAACCTTCACCATCTTACCATAAGGGAGTGGTGAATAATTGTTGAACTAGAATTTGAGGTTCTTTGTTGTCTTGAGTTTCTTTTGCTTCATTTGGCAGTGCATTTCTGGAGAAGATTGTTTTCTTCGGAGGTGCGTAGTAGGCAACATCTTTGTGAATTCTAATTTCATGCACGAAGAATGATTGCAAGTCACCTTTGATGCATTGTTCTTGTCCTCCTTCATAATACTTTATACACTGGTGTAGAGACGACGGTACCATTCATTTTTCATGAATCCATGGTCGACCCAGTAGAGCTTTGAATGATGTTTCAAAATCAATAATATAGAATTTTGTGGTTGTGCTTGCTAAGTCACTGATCCTCATTGATAGCGTTATTGATCCAAGAGCTCTTTCTCCTTTTTGATTGAAGCTTTTTAGTAGCATCTTATTCACTTTGACATCGCGGGTGTCAATTTACAAATATGCTAAAGTTCAAAGATTCATCACATTGATCAATGCTCCTGGATCAACTAACACCTTGGAGAGCGTGAACTTACTGATAGTGACTGAGATGTACAAAGGTCGGTTGTGATCAGCTGTTCCAAGTAGCAAGTCATTGTACATGAAAGTAACACCGTACTGTTCTCTTTTCGAGCAAACCTCGTCTAAGGAGTTACCCACCATTTGAGCTAAGCAGATTTCTAGATCAAGTAGGGCCTTGATCAAAGCTTCCCTCATCTCCTTTGAAAGGATCAAAGAGTCGTAGATGCTCAGTTTAACTGGTAACTTCTGAAGATGGGCCAGGACATTAAATTCTACTTTATTGTCTGGTCCTTCAACTTCTTCCCGAATGGGTAACTCTTCTTATGGGGTTGGCTCTTCTTGAGCAGCTACATGCTTTCCTTTATCTTTCAGACCCATTCTCGGGGGTAAGACCTTTCCACTTCTTAAGTGGACTTCTGTTATCTCTTTTAAGTCTGGCACTGAATTAACTGGCCCTTCCTCTTTCTTAATTGGAGCATCAGATTCTTCTGGAGTCACTTCGAGATCTGAAAACTCTAGTTCAATTGTGATAGGTGATCCTTAGAATTCACATACGAGTTCGTCATCTCCCAGACCATCGTAATTGCTTTCATTGACATTCTCCTTTTTATTGCTACTATTGAGGTTTTGTATGATTTGATAATTGTTATTAAGATCAAAATCGATGTTTGGATTAGGCTGGTTGTTGTAAGTTATGTAATCGTTAAAAATAGTCAAAACATAGCAAACACCATAGCTCTTATCATTATAAAATCCCGCCAGGGCGAGCAAATAATCATACAGAGTCAGAGGTTTGAGAGATTTCTCCCCCAAATTAAAAACAACCATTCTAGGAAAAATAGCCCTTACTCTACTCTTCGGAGCCTCGGCCTCTTCTTCCTTTACGATCTTCTCCTCCTTTTGGGGTGGTTCCTCAATTGAAATTGGTAGTACCGGCTTGACGGGTTTCAAACTTTGAATTGAAGCATGCACCGAAGCGGTATGAATGTGTTCAAATATTTTCTTTGAAGACTTCATCCAAACAGTATTCCATTCGTCATTGGTTGTGCACGGGTCTATCGGAACAATAGGATCTATCAAAATAACATTAACAATACCTCCTTTCTGGGGTTCCTTTATGTACTCTTTCAGGATTGTTATGTTTCCTTTCCGAAGGTTGTTCTCGAGACATTTCTTGAAGGTGAAGCAATCTTCTATCTTGTGTTTGATCATCTGGTGGTAAGGGCAGCACATCGGGTGATCTTTCTTGTCCGCTTATTTTGGTTTGTTGGGCTTTGGCAGCTGGAATCCATCCTTCTTGATCAGACTACAGAACATCTTGCCAATCGCTTCATTTTTGAAGGGGTATTCTCTGTTTAAAAGTTTTGTCAGGCTTCACTTCTGCTGAACTGGTTGCTAGTTATATTGCTGGGATGACTATTGGCCATACTACTGTAACTGCTGATAACTCTATTGAGACGATTGATAACTTGGTGGAGGTCGTTGATAACTCTGCTGAGGTTGTTCTATTTGTATTTACATTGGCTGCTTACCCTTGTGTACCACTGTGATGGTCCCAAAATTCTTCTTGAAGGCTCTAACTAGTTTTTTCTTATCAGTCTTATCGGTGAAATTGAATTGCTTTGCTTCCTCTTGTAGACTCGCGACCTTGCTGAGCAATTTCTCGAATGTCTTAATTGTAAATCCCTTAAGGAGAAATGCTATCGAGCCGTGACTGCTCTTTAGCAGAATTCCGATGGCATGATGTTCCTAGAGTTGCGACTCACATTTCATGCTTAAATTCCTCCACCGCAGAAGGTAGTCCACCAAAGTTTTGTTTAGTTTCTGTTACTCTACCACAAGATCACTAATGGTGATGTAGTACTGAGCTCTGACAATCCATTTCATGAATAGGTTTTCTAATTCTGTGAATGTTTTCAATGGTCATTGGGCAGCTCTGCATACCAGTCAAAGGCAATTCCTGAAAGGCTACTGACAAACTAGTGGAACAACAAAGCGTCGCTACCCCCACATTGTAGCAACTTGTGCGGAAGTGTGCAACATGCTGTCGGGAATTTCCCATTCCATCAAAAGTCTTGAATAGAGGTGGTACGAAGCCTCTAGGGTATTGCACGACATCAAATTCTTCAGGGTATGGTCTACCTTTCAGAATCAATATTGACCCGACCGCAAATAACGTAGTAATGTTTGCTTCCAAAAGATAGCCAAAAACTTTGACTCAATTTATAAATAACAGCTAGTGTATAAAATTAATATTATGTAAAATTAGAAAATACTTTTACACACTAGAGGTACTACGCAAGTATACGTATCTTTTCAAGTAATATAGGGTTTTAAAACAAAGACCCCAGTATCGATCCCACGGAGAAGAATTATAGTGATAAATTTTCTATATAAAAAATAAAAAAAATATTTTTATTTTATCTTTTAATTTGATTATAAATTACTATTAATTTACTAGATGCAAATAAAGAAAACATTAATAAGAAAATGATTTTATGAAATCTATATAAAATAAACAACTTTCTTTCCTTGATTAATCTAAGATTTTTAAGATAATTTAATATTCGTTGGAGAATTTGATATATAGTATTGTGCCAAATAGAAGCATTCCTATTCTTTACCCTTTGATCCAGGCGTAAAGAACATTGACTAATTTACATAATAGGTTTGGATGTATTGTTAGTAGAATGGGTTAATCTAGGCTCACACTTCTAGATGTCCAAGGGTGGCTATGGTCGGCCCTACTAGTGACCCTTTCCTAATCTATAAATCAAATTATAAGAATTTAGTCTGTCACTCTAAAAACTTATCAATTCTACACCCTTTAAATCTTATCTTCCTATTTATTTGCACTTCACCTTGAATAGCCCGCACATTTCCTTCGACTACCCAAGGATTCATGTGACATTTACAAGTTAAGAGTTCTTCTCCTTCAAGGTCTCAAAACTCTTCAACAGGTTTTAACAATTCAAATGGCCTATTTAAAAAGTAAAGTAAGATCAGGTATTAATGTCATCACAATGTTTTGAAAATATTTTGAATTTCAATTCTCCATCAAATCTTTATATTATCTTATCTACCTCTTCATAATTGAAGGAAGAAAGTAAACTAACTACTCAGAACACATTGAAAATAAATAGTAAAACATGATAAATAAACTTTGAATCAATTATAAAAATACTTATCTCAAATATTTCTTTCAACAGATCTTCTGATTCCTACTGACTCCACAGTGTAATGAACTCCAGATGCAATAACTTGAAAATAAACTCACTAAACTAAATAAAAGTGGCCCTAAATTTCTCTCTCTATTTCTCTCTCTAAGGATGAGAGATCCTAAAGTGGATAAGAGAAAGGGTTACAATGGGAGAGGCACGTTTTCTGAAGTAATGGACCCCTATTTATAGGCTTCGAGGGTTGCCTTGAGGCACATCTTCAAAACATGTCCACATTCGATGAATCTTCTAGAAGGTTGATGCGGCGCCTAGGCGCGGAATGCGGCGCTAGCGGCGGTCATCGCGTCCAGTTCTTCGCACCTCTTCACTTTGGCTCACACCTCTTCGCGTTTAAAACCGTTTTGGAGCGTCTAGATGCAATTTATCACATGTGCTATTATCAAGGAACAACAGCCAGTCTTCTAGAATGTCCAATAACCGCTCACTCCGTCAAAATAACTGATCAAACGTTGTCAAAAACTTGACAGTTTTTGTATCGAGTCTGCGCCTGAGCACTACCTTCCGAGTGCTGGCGCCAGGCCATAATTTTTTATACTTTTTGTATTTTGCTCCATTTTTGCTCCTTTTTGCTCCTTTTTCCTTTTTAGACCTTTTTACATTACCTACATCCAAAAACACAAAAAATACCTTTCATTAAAGCATAATATCCTTAGAAATTAATAAGAATTAAGACATAAAGAAATAGGTATTTTTTTATAGATCAAAATCCCCCAAACTTAAATGTTACTAGTCCTCAAGTAACTCTTTCTACTATATAAAAAATATAAACTTTCGATTAAAGATAAATATTTAAGATTCCTTATAATTTTTTATTTTATAAAGTCTTTAGTAAATTGTTAACCCAATTTCACTAACTAGGTTTAATTTTAAGAATTTAAAGAATATTTAACTACAAAATCATAAGATTTCAAACTTTCCATCCATTTTGAAAATAATAGAAATCTATTATATTAAGCTTTCATAGATTATTTACAAGAAAAAGATCTTCTTGAAAAATCTTTTCTAAATAATTATTTATATATAAAAATTACGTAAAGTATGTAACTAGTTTTCTTCCTATAAGATAATTCAAGTGAAGCCAATTTTTTATTAGGCATTTCCTCAAGCTTCTCCTCTCTATCTCTTTTTCTTTTCTTCTCTTTTTTTTATATATATTTAGAGACGATTACTATATCTGGATAGCCTGTTAATGGTTTTGAACTTCACTATCCTTAACTTATATTTTCAAAACTTATACATTTCCACTTAATTATTATAACATAAATAAGAATTCAAAAAGATTTCCAATCTTTTCTTTTTCAAGTGATAATTTTTGATTACTTAATAATTCTAAAATTCTATTATTTCTACCATGGATAGAAAAATTATTTATCTTATTCTTCTTTAAGTTAAATAATTCTATTCTTAAAATCAATCAAAGTTAGTAAAATTTTGGTTAATTTCACTAAATTGTTTATAATTTCAAAAATAAAAGTGATCTCAAATAAATTCTTCATTCCTTAAGTTATGTTAAATAGTTTTTATTTTTATGAAAATATTAGCTCTTTAAGGACAAATAAAATTTAATTTTGAATGGATTTTCCCTTCCCCCAAACTTTAAGTTTTGGTATACTATGATAATTTGAAAGTATGAGAGAAAGAAAATCATAAGAATTTTTAATAAGTATGTAAAAACAATCTTAAAAAGAAAAATTAACTTCTAATCATGCTTTTATGAATAATTAAGATAAAATTTAAGCATGTATATAAAAAGTAAGCGAAGCTAATTTTATGATGATATTAAATTTGAAACAGAATTAAAACGAGAGCAAAATAATTATTTACTAAACATTAAACTTAAACAACATATAAATTAATTCTAACTTCAGTCTCAACACAACGGAATCCTAACACTAATCGATCGACATACATCAAACACAAAACTAACAAACAATCCAAATAAAACAAACTAACGGAAGTAACGCGATCATAGAGTTCTATAACTACTAGTCACTAGTTGTAGCCTCATCATCATCATCATCACCAAAGGAAAATTCTATGTCCTTAGGATCAACAAATGGTGTGAAACTAGGAAAAGTAGGGAAACTAACATCATGTTCACCCTTCAGAAATCTGACTAGGGCTTCATCATACTCAACATCATAACTACTCTTCCTCTGGGTATAATCACATAAATGATCTAGTTTGAAATAACTCCTGCTGCTGCTCTAAAAACTGACAATGCATTGATTCCCAAAAATCTAATGGTGGCTCAGCAGAAGTAGAGGGTCTAGAAGTAGAAGGTCTACCTGAAGTATGTGCAGAAGTAGAAGGAGCGGTTGATCTATTCCCTCGAAGACGATAATAAATACTAACACTCTCCTGCCCAATTGGCTTTGTAGACTTTAACTTCTCCTCAGAAATATCGACGAGTGATTCCATTACTAACACATAGTGAGTAGATCGAGAGATGGAAATCCCAATCCAACGAAGTGCTTTGGACCTCGCAGTAGGATCCACAGAATCATAAATAATGCTCCCGACATCAATAGGCTTCCTCTCCTGAATGCAGTAGTTTAAGATCGCTCTATCTCTAGTCACTTCACTCAGGTGGTTAGAATGTAACAATCTTGCAGAAATAAAATAGTGCCATGCATTAGATATACCATTTAATTCAGAGGATTTGAAGTTTACCCTTTTTCCATTCCTGATCTTCCAAGATCCAGTACCGTCAGTGGATAAGCAATAATCATATCCAAATCTCCTTCAGATGGTGATAATCCAGAATAATAGCACTCAATAGTCGGTGACAGACCATAGAATATGTTGATTCTTTCTGGACTAAATCCTACTCCGATTCCTTTGACAAAGACTTCATAATCCTCGGTATCTAGAAAATTTGCATAAAATTCTAGAACGATCGGGATAACAGCAACAACAGTAAAATAACAAAATCATTGCCAGTTGTGTGCAACAATAATGTTTTCGATCATTTCTCGAGGATGATAGAAACTTCGTTCAGAAATGAATTTTTTGGATGTCGCAAATTCATGGAAGCGAAAATGCGCAGTTGCAGTAGAAAATTTGCTGCTATCAAAGTTAACTCGTGCCTTCCCGCGTTTAAATTTTGGAGCCATCTAAACATGAAAGAAAAAAAGAATAAATTTAGGAATCAAAGATTTGAACTCTTTTTAAGTTTATAAAACTTAAAATAAGTTTAGAAATCCAACAAAATCACTAAAATTCGAATATTTTTTCAAAATTTTCGGTTCTTAGGAAAACTTAGGGAAATCTTTGGTAAAAATAAAAAATAAATGGTTTAAAGTGTAGATCTGATCTTGAGACGTAGAAATCAAGTGGTTTCGCTCTCAAATACTTGATGTTTTGACCTCAAAATGGATCTAGAGGATGTATTTTCGCGAAAGTGGGGAAGAAGATGAAGCTTAGGAATCAAAAATGGCTTTTGGGGGTTATTTAAGTAAATTCTCGGGTACAGGCCGAACTGGCGCCTTTCACAAAATTTTTTTTTAAAATTTAATTTTCCACCAAAATTCATAAATTTAACTTCCAATTACTCATATCAGAGTAGAGCTTCAGTTTCTAACTTCCACAACATTTTTTAAAAAATTATAAAAATTAAATATTAAATCCACCAATCAAACATAAGGTTTCAATCAAACTCACTAATCTCCATTTAAAACCTTCAATATTGACTCAATATATTCCAGATAAGTACTATATTTGATTCAAGTTCCTAATACACACTCAAACATAACAATTTCCAAGCAAAAATAACACACATTGAACATGAAAGCAAATACACGAACAGACACAATCGATTCTCTAAATCGATACAACGACTCAACAAACCATAATAACTATCTCATTACCAGAATATTCTAATCTTCAAAAGGGAAATTGTGTATTCAACTTGGAAAGAACACTAACGCTCTTGGGAAATCCGTAGCTGTTTTTTCGTCAATCCACTTGTTCTTTGCATACATTTCAACTTGAGTATCTTGATAAGCCGCAAGATGATCAAATTGAAGTTTCATTTGCCATTCTAGATGTTCAACTTGATGAAACATCTCATGAAGATCTTCAATGCTTTTAAATCTGCTTCAAACTTATCCAAACGACTAGAAATTTCCTCTAAACTTACCGCAATGAAACCATTGAAGTAGGGTTGAGGATCCCTTGAGACCTTGTCTCTAGCCTCTTCTCTATGATTTCTTCCTTCCATTTCTTCAAAAATTTCTCAAATCTCTCAAGAAGAAAGTGTAAGGGACGTAATTTTGATTGCTTGATGGTTAGGGAAGAAGATGGGTTGATTTAAAGGGGAAAATCGTGTGAAAAACTGAATATTTTTGGTTTTTGCATGACCCAGTAACCGTGGCGCTTAGGCACCAAATCTGGCGCCTAGGCGCCGGACCTATTGATACATAGTTGATTTTGGCGCTTAGGCACCAAATTCTGGCGCCTAGGCGCCAAACTATGTTCAACTCCGTTTTGCCTAATCGTCAAATTGTCAAAATTCGTTCTCCAAGATAGGTAAATTATACTGGTAAGAGTAATTTAGACTCGATAACTCACATTGTAAACTATCATAATGAAGGTTAACTTGATCTCCTTTTTACTCATATTCAAAATAGACTAATCCTATTTTTAAATCTTACATACTTCAAAATAATTTTCAGCCTAAGTCAACAAAGACTTATGAGCATCAAATTTTTCTAAAGTAATATAAAATTAATCAAGATCTAGGCATAACCTTACATTAAAAGACAAAAACACTCACAAACATAGATAATTATGGGTTGCCTCCCACAAAGCGCTTGGCTTAACGTCGTCAGCCCGACTTAAGTAAATCTTTAATCAGGTTGACTCAATTCATAAGCCTCTTTAAAACTCTTTTTAATATCTTCCAAATAAGGCTTCAATCTTACTTCATTTACTTTAAAAATTTTTCCTGTTTTGGGATCTTTAATATCCACAGCTCCATAATGGTATACTTTCTCAACTAAGTAGGGTCCAATCCATTTAGATCTTAATTTTACAGCAAAAAGTCTTAAATGAGAACTAAACAATAATACTTTTTGTCCAGGCTCAAAATTTTTCCTGAAATATTCTTATCATGCAACATCTTCATTTTCTCTTTATAAATTCTCGCATTTTCATACGATTCGTTTCTAATTTCTTCCATCTCATTTAGTTGCAATAATCGTTTTTCTCCTGCTTTATTCAAATTAAAATTAAACTCCTTTATCGCCCAATAAGCTTTATGTTCAAGTTCTACAGATAAGTGACAATGTTTACCATAAATTAACCGGTAAGGTGACATTCCGATTGGTGTCTTATAAGCTGTTCTATAAGCCCATAATGCAGAATCAAGTCTATCAACCCAATCAGTTCTGTTAGGATTAATAGTTTTTTCTAAAATTCTATTAATTTCTCTATTTGATACTTCAACCATTCCACTAGTTTGAGGGTCATAAGCAGTTGCAATTCTATGTTTGATTCCAAATTTTTGTAGTAATGATTGAATTCTTATATTCCTGAAATGACTTCCACCATCAGTGATAATTACCTTAGGCATTCCAAATCTTGAAAATATCATTTTCTTTAAAAATTTTGAAACACTTATGGAATCAAAGTTGGGTAAAGCAACAACTTCAATCCACTTTGAAACATAATCAACAACTAATAAAATATAAATCTTTCCAGATGATGGAACAAATGGTCTCATAAAGTCTAAAGCCCATTTATCAAAAATTTCAACTTCCAATATATAGTTTAAAGACATTTCATCTTTCCTAAATATGTTTCCCATCCTTTGACATCGATCACATGTTATAACATATTGTCTTACATCTTTAAATAAGGTAGGCCAATAAAATCCAGAATTTAAAATTTTAAATGTAGTTTTATCTATGCCAAAGTGTCCTCCGAAATCAGAATCATGACATTTTTGAATAATAGCAAAAGTTTCCTCATAAGGTTCACATATTTGAATCATAGAATCTTTACCAATTTTAAATAAATGAGGTTCTTCCCAAATATAAGATTTTGCATCATATTTAAATTTCTTAATAAATTTGTTATCCAAGTCACAAGGCAAAATATTTCTAACTAAATAATTAACAATATTAGCATACCAAGGTGTTTTGTATCTTTGAATAACATTAAAGATTCATCAGGGAATTTCACATTTATATTTTCTTCGGAAATAATATCTTTTTTAATTCTAGACAAATGATAAGCAATTTGGTTTTCAGTTCCTTTTCTATCTACTATTTGAAAATCAAATTCTTGTAGAAGTAAAACCCATCTTATAAGTCGAGGTTTAGAATCCTTCTTACATAATAGATATTTAATAGCAAAATGATCAGTATGAACTATGAATTTAGTACCAAGAAGATAAGGTCTAAATTTATCAAAGTCATATACTATAGCTAGAAGCTCTTTCTCAGTGGTAGTGTAATTTCTTTGTGTTTCAGTGAGAGTTTTACTAGCATAATATACAATTTTGAAAACTTTCTCATATTTTTGTCCTAATACAGCTCCAATTGCAAAATCACTCGCATCACGCATTAATTCAAAAGATTTATTCCAGTCAGGTGCAACAATGATAGGTGCAGTTATTAATTTTTCTTTTAAAATATTAAAAGCATTAATACATTCTTTATTAAATTCAAATTTTGTATCTTTTTCTAATAAATGACAAAGTGGTTTAGCAATTTTAGAAAAATCCTTTATATATCTTCTATAAAATCTAGCATGACCTAGAAAACTTCTTACATCAGTAACAGTAGTAGGTGGTTGCAATTCAACAATAATTTTCACTTTTGCTTGATTTACTTCCATCCCTTTTGTGATACTTTGTGACCAAGTACAATGCCTTCGTGACCATGAATTGACATTTTTCCCGGTTAAGAACTAAATTTGTTTCTTCGCATCTTTTCGGAACTTTGGCTATGTTTTCCAAACAAGATTCAAAAGAAGTTCCAAAGATCGAAAAATCGTCCATGAATATTTCAATTCCTTTGTCAATCAAATCACAAAATATTGACATCATACATCTTTGAAAAGTTGCAGGTGCATTACATAAACCAAAAGGCATTCTTCTAAAAGCAAATGTTCCATAAGGACTTGTAAATGTTGTCTTTTCTTGGTGCTCAGGAGCAATAAGTAATTGATGATAACCAGAATATCCATCCAGAAAACAGAAATATGAGTGTCCAGCTAATTTATTAAGCATTTGATCCAAGAAAGGTAAAGGAAAATGATCCTTTCTAGTGGCTTTATTTAGTTTCCTATAGTCAATACAAATTTGCCATCCAGTAACTTGTCTTGTAGGAATAAGTTTAATTTTATCATTAACAATGACAGTTACACCTCCTTTCTTCACAACACAATGAATAAGACTTACCCATTGACTATCCGAAATAAGATAAATAATACCAGCATCTAACCACTTAATAATTTCTTTTTTAACAACCTCTTTCATGAGAGGATTTAATCTTCTTTGCGATTCCATAGTAGGTTTAAAATTTTCTTCCATTAAGATTCTATGCATGCAATGGAAGGGCTTATTCCTCTTATATCAGCAGTAGTCCAACCAAAAGCTTTCTTATAATTCTTTAACACACCTAGTAATTTTTCTTCTTGATTTTTACTCAATTCAGAAGAAATAATAACAGGTAAAGTTAACGAATTTCCAAGAAATGCATATTTTAAATGGGAAGGTAACATTTTTAATTCCAGTTCAGGTGTTTTTTTAATTGAGGGTAAAAGTATATCATTTTGAGTTATGTCCAAAGTTTCCCAATTATCTTTAATAAAACGAGTCTCTTCTTGTTCTACTACTTCATCTTCATCAGTTAAAAATTCAAATTTTTCTTCAGAAATGACTTTACATTTTTCTTGATAATGTTTTTCAATTAAATAATCAATTATATCCATTCGATAACATTTGTCTTTATCAGGGTACTTCTTTGATTTAAGAACATTGAATTTAATTTCTTGATCATTAACTCTCATGGTTAATTCTCCTTTTTGCACATCAATCATAGCTCATCCGGTAGCTAGAAAAGGTCTTCCTAAAATAATAGGTATCTTTTTATCTTCTTCCATATCAAGTACTATGAAATCTACAGGGAAGATAAATTTATCCACTTTAACAAGGACATCCTCTATAACTCCTTTAGGATAAGTGATAGATCTATCAACTAACTGAAGAGTTACAGTGGTGGGAGTAATATCTCCTAAATCCAATCTTCGAAAGATAGAAAATGGCATGAGATTAATACTTGCTCCTAAATCACATAAAGCTTTTCCGTAAAATTTTTCTCCAATAGCACAGGGTATAGTGAAACTTCCAGGATCTTTAAGCTTTTCAGGTAATTTCTTTTGAATTATTGCACTGCATTCTTCACTTAATGCAACGGTTTCAAAAGCTTTAAATTTTTGTTTTTTGCTTAAAATATCCTTCATAAATTTTTCATAAGTTGGCATTTGTTCCAAAGCTTCAGCAAAAGGTTTGTTAATAGTAAGTTTCTTAAAAATTTCAAAGAACTTAGAAAATTTATGATCTAATTTCTGCTGTTTAAGTCTTTGAGAAAAAGGTGGTGGTGGTTTTTCAACTTCCACATTAACATGTATAACAGTCTGATCTTGACTAGGAGAGAGAGTTTCTTTAGGTTTTTCAATCTCTTCATCCTCAATCTCTTTTTCAATTTCATTCTGTAATTTATCTTTTAATTCCTTTCCACTTCTAAGTTGCACAGCTTTAACTTGTTCATGTTCATTTCCAGTTTCCTTTGGATTGATTTCAACATTATTAGAAAGCATTCCTACAGGTTTGTTATTAATTAAAGTAGCAATTTGCCCCATTTGATTTTCAATATTACGAATAGCAGTATTTTGATTTTGTAATTGATTATTCATTTGCATAATTAATTTTTCTATTGATAACTTTTTCTGTTGATTATTAAATCCAGGAGGTTTATAATTTGAATTAACTTGATTATTCCAATTTCTAGTGGGATGAGATTGATTATTACCCCATTGTTGTTGTGAATTATTCCAGTTAAAATTAGGATGATTTTTCCACCCAGGATTATAATAATTTGAATAAGGATTATTTTTACTTGCAATAGCTTGTAAAGTTTCAATAGTTTGAGAACCTTCAATATTAGCAGAGTTATTATGTGAAATATTAATTTCAAAATTATCTAATTTCTTAGATATTGCCGCAACTTGTGAAGCTAAGATAGAAAAGGCTTCATTATCGTGAATACTGGCCATCTTTTTACGATTAATCCTTTCGGAAGGCCATTAAAAATTGTTATTAGTCATTTCTTCAATTAAAGTGTAAGCTTCTTCAAATGATTTAGACATTAAAGAACCTCCAACGAGCAAGCATCAATAATTGATTTTAAAGATCCAATTAATCTATTATAAAATGTTTGAATAATCAACCAATCGGGTAAAGCATGATGAGGACATTTTCTTAATAGTTCTTTAAATCTTTCCCAAGTTTCATATATTGTCTCCCGTCAAATTGACTAAACGAAGAAATATCATTTCTTAATTTGGCGGAGTTTAGAAGGAGGAAAATATTTAGCAAGGAATTTTTGTGCCATTTCAGCTCATGTTTTAATAGAACCGGTCGCTAATGAGTTTAACCACATCTTTGCTTTATCTCTTAAAGAGAAAGGAAAGAGACTAAGTCTAATAGCATCATCAAAAACATTGTTATATTTAAAGGTAGCACAAAGTTCTAAAAAACTAACAAGATGTAAATTTGGATCCTCATTTGGTGATCCACCAAATTGATTGTTTTGCACCATTTGAATAATAGACGGTTTAAGTTCAAAAGAATTAACATCTACAGTGGGTATTTGAATACTACTATGAAGTTCATCAACTGTAGGGTTAGCATAATCCCTTAATGGATTATAAACATTTTGATCATTAAGTTCAATTGGATTTTGTAAAGTAGCCATTTCTTGAAATTTTTGAATTTGTTTTCCCTTTTTAATTTGTCTAATTGTTCTTTCCTATTCAGAATCTAAAGGTATTAATCCTTCAGAACCAAATCCTCGCATAAAACAAGGAATGAAATATATATCTTTTTCTTTTTTTAAGAAAATTTATACTATTCTATTTCTTTCTTCCCTGACATCGGCGCCAAAAACTTGACCCGACCGCAAATAACACATTAATGTTTGCTTCCAAAAGATAGCCAAAAACTTTGACTCAATTTATAAATAGCGGCTAGTGTATAAAATTAATATTATTTAATATTAGAAAATATTTTTACACACTAGGGGTACTACGCAAGTATACGTGTCGTTTCAAGTAATATAGGGTTTTGAAACAAAGACCCCAGTATCGATCCCACGGAGAAGAATTATAGTGATAAATTTTCTATATAAAAAATAAAAAATATTTTTATTTTATGTTTTAATTTGATTATAAATTACTATTAATTTACTAGATGCAAATAAAGAAAACAATAATAAGAAAATGATTTTATGAAATCTATATAAAATAAACAACTTTCATTCCTTCAATTAATCTAAGATTTTTAAGATAATTTAATATTCGTTGGAGAATTTGATATATAGTATTGTGCCAAATAGAAACATTCCTATTCTTTACCCTTTGATCCGTGCGCAAAGAACATTGGCTAATTCTACGAATAGGTCTCGATGTATTGTTAGTAGAATGGGTTAATCCAGGCTCACACTTCTAGATGTCCAAGGGTGGCTATGGTCGGCCCTACTAGTGACCCTTTCCTAATCTATAAATTAAATTATAAGAATTTAGTCTCGTCACTCTAAAAACTTATCAATTCTACGCCCTTTAAATCTTATCTTCATATTTATTTGCACTTCACCTTGAATAGCCCGCACATGGCCTCCGACTACCCAAGGATTCATGTGACATTTACAAGTTAAGAGTTCCTCTCCTTCAAGGTTTCAAAACTCTTCAACAGGTTTTAACAATTCAAATGACCAATTTAAAAAGTAATGTAAGATCAGGTATTAATGTCATCACAATGTTTTGAAAATATTTTGAATTTAAATTCTCCATCGAATCTTTATATTATCTTATCTACCTCTTCATAATTGAAGGAAGAAAGTAAACTAACTACTCAGAACACATTGAAAATAAATAGTAAAACATGATAATTAAACTTTGAATCAAATATAAAAATACTTTTCTCAAATATTTCTTCTACAGATCTTTTGATTCCTACGGACTCCAGAGTGTAATGAACTCCAGATGCAATAACTTGAAAATAAACTCACTAAACTAAACAAAAGTGGCACTAAATTTCTCCCTCTATTTCTCTCTCTAAGGATGAGAGTTCCTAAAGTGGATAAGAGAAAGGGTTACAATGGGAGGGGCACGTTTTCTGAAGAAATGGACCCCTATTTATAGGCTTCACGGGTTGCCTTGAGGCACCTCTTCAAAACATGTCCACATTCAATGAATCTTCTAGAAGGTCGGTCCGGCGCCTAGGCGCGGAATGCAGGGCCCAGCGCCGAATCTGGAGCCTAGGCACCGGACACCGCGTCCAGTTCTTCACACCTCTTCACTTTGGCTCGCACCTCTTCATGTTTAAAACCGTTTTGGAGCGTCCAAATGCAATGTATCACATGTCTTATTATCAAGGAACAACTACCAGTCTTCTATAATGTCCAATAACCGCTCACTCCATCAAAATAACTAATCAAACATTGTCAAAAACTTGACAGTTTTTGTATCGAGTCTGGCGCTTAGGCGCCAGCTTCTAGCGCCTAGGCGCCAGGCCATAATTTTTTATACTTTTTGTATTTTGCTCCGTTTTTTGCTCCTTTTAGCTCCTTTATCGTTTTTAGACCTTTTTACATTACCTACATACAAAAACATAAAAAATACCTTTCATTAAAGCATAATATCCTTAGAAATTAAAAATAATTAAGACATAAAGAAATAGGTATTTTTTTATAGATCAAATATCCCACCTTTTGATTGGGCGAAGGCCTCTTGCACCTACTATTCTACCGTATTCTTAATGTCTTTTTATGGTATTAGACTTTGAGTGGAATCCTTCTTTGGTTGTTCGTCTCCATTGACATATGTGACTTTCTTTCCTCCGTTTGCAATGTAAATGATATCCGGGGGTATTTCCTTTGGGGGCTGAGGCTGACTTTGAAGCGTAGCTAGGGCAGCCGCCATCTCCTCCATTTTCTTCTCCATTCGGTAAATTATGTCATCCTTTTCCCGAAGGTGTAGCCTCATTACCTCTGGGTCGTCTCCTTCTGTAGCTGCTGGAGCTTCCGGTAGAGCTGATGACGCCCGAGTCTCAACCACTTTGATTTCGACAAACTCCTCATCCATGTACCCTGACAGGTCCTTTTCATTTTTTGATTCATCTTTTCGTTCTTTAGCCAACTGTTGAATATTTGATCTCAACTTTTTCAAAGCAACTTCAAGTGACTTTCCTCTAACGGTCTTATGACTGGTAGATTGTAGTTGGTGAACCTCATCCTCTGGAGTCATCTCTGAAATGACATTATTCCCTTTAGTTCTTGATTCAGCATCAAAACTCCACATTTCTGGCCACTTCGCCGGTATTGGCCCTGCGATTTTAGGTCGCCACACAATCCTTTTTTAAATTAGGTGCCTAGAACTAGATGGTCCATCAGCGGTAGATTGAAAGGTGGTGTGTCTACTTGGATGTGGGCTAGATGTCATGGCAAGTAACTCCTTGCTACTCAGTCTTCATTTCTTTGGTGGAAGCTCTCTTTGAACGGCAAGGGGAAGCACTCTCGGTCCGAGACGTGCTTTAGCAGGTATTCTTCCATTCTTCTCAAGATCTCGGACACAGAACAATTATCCTTTCTTGCCAACTTCTCAATTATCATCTGCAATTGAGTAAGTGGCGTTGTCGGCATATTTTTAGGTTGTATTGTATTTTGAAAAGGGGTCACCTACAGAAATTGTCGGCGAATTTTTAATTTAATTTAAATAAATAATTTGAAAAGGTAGTATTTGATTTTAAAAATAATTTTAAATTTGAAAGTTTTAAGATATGAGATTAAACCGATCTCACATCCCAAATAGTTTATATAAATGAGCACCGCACCACAAACCGTGTATCTATCCCTAAGGATAGACACACTGCTTGAGGGTGGGTTCGATCAAATAAACTAGAAGTTTTGTGACATCCGTTTGGTCCGCGAACCAATTTTATAAGCCGACAAATTCCCTCGCTTAATATGAAAGTATTAAACAGGGTTTATATTACTCAGGTTCTTTAAAATTCCCTATAAGGGCAAGCCCCTATAGTTAATTACATCTTAAGTGACGGGAATCACCTAAGAAAACTCTCGATAATAACCAATAATTCGCTCTCGAGAATTTCAAAGTTTAAGGTTTTCAAAGATTGAATTTTGGAATTTCAATAGGGAATGGATCAAATTTGGAACATTTTTGTTTTGTGAATCCGAAGGAAGAAAGGTAGGAGGAATCATCGATTCGAAGTGAACTTCGGTAATTTCCGACTATCCTATTGTTTGGCTTGAATTTAGGAAAGTCCTAATGTTTATTTAGTATTTCAATCTTGCCAATTTTAATTAATTAGGGCTTATATTTGTATGATAAAATCAAACAAATAGCACTTAGAAGATGTGAGGGTTTATTGTCGTATCGGACGACTACCTCGGAATCCTAAGACCGGTTAGGGCTTAATTTGCAATGCAAATGCCTAACAAAGAGGTTGAGGATTTATGTTGCATTAGGCAAGCTACCTCGAAGTCCTATGACTTTGTTGTTTAATTCTAAGAAGGTTTTCTTGAAGTAGGTTCAAGTTTTGTTGATGACGATGGCCGTGTCGCCCACCATGCTCCAAGCTCCTTGTTGTTGCAGAGGTTTAGTTTTAGAAATCATAAATCGAGGAGATGAGAAAAGTGTTTTGGTTTAGAGAAG
Organism: Papilionanthe hookeriana x Papilionanthe teres; assembly: GCA_022702705.1. Lineage (NCBI taxonomy): Eukaryota > Viridiplantae > Streptophyta > Magnoliopsida > Asparagales > Orchidaceae > Papilionanthe > Papilionanthe hookeriana x Papilionanthe teres. The sequence goes on from CM040423.1 coordinate 81,653,277, forward strand.
ACTTAATTTCCAAGTGTTTTGTATTTTGATTAAAACAAATCTTAAAGTTGATTATAACGACACTCGGTTAAGATCCCACTGGTTCCATCCTTCCGGCATCATTATTTTTATCGGATTCACTTAGTCCAGATGAATTTGCTAAACTCAACTGAATGTGTTCCACACTTTCATTTAGACCGTGGGAAATCCCGTTAGCAACACGTAGGTTACATCATCCGAGGTATTCCCGATCATCCAACAGGACGTTTTAATTTAGTTGCAATTGTAGTTTTGTGTTCTGTTTGTGATTAAATTTTGAGTTGTTTTATATTTTGAAATGTTGTGGCGGTGAATTTTATCTTGCAATGACTTTTAACTTAGTTTTGGTTTCGGTTTTAGGGACTATCCTAAAGGTGTGGGTTTTCATGCAACGAGTTGTTTTATCATGCAAGAAAAGTAAAGTGCATCGACGATAAAGTAAATTGCAGGGAAGTAAATTGCAAGAAAGTAAATTGCAATAAAATAAAAGCGTACCGGAGGGTCTTCCCGTCATCCCAAGCTACACTTAAAACACAATTAGAATATTTAAGCAAGTTCCTAGGTAAAGCTAAGGGAAAGGTTATGGTTTTCTACCAAATTCCTAATCCTATAGCTAGTCATCTCCTATGACGTCTGAGTTCTTTGTGTTTTTGTTTGAGGACGATTTTCTTCATCAAAGAACAATTAAGTCCAATTGTTCTTATAAATATCCTATCATATTGAGGAAGTGCTTAAGAAGAATCTTAAACATCTTTTCAATATTTCTAGGATTGTTTTAAGTCCAAATGAATTTAATTATATAAATGAATCAATCGTCCGAGGTTTTCAAGTTTTGTTAACTTGCCAGGTGAATTAAGACATTTGAATATCTTATGAGTGAAGTAGCACTTCATTTAATGTTTCATTTAGGAGTTATAATAATCAAAGCTTTCAAGGGTAAATTAGTATTTAAATGATTTGATTTAAGTTAAAAAAGTTGTTTTATATTTAATTTCTTTTATGTCTTAGGTGACGTTATATTTAATTCAATTTAATTTAATTGAGTTTTAATTTAACTTAATTTAATTTAATTTGATTTGATGTTTAATTAATTTGATTTGATTTAATTTAATTTAATTATTTAATTTAATTTAATTTAATTTAATTGTTTAATTTAATTTAATTTAATTATTTAATTTAATTTAATTTAATTTTATTGTTTAATTTAATTTAATTTAATTATTTAATTTAATTTAATTTAATTTAATTTAATTTAATTTAATTGTTTAATTTAATTTAATTTAATTATTTAATTTAATTTTAATTTAATTTAATTTAATTTAATTTAATTTAATTTAATTTAATTATTTAATTTAATTTTAATTTAATTTAATTTATAATTTTAATTGAGATTTTAAAAGAGTTTAATGATTTAATTAAGTCTTTTAATATTTTAAATTTGAGTTATCATTTTAATTAAGAGTTAAATGTTAATGATATAATTAGTTTAGGGATTTTTTAAATTAAAGAATAAATCTCTTCCTAATAAATATCCCTTATTTTAATAATTCCAATTTTATTATTCTTCCAAATTTAATCTATTATTTAATTAAAGTTTAATTATTTTAAAATTTGTTTAATGAGTTTCTACCCTTTAATTATTTAAATTTCAATCATCCAAATCAGATTAAGATCAAATGTTTTACTTGTTGATTTTTTTATTAAACCTAAAGTTTTAATTAAGGGTTGAAAGTTTAATTACCATTTTACCCTTAAGCTTAATAATTTCATAACTCACTAAATTGAACTTAAATGAACTTGAAATTTTTATGTGACTTCACTTATATGTCAATAAAGACATGAGAGGAGAAAATGTGATTTTTCTGTATTTAATTTATTTATATAATTATTTTTGGTGGAAAATAGAGATTTTCAAGGAAAATTTGATAACATGACCAAAGGAAAGTTTCTGTCCTTAAGAAAATTAGGGGACATTTCTAATGACCAGAGAAGTACTTGGACCAATTTTGGTGATTTTTTGAATTATATTATTTTTATTATAATTATTTTGAGTTTTGGAGTGTTAATTAATTTAAAAATAAAATAAATGTTGAAAAATGGATTTTATATTTTTCAAAAATCTCTCTGATATCAAGGAAACCAGAGAAACAAATTTTGCAATTTTTTGATTTTTTTATGATTTATTATAATTATTTTAGTGAAAATGCTAGAAAATACATTTTTTTTTAATTTTAAAATTACCCTAGGGCTTTAAAATTCAATATCTCACTAAATAGACCTAGGAAAAATGGGGGATTTGTTCCTAAGTGATTAAAATTCAAAATGTGACATTTTGGTGAATTTTATTATTTTTGTGATTTTTATTATTTTTTTTAATTATTAAAAATATTAAAATATTATTAAAAATCAACTTTTTTAGAAAATTGAAATTTTAATTTTCTTAGGTTCCCCTGATATCAGAGAGGCTCCAAAACCAATTTGGTGAATTTTTGAAAAGTATTTTAAAAGTTATGAATTTTTAAAGCTTAAAATGGCTAAGTGACTTAATCAACCCAATTAGTGGGGCTAACCAAGTCCAATTGACCTCAAATTTTTATGGTGGGTTCCTCTAATCCTAAAGGTCAGTGGAGAATTGATTTCAAGTCAATTTGATGCCTGGTTAATTCTAATTAATTAAAAACCTATTTTGGGTGTTTAAGCCAATTAGGGTTGTTTTAAATGAACTAAGTCAAAACCAATTTTTCCTAGGGTTCTCTGGTCATAAGGATCATCACCAAATTTTCCTAGAATTTATTTCACAACATGCTATTTACTTGGAATTAAAATACTCAAAACAGTGACACTGAACTTGAAAAATCAAGAACTCTTCATAGGGATGGCCTCGACTTTTGAAAATTCAGGGAATGTTCCCAAATTCGGAGGCTTCAAAAGCCCTATGGTCTCATGCCATGGTGAATTGTATGCATGCATGGAGAATTAAAACAATGCGAGAGAGTAAATAAATTATAAAAAATAAAATATTTGATGAAATTAAGTGATTTCTTTTCCACATTATTCTCCTCTCTTCATCGAGCAAGAGGGTATTTTTATTTTATTTTTCTGATTTTTCTACACGAGATATGAATTTTTGAAGTTTAGGGAATTAAATAAATTAGAAAATCCCTAATTTTCTACTTATCCGAGTCGGCGCCAGGCGCATCCTCGGCGACTCCGAAAGGCCACGCGGCGCGCTCCCGTTCGACGCCGCCACTCGAGTCGGCGGCCGGGCCCCGCGGTTCTCGTACCGTCTCTCGGTCCGACGCGATCCTCGGCCGTCCGTGCGCGCGTGTATTGAATGGACGACATCCGTTCATCGTCCCCAGTGTTCTCGCCAAGAGCCGTCCACACTAAATCCCTAAGATCTCACTCGATTCTCGATGGATTTTTACGTTCTTATACTCTATGGATTCGTCTTGAAGAGACGAACACATCTATACGGTTAACATGCATTGAAATTAAAGCATTTGAAATGGAGAATCTCCGAAGCTCGGGATGAAGAGTTAGCTCATACCTTGGCTCGGAGAAGTGTGGCTTCAATCGAGAGTTGTTGCACCTTCGATTGGGTCCCGACAAGCTCCGGATGAAGTCTCCCGGTCGCAGTGAATTGTCCGGATATGATTTCAACCAAGCCCGATCACAAAGCTTGGAGGTTGGAGCAAGCTGGGTGGCCCTGGAGATGGGGCTTTTGATGGTGGACACCTTCTCTTGGTACGGTGAAGGTGTAGAGCCAATCAATTTGGGAATTGGCTCATTGTGGAGAAGTGTCCTGGTTTTGGGTGGAATTTCGACTCCGAAATTGAGCTTACGAGAGGAGAAATGGCAGGGGAATTTCACTCGGGGATCAAGTGCTCTAAGGATGGAGAAGGGTGCGGAACAATTTTGGCGAGTTTTGGCGAGGTTTGTGCTTCTTTTCTTCATGGCCGAGAGGGTGGAGTTTAAATAGATTTGGTCGGGGGCCTCCCGGGGAGTTAGGGCTTGGGATCGAGCTGCTCCGGTGAGGAGAAGATCGGCCATGGTAGCCACTGGGGATGGGGCGGCTCGGCAAGTGAAAATTTCAATGTTGGCTCACATGTGAGCTCTCGGCCATGGTGTTTTCCGGCGGCTCGGTGGCGGCCGGCCGAGCATGGGTCACCATCTTGGTCGGGTGGGTCGGGGGCTGGGGTTTAGTGTACGCAATTGGCAAATGCCATGTGTAAAGTGGTTGAATCAAAGTAGAAAGGGAAGGGGCCATTTTAGCTTATTTTGGTCAACCCATGCAAATGGGTTGGGTGCACCTCCCCAAGACCTGGTTTTGGGCTGAGGAGGTCAGGTGGGTCAACCTCCCATGTGTGGTGGAGTCTCCATCAAGGATTAGGTGGCAAAGCATGGTTTAGAGTGTGACATGCTTAAGGTAAAAAAAGCTTAAGGGAGGCTTAAGAAAGATCCCCCTCTTCTTGCCATAAATGGACTAATGACAAGTCAAAGCCCTCATGGCTTCATGTGGCTTGAGAATGGCTTGTTCATGGCTCCATTTGGCTTGGGAAAAGGTTGGCTTATTTCATGAAAAAGGGTTTTAGAAATATTTGGAATTTAGGGGTAATTTGACATGTGGCTTGATTTGGAATGGTTTAATTGATGATTTTGCAACTTAGGGGTGATTTTGATCAAATGGATGATGAGGGGAAGTGTCATGTGGGCTTTAGGATGATTTGGGCTTTTGAATTTTGAAGGAAATGGGCTTTTAGGAGGGTTTAAGGGATGGGCCCTTAAGTTTAAAAATGAATTTATGGATGGGAATTTTGTAAAGAGGTTGGGCCAAATAATTGTTGGGTTTAGCTCATGGATGTGTCATGAGTGATTTGAAACAAATTGGGGGTGATTTGGATTTGAATTGGGTTGAATTTGGGTTAGGTTTGGGTTTAGGTCAAAAATGGGCCTTTTGACCTTGGGTTGAGTTTGAGTGGGACTTGGGTTCAAATTTTGGGCAAATCATGCTAGGGTTTTGTTTGTGGGAATGTTAAGGAAGATTTAGAAAAGATTTGAGGTTAATTGGAGTTGAATTGGGTGAGTTTGGGTTAAGTTTGGGTCATGGGTCCAAATTGGGCTTTAAGGCCAAAAGTGAGATTGGATCCAAATGTCAATCAAATTGGACTTGGATTTGGTTTAAATTGGTATTGGGAATGTTGAATTGAAGTTTAGAATTGAATTGGACCAGAATTTGGGTCAATTGGATAGGTTTGGTTTAACATTGGGTTAACTTTGGGTTAAAATGGGTCAATTTGGGGGTTTTGACAAAAGTAGGGTAAATTGACAAAATTGGCCCATGGTGTAGTTGGACAAAATGAAATTGGGAATATTTAGGATTTTCTGGAATTTTCTAGGAATTTTCTGAATTTTTGGATTTTTTGGGTCAAGAGGGTATTTTGGGTATTTGGAGGGTATTGGGAGGTATTTTTGGAATCTTTGGTATTTTTGGGTATGGATGATCAATTTGAGTGATGTGGAGATGTTTGGGATTGATTTTGGAAAATTTTGGGTAATTTGGAAATTTTGCGAAAATTTGGGTAATTTGAGGTTTTGGGTAGGTTTAGTAGGTGTAGGGTCTCGGGGGTCAAAAATTGAAAATTTGGGAAATTGAAGATTGGGTGAACCTAGGTGGAAAGAAATCATTTTGGTTGAGCCATGAAGCCATTTCAAGCCCATATGAGCCATGAAAGGACTCATTTGAGGCATTCATTTATGTTGTTCACTAACCTCTTATCCGAGGGCTTAGGGGTTAAGGACCATCCATGTGAATCACCCACATGAGTCGGGAGGTCAAGTTAGGTATGGGTGTGTGAAAGTGTAGTGTATAGGTGTAGTGTATAAGTGTAGTGTGTGTGTAAGTCGGCCCCTTCACCGGACCGAGGCCACCGGAGGCGGTCCTAAGGCCGAAGAGTCCTATAGGAACTCACCATTTAAACTTCCACATTTGATTTCAACCCTCTAGGTGATTAGGGGTCTATAGTCGAGTTTGTAGAGTTTGCGGGGAGTTAAGAAGTGGTTTGAATTTCTAAAAGGTGGGTCCCGATTCTAGTCCTCTAAGACGAGTCGAAGGAAAAGCCTAAGGCTAGATCCTAAGTACTAAAGAGAAGAAGAGAAGACCTCGTCGAAAATGAGGTCGACAAATGGACCCCGATAGGTGTGGTGAGTGACGGAGCACACCGCGCGTATTGGTGTTGACCGAAGCGATCGACAAAACCAACACAAACATCCAAGTGACAAACTTAGGACGAAATAGAGGAGTTTTCGCTGGGGAGTAGCAAGTATATCTCTGAAACCGGAGATTCCTGAACTCTCGTTGGGGAAAGGAAAAGGAGGTGAATCCCAAATCACATGACCAGGGAATTTCGATTTAGATTTTATTTTGTTTCAATTTAAGTTTTGATGTGTGAGTTTAGATTTTAGTTTGGAGTTTCGATTTAGATTGAAGTTTTTGTCGAAATTAATTTGAGGGATTTGATTTGAAATGAAAATTGGAATTCGAGGTTTTAGATGTAACATCTTCGACCTCGAAAGAAAATTGAATTGATTAGATTGAATCATTGCAATGAGAAGAGATCTCGGAGCAATGCGGTATTGGATGTAAAATCCTTAACCTCAAGAGTTTGATTTTGATGTATTTCATTGTCGTAGGGAAAGAATCCTAAAGCAATGCGATCTCGGATATAAAATCCTCGACCCGAAAGGTTTGAAATTGATGTATTTCGAGTGCAATAGGGAAGAATCCTAAAGCGAGTGCGATCTTGGATGTAAAATCCTCGACCCAAAAGTTTGAATTTGACGTATTTCGGTGCGATAGGAAAAGAATCCTAAAGCGATGCGGTCTTGGATGTAAAATCCTCGACCCAAAAGTTTGAATATGACGTATTTCGGTGCAATAGGAAAAGAATCCTAAAGCGAGTGCGATCTTGGATGTAAAATCCTCGACCCAAAAGTTTGAATTTGATGTATTTCGGTGCGATAGGAAAAGAATCCTAAATCGGTGCGGTCTTGGATGTAAAATCCTCGACCCAAAAGAGTTGAATTTGATGTATTTCGGTGCAATAGGGAAAGAATCCTAAAGCGGTGCGAGTCTTGGATGTAAAATCCTCGACCCAAAAGATTTGAATTTGATGTATTTCGGTGCGATAGGAAAAGAATCCTAAAGCGGTGCGAGTCTTGGATGTAAAATCCTCGACCCAAAAGAGTTTGAATTTTGATGTATTTCGGTGCTGATAGGAAAATAATCCTAAAGCGAGTGCGATCTTGGATGTAAAATCCTCGACCCAAAAGAGTTTGATTTTGATGTATTTACGTACGATAGGGAAAGAATCCTAAAGCGAGTGCGGTCTCGGATGTAAATCCTCGACCCAAAAGTTTGAATTTTGATGTATTTCGGTCGCGATAGAAAAGAATCCTAAAGCGAGTGCGAGTCTTGGATGTAAAATCCTCGACCCAAAAGTTTGAATTTTGATGTACTTCAATGCAATAGGAAAAGAATCCTAAAGCGATGCGGTCTTGGATGTGAAATCCTCGACCCAAAAGTTTGAATTTTGATGTATTTCGGTGCGATAGGAAAAGAATCCTAAAGCGGTGCGGTCTTGGATGTAAAATCCTCGACCCAAAAGATTTGAATTTGATGTATTTCGGTGCAATAGGAAAAGAATCCTAAAGCGGTGCGGTCTCGGATGTCAATCCTCGACCCAAAAGGTTTGAATTTGATGTATTTCGGTGCGATAGGAAAAGGATCCTAAAGCGAGTGCAGTCTTGGATGTAAAATCCTCGACCCAAAAGGTTTGAATTTGATGTATTTCAGTGCAATAGGAAAAGAATCCTAAAGCAGTGCAGTCTTGGATATAAAATCCTCGACCCAAAAGAGTTTGATTTTATTTGATTGATATTTGATTCGAGATCTGGAAGAAATTGAATTTGAATTTGATTGAGACTTGAAGCACCGGAAAGATTGAATTCGGAAATTTGGAAATTTGGAAGGATGAGTTTGAACTCGATTGAAATTTGATTTAAGATTTGATTTGAAATTTGGAAGATCAAGTTTGAAACTTGATCGAGATTGGATTTGAAATTTGATTAAGAATTTGATTTGGAATTTGTAAAGATGAAATTTGATTTTGAAGTTTGGAAAGATGGAATTTGAGATTTGTGTTGATTTCGTTTATCTTTTAATGGTTCAAATTTTATTTTATTGTTTATTTAATGTTCATGTGAACTTGGTGTTTGTCATTTTTCAGATTTTTTTTAGAAAGTTTTCTTTTATTCTCTTTTTTTTTGTTTTATTTCTTTTCTGTTCTTTGTTCGAAGTTCATTTAACTTTAATGGCGTTTCCCAATCAATTTGCACAAAAGAGGTGAAGGCCAAAAATGTGACATGGTCACTTTCATTCCAATCATGTTGAAAATACATCATACAACTCGATCCGGAATATATCTCATACAATCCATGTAGACTCAAGCGGATCGTGTATGATCTTTGTTGATCCATCAAAAGAATCATCTGTCAAAAATCCATGTCGAATAGTGAGGTACATGGTCGATAACATCACCTTCCAAGCCATCCTTGGCAAGGATGCTAGTTGGATGTACGTTGGAGGTGTGATATTTCCCATGTAACTCACGGCTCATAAAGTGCGGAGGTTCTCCAGCTACGGGTGCTAGTTGGAAATGGTAAGGTATTTTACTCGTCTTCCATTCTCCCGAAAGTAGCGAGATTCGCTCCACGGCACTCTCGGTATGCGATGCTTTGCGATATACTGCTCCGTTGCCTTGCGGTATCATGACGGAACCCACCGGTAAAGGTATCTTTGCGGCCCTCGGAACTCACCCGTGCACTGCTTATCCGGAGGTCGGATCCGAACATGATGTTACACTCATTCGAAAGAGACCGTGCGAAAGGTCCGACGAAGTCGTGGTGATCGATATGTGGGGGTATGCGGTCACCCTGTTTGTAGATGTTGATAATGCGGCTATTGGGTATGCAATCTGCGCGGTACCCTCCATGTTATCGATCTTTTTACCATTCTCTTGATAGCTGATGGCATCGGATCTACTTGCCCATGACGGAGTATTCCGGTGGGTTTCCCTTCTGTCTTCGACAAAGTTGTAGCGGCATCCGCATTGTATTGTGATTCTTCCTTTCCACGGCATCCATCTCCGGGGTTCCGAGTATGTGTTTTCCCTCGGGCGGCTGCTCGGCCCATTCTCTTCGGATCCGGATACAATCCACGATTTGTTGTTGTTCATACTACGAGAATACGTCGGTGTGTAGCTCGAGGCCTCTAGTATGTTGATTCTTCTTCCTTTAATTCTCTCGAAGTATTCGAAAGTTTTCTTTTCAACATTCGCATTCTCTCCGGCTCGTATTCGGAATGATCGCGGATGGCGAGGCCTTGTGACATATTGTGGGATATATGGTTCGATCCCTTCACGTTCCCCTGCATACCTTGGCTCCTCGGGGATGATGTACGTCGGGACATCCCCGGGGTTGCTTCGCAACAAGGTCATGCATTGCGGTGGTTCTATCCGGTGGCGTGGTAGCCTTCTTTCTTCGATCTTCGGAGATTTCCACAGTTCTTCTCGTTATTCTAGGAGGTGGCCTCCTTTCTTCGAGTTCTGGTGAACCGGTGTCCTTGAAGTGTATGTGCTTGGCATTAGCAATTGTCTCGTCGCGCTGGTCCGCGGCTAGTTTTGTTAACATCTTACGGATACGGCGATTCTTATTCCTTCGTTGCGTGGGTCGTGAGAGTAGCCCTCCGAACTTCTTGAATCTCTGCGGGCGCGGCGGCGACAAGCACGCCCTCCGCTATAGTGACTACGGACTTCATTTTCTTGTCTTCTTCGGTGTTTGCTTTTCTTTTCTTGTTGTTGGATTGGTGGCTTGGGCCACCCACTTTCATCACTTGTCCGTCCAGGCAGTTCTTCTCGGTTAGCTGGGACCCGGTCACTTTCCTCGTCTTGTAGGCTGTCGGTGCGAAATGCGAGTCAATCTCGATTATCGCTCCATCTTTCACCCTCTTTTCATCGAGTGCAAGGCTTACGCCATTCTTAAAGTTCAAGACCAACCGCCGGTTCGACATTTCCTGCGAAAAGACAAGGAAAAGGATCGGGGGTCATGCTAAGAACAAGAACATTAAGAAAATGTTTATTAAAGATACATTTTTTATTATTCTTATATTTTGAAATTTAACAGGAATGAAGTAGGATAAGATGAGGGAAGAGATTTTGATTTGAAAAAGAAAACAAGGAAAACTTAATTATCATGATTTTATTTATTTTAGCACATTTTATTTTTGGGTTCGGACCCAATCATAAGTAATTACTTCGCCCGTGTTTCTTAGGGATGAAGAATTCATTCCCTCGAAACATCAGGTAGCGTAATACTTTTTCAAGTATCGTCCGTTGATCGGAAGCATATGTCGTTCTCCCTGGCGATTCACTAGTCGGTAGGAACCTCACGAGTATCTTGCTTCGACCACGAAACGGTCCTTCCCAGTGGGTTCAAATTTTCCTCCTATCTTGCGGTGTGCGAGAATAGGTCTCTTGAGAACGAGAACTAAGTCACCAACTTTGAAAGTTCTCGGGCGGACCGATTTGTCATGGGCTTGAACCATTTTAGCTTGGTATAGTTCTAAATTACGTTGCTGGCTGCAAGTCTTTTCCCTTCCAAGCTTTCTAATTCTTCGAGTCGTAGTCGGCATTTTCTTCGTCGTGATCTTGTTTGCAAGCTGCAATTACGAGTGAAGGAAGGCTGAACCTCTAAAAGGTAACACTTGCCTCGGACCCATACACTGAGAGCGTAAGGTGTAGCTTGAGTAGGAGTTACGAAGGTTGTCCGGTAGGCCCATAAGGCTTCTACCAATTTCTCGTGCCAATTTCTCTTATTATCGTCCAAGGTTTTCTTTAAGATTTGAACGAGAGTTTTATTAAAAGCCTCGGCGAGGCCGTTTGCTCTTGGGTAGTAAATTGTTGAGTATCGCCGGTCGATTCCGTGTCTCTGACAAAATTGTTGATTTGTGTGCTTCGAATGCCGACCCATTATACGAGATGATCTGGCGGCACTCCGAAACGGTAAACAACTTGGTTCTTGAAAAACCGTAGCACGTGGTGTGCTTTCACTTCTCTAAGTGGGCACTTACGCCCACTTGGAAAAGTAATCGTAGCCGCAAGAATGAAGCGATGTCCTTTTGAAGATGGTGGTTCTATCGGACCCACTATATCTGTGCCCCAACATTCGAATGGCCACGACGCAATTGTCGGGTGTAGCACATTTGGAGGTTGGTGTAGAACCACTCCGTGCACTTGGCATTGATGACAGCTCTTGGCGATTTTCATGCGATCGGTCATCATCGAGGGCCGGTAGTACCCTAGTCTTTTAATTTTCATTTTCATCTTTGGACCCGGCTGGTGAGCGCCACGAGTCCTGAATGTACCTCTTTAACAATTTCACGGGCCTCGGACCCGCTTAGGCACCTTAGCCACATTTGATCAAAAGACCTTCGTATAATGTGTTGTTTATTAATGCGTAGGACGAGTTCTTTTCTTGATCTAATGGGCCGGCGACCTATCATCTGGTAGTTTTCTGTTTGCGGGTAGTCTCATCAATGCTGTCGCCTGATCTTCTGTGTTTTTCGTCATCTGCTTCTAATTGATTCTTTTTCTTCTTCGATTTGTGTATCATGTCTATGTCAAGTTTGTGATAGGACTCGACGTCCGTGATCGACACTTCCATTGATTCATCTTGCAAACAGGCAAATTCTTTTGCGAGATGGGCTAAAGCATCTGTTAAAGCATTCTCTTTTCTAGGAATTTTGTAGATTGTCACATTTGGAATCTGTTCCAACAGTTTGTATGGCATACTTTGGAAGTATTGTTCGAGTCTTGGCTTTAGAATTCTGTATCTTGTCCGGCGATCCGTTGAATGATTAGCTGTGAATCCACGTAGATGTTGATGTCACGTTATCCCCATTTGAATGGTTAATTCCAATCCCGTTATGAGGGCTTCGTGATTCGCTTTCGTTGTTTGTACATGGTTACGTCGAGTGGTAGGAGTATCTTAACATCCCCGCTCAGGTGTTATAAAGATTAGCCCGATTCTGCCTTATCGGGCACTATCACTTGCGATTCTTCGTCTTTGTGTCTTGAAGATGCTCCGTCAAAATATAATTCCCAACGTCGATCGTCGAGGTCTTCTAGGTTCATTATTTGTTCATCCGGCGGATCGTCATTGAGAGGAGATTCGGCCGCGAAAGGGTGTCTTTGCGGAAGTACGCTAAGACTTGTCCCTTACTGACACGCAGAGGCATGAAAGTTATATCGAATTGCAATAATATCATTGACCATCCGGCAAGTCTGCCGGAAAGTGTTGGACGAGTCATCGAGTATTGCAATGGATTAAACTTCGAAATAAAGTTGACCTTATGAGAAAGCATGTAGTGCTCGAGCTTTTGAGCGGCGAAGATCGGGGCCAAACAATGCTTTTCAATTGCGGGATACCTTACTTCCGTCGGAAGTAAACGACGGCTTAGTAGTAAAGAGCATTTTCTTTACCCTCATCATTGACTCAGGCTAACGGGGCTCGAGAGAGTCATCTAAAGCCGCGGTGTAAAGTATCGGCGGTCTACACGAGACCAGGTCTCTAAGACAGGAGGTGTCATTAAATATTTTTTAATGTCTTCGAAGGCCTTACGGCATTTCTCTTCCCAAATAAATTTGGCGTCCTTTTAACTAGTGCCGAGAAAGGTCGACACCCACGACGAGGTTTGAGATAAAGCGTCGAAGATATGCCGACTTCCTTGAAAAGATCGTAGTTGTTTTAAGGTTTTGGGAGGCGGCATTTCTAAGATGGCTTTAATCTTCTCGGGTCGATTTCAATTCCACGATGTCGGACAACAAATCCTAAGAATTTCCGGAGGTGACGCCGAAGGCGCATTTTAAGGGATTCATCTTAAGGTTAAATTGTCTTAATCGTTCGAAAACAATTCTCGAATCATACGAGTGATTTTCCTTTACTTTGCTTTTGATGACGACATCGTCCACGTAGCACTCGACTTGATTGTGGATGAGATCATCAAAAATTCTTGTCATTGCTCTTTGGTAAGTTGCTCCTGCGTTCTTCGGTCCGAATGGCATCACTTTGTATAGCAAAATACTCCGATCGGCGTTCGAATCGTCGTAAGCTTTTCATCTTCCGGAGCCATTTTTATCCGGTTGTATCCGAAGATCCATCCATGAATGAGAATATTTCATGTGTCGAAGCAATATCGATCATCGGTTCCGGAATCGGTAGAGGAATTCATCTTTTGGACATGCCTTGTTTAAATCTGCGAAGTCCACACAAATTCGATCCGACCATTCTTCTTTGTCTGGCACCACATTGGCTAACCGAGTCGGGTATTGTTCTTCACGGACAAATTTAGCGTCTATTAGCTTTCTAACTTCGGCTATGACTTGTTGTTCGATTTCTAGACGCATTCTTCCGGGACCTTGTCGGCGGAACGAAGTAGGATCCACTCCTAGCTTATGGATCGCAACCTGCGGAGCTAATCCCGGCATTTCATCTTAGCTCCGAAGCAAAACGAGTCTTTAAATTCCATTAATAACTTGATTATTTCTTCGGAGTCTTCTTTATTGAGTAAGGAGCTAACAAAGGTAGGTCTAAGCTCTTTGCTTAGTACCTAAGTTAACTTCCGTTAACTCATCTATTGTGGATTTAATTTCTTCTTCGAGTCTCGGTGGAGCGTCTCCAATTTGTAAATCTTCGAGTTCGTCCGTAGTTTCCATGCGGTTTTCATTAGGCTCGCAAGTGACAACCAAGCAAAATTCGGTATCGTCAGCCGACCTCTACTGTGCCGAATCCGAGTCCATACTTTGAATTGGGAGGACGGCGGAGTTATTCCATAACTTTTCAAAATGTTGTGATTGGCCTTTTGTCCATTGTCGAGGTAAGAAACCACGTTGAATTAAATTTTGAACACGGGGAGAGTACCACTCAAAAGGTAATTCCATTAATTCGATGAAGTGATATCTTCGAATTGTACATTATTTTCAGTTTTGGAGGAAGAAGCACCGCGGTAGAATTTCATCGGCTTTGCACCGTCACTACGTACCTCTTTGACCTCCATACCCTCGATCTTATTAGAATGGATCGGAGTTAGGATCATAGTATGTACGTAGTGGTTAATCTTCTCGTACATTGATTTGTATTCTTCGTTCTTTTCATCTTCGAGGGAGATCTTGTATTGCGGCTTCTTTCGACTTATTGTTGCTGCTTCTTACTTGATTTCTTTTTCCTCTTCGAGACTATCTTCCCAATCAACATTGATGGCTGGTTTCCTCCGTCCAATTGTCCTAGTGTCTCTACCACGGCCTCGTCCCCGGCCTCGACCTCGGATGCGAGTTGTGGAGAAACCTTCACCATCTCGCCGGAAGGGAGTGGTGAGTGACTCGTTGGACTAGAACTTCAAGTTCTTCGTTGTCACGAACTTTCTTTGCTTTATTTGTTACGGTATCTCCGGAGAAGATTGTTTTCTTTGGCGGTGCATAATAAGCTGCATCTTCATGGATCCCAATCTCATGTACGGAGAATGGTTGTAAGTCGCCTTTGATGCCTTTGTTCCCCTCCATCGTAATATTTGATGCATCGGTGCGGAGATGATGGTACCATCCTGTTTTCATGTATCCATGGTCGGCCCGAGTAGAGCGTTGAACGACGTTTCGAATCGATTATATGAAATTTTGCGGTTGTCTTTGCTAAGTCACCGGTTTTCATCGATAGCGTTATTGACCCGAGGGCTCTTTCTCCTTTACGGTTGAATCCTCTTAATAACATTTTGTCGGCCTCGAGCTCACGAGCATCAATTTCCAAGTATGCTTAGTGTTCGAAGACTCATTATATTGATTGATGCTCCTGGATCCACCAATACTGCGGAGAGCGTAAACTTCCGATTGTAGCCGAAATGTACAACGGTCGGTTGTGATCTGCATCCCAAGTAGTAGGTCATTGTCAGTGAAGGTAACACCTCGTTGTTCCTTTAACGAGCAAACCTCATCTAAGGAATCTCCGGCCATTTGAGCTAAGCAAATTTCCGGATCAAGTAAGGCCTTGATCGAGCTTCCCTCATCTCCTTTGATAAGATGAGAGCATCGTAAATGCTCGGTTTGGCCGGTAGTTTCCTAAGATGGGCTAGCACGTTGTAGTCCACTTTGTTTCCATGCGTCTCGGCTTCTTCTCGAACGGGTATGTCTTCCGTCGGGGTTGGTTCTTCTTGAACAACCACCGCTTTCCTTTGTCTTTTGGACCCATTCTTGGAGGTAGAACTTTTCCACTTCTTAGGTTGACTTCGTAATTTCTTCGAATCTAGTGTTGAGTTTGTCGGTGTCTCCTCACGAATCGGAATGACTGGCTCTTCGGATTATCTTCCAAATCGAAGGCTCTAACTCTATCGTAGCTGGAGCTCCTCGAAACTCGCGAGATAGATCCGTTGCTTGTTGAACTCTCGTAGCCTCCTTGATGGATGCCTTCTTTGTCATTTTGATCGTCGAGATCTTGTATGATTTGAGAATTGTTGTTGGTATCGAAATCGACGCCCGGATTGTCGCTAGTTACGTAATCGTTAGAAACGATCAAACGTAGCCAACGCCATCACCCTTATCATTATATGATCCCACCGAAGTGAGCGGATAATCATACAAAATCGAGAGGTTCGAGGATTTCTCCCGAATCGGAAACAACTATCCTAGGATAAGCGGCCCCTAGTCTAGCCTTAGGAATCTCGGTCCCCTCTTCTTCGTCGATTTTCTTCTTCTCTTCGATTGTCTCCTGTCGAGGTGGTTCTTCTATCGCAAGTGATAGTACCGGCTTAACGGGTCTCGAACTACGAATTGAAGCTCGCACCGAAGCGGTTCGGATGTTATCTAAAATCTTCTTCGAAGACCTTGTCCGAGCGGTAGTCCATCCATCGTTGGTTGCATATGGGTCTATCGGAATGACGGGATCGGTTGAGATAACATTGACGGAACCTCCTTTCTGGGGTTCCTTCATGTACTCCTTCGGGATTGTTATATTTCCTTTCCGAAGGTTGTCGTTGAGCCAACTTTTGAAGGTAATGCAGTCTTCTATCTTGTGCCCAAGCATCCGATGGTAGGGGCAAAAGTTGGGCTCACCTTTCTTGTTGACTTCCTCTGGTCTTTTGGGCTGCGGCAGTGGAAATCCGGAGTTTTCATTAAGTCTGCGGAACATCTTCGGTACCGCTTCATTTTTGAACGGATATTCTCTCGCTCGAAGCTCCTCAATGTACGTTGCGGACGAGACGGTTGTTCATACTTGCGGAGACGGCTGATAGCTGGACCGGGGTTCTTGGTAATTTTGTTGTGGTTGCTTGCGGCCGTTACGGTGGTATTTGCATCGGTTGTTTGCCTTTGTCAATCGCTGCAACGATCCGGATTTCTTCTCGAAGGTCTTCACCGGCTTCGCTTGTCCGTCTTGTCGGCAAAACTTAATTGCTTCGCCTCTTCTTGCAAGCTTCCGGCCTTGCTTAACAACTTCTCAAAAGTCTTAATAGTGAATCCCTTGAGGAGAAGTGCTTATCGGGCCGTGAATTCTTTTAAGCGAGATGCTGACTGCATGTTGTTCTTGCGGTTGTGGTTCACACTTCATGCTTAAATTTCTCCATCGAAGTATGTAATCCACTAGAGTTTCATTCGGCCTTTGTTTCTCTACCACTAAATCACCTATAGTGATGTGGTGCTTGAGCTCCGACAAATCGCTTAATGAAGAGACTCTCTAGCTGCGAGAATGTCTTCACGGAACCGTTGGGTAATTCCGCATACCGGTCGAAGGCGATTCACGACGAGGCTGCTAACGAGCTGTCGGAAAAGTAGCGCATCGCTCCCGCCGGCATTGCAACAAGCGGCACGAAAGTGTGCAACATCTTGTCGGGGGTTCCCGGTTCCGTCGAAGGTCTTAAACGAGAGGTGGTACGAAGCCTTTCGGGTATTGGACGGCGTCGAATTCTTACGGGTAAGGTCTACCCGTCCGAATGGATGTCCCGTTCTTCGATTGTGCTAAGGCTTCTCGCACTGCTTTGCTGCCAAGTTCTTGATATCCTTTTCGGGGATCATACTTTGTCTTGTGTCCTTTTAGCTGGTCATCCCCATTGACGGATGTAATCTCCTTTCCTCCGTCTACGATGTGAATGACTTACGGGGGTGTCTCTCTATGTGGTTGTACTTGACTGCGGAGAGTGGCCGGAGGCATGGCCATCTCTTCCATCCTCTTCGCCATTTGAGCGATCGTGTCGTCCTTTTCTGAAGGCTTGTCTCTTCATCGGTTACGGCTCCTCTCTTCTGCATTGCGGGAGCACCTTGAGAAGGCTGATGAAGCTCGTGTCTCAACCATGTTGATTTCTGCATATTCATTGTCCATGAATTCCGATGAGTCGATCTCATCTCCGAACTTTTCTTCTCTTTCTTTTGCCAACCGTCGGATGTCGGTTCTCGAATTTTCCATGGCATCTTCTAGTGGAGCTTTACGTGTATCTTTGTGGTTGTCATGCCATGGTTCGTCGGGTCCTTTTTCACGAGTCCCCTTCATCGCGGTAGCACTTTCTTCGGATTCCGGCCTCCGGCGAGACTTTCTCTCTCGAGCTGCTGTTTCGGTCTCAGCTGCCCCGTAGTGGGACGCCACACCATCCTTCCAGCGGCGAAGGTCTATGACCGGATGGTGCATCGGCCGAATGCTGGAAGGTGGTATCCTCCTAATCCGTAATCATGATACTACGACGGGCGGGCTAGCCTTCATTCTCTTGCTTGGCTTTTCTATCATGACGGCGGGTTCTACTCGGGGCCCAAGACGGGATTTGGCGGCACCCGTCCTATCCTTCGTAGAATTTCCGACACGGGGCGGTTTTCCTTCTTTGCTAGCTTTTACGCAAAGTTTGCGGTCGAGCGAAATGGCGTAGTTCTAGTTCTTTTCTTGCGGCTATTGTTGTAGTATGCGGGCCGAGGTAATGTGGCGACAATCTTGCGAACATTCTCCTCGTCCTCTGCGGCGGAGAGGGGATGGAACCTGCTTCCTCCGAAAAGTGGTATGTAGTCGGGCGGTGGTGTATATTACGGTAGCGGTGTATATTACGGCAACTGCGGAATTTCCTCGGGAAGGCCATCTCGGCGGCTACGGCTTCCTTGGCGATCCTTCTATTTCTATTTCTTCTTTGGGTCTTTGTCGGCGACGGAATCTTCGAGCTTGGACCCGATTTCGAAGACGGAAGGTCTTACGGGAAGATCCGTACCCTCCACGGTAACGGGTTTATCATAGTTCCGGATTTCTTTCCCCTTTGATTTGGCGAGAAGTCGGGGTAGGTGCGGAAACAACTAGACCGAGTGGGGGTAGTAAGAACGGTCCTCTGCGGACGGCGGTACTCCTCCTAGTCGGGACCCTTTGCGGGGAGGAAACTCTTGGGTCGACCTAAGGTTGAACTCGAGCGGTGGTTCCTCGGCTTCGGATACCTTGTTCGTCGGTGCAAAGAGGGAGACGTCGGTGACCTTGACGTTCGTGTTTTCGAATCCTTGTCCCGAATCGGATGACCCCATTGTCGGGCGGCTCATCCTTATAGACGGCGAAGTCCGAGTCCGGTTGGTGAAGGAGAAAATCGGTTTCGGGGCTTCCATTTACGCGAGGTAGACTGCGGTTGTCGGTCCCGAGTTATGCTTCTTTTCTTCGGGACGAAAGAAAGGAATTAAAAAGAGTCCGAACTTATTCTTTGTTCATGTATTTATAAAAAAGAATCATTTGTTAAAAGAATCACTTGTTAGAGGGTTTGTTTATTTAGAACGGAATGTTCGAAAGGTGTAGAGAAGGTAAGGAATCCGATTCGAAAGGAAAAGAAAGTCTTAAGCAAGACTTCCCGACTCGAAGGATCATTCCTAAACTAACACCTATTGGGGTCCACCCACCTCGGAAATGAGGTAAAAGGATCTCGGAACCTCTCTCGTTTAGGGGTGTCTAAACGGTGGCTCCTAAATCCGAGAGAATGTTGGCTATACTCATTCAAGATAGAAATGAACATAGTATTCCAACGGAAATAAGGGTAGTTTGATCCACTAAGGACATGAATGCACTACCGATTTTTGAAAGCAGAATTATTTGATTATAATGGAGAGAGGAATTCTCCCCAGCGGAGTCGCCAGAAGTTGTCGGCATATTTTTAGGTTGTATTGTATTTTGAAAAGGGGTCGCCTACAGAAATTGTCGGCGAATTTTTAATTTAATTTAAATAAATAATTTGAAAAGGTAGTATTTGATTTTAAAAATAATTTTAAATTTGAAAGTTTTAAGATATGAGATTAAACCGATCTCACATCCCAAATAGTTTATATAAATGAGCACCGCACCACAAACCGTGTATCTATCCCTAAGGATAGACACATTGCTTGAGGGTGGGGCTCGATCAAATAAACTAGAAGTTTTGTGACATCCGTTTGGTCTGCGAACCAATTTTATAAGCCGACAAATTCCCTCGCTTAATATGAAAGTATTAAACGGGGTTTATATTACCTAGGTTCTTTAAAATTCCCTATAAGGGCAAGCCCCTATAGTTAATTACATCTTAAGTGACGGGAATCACCAAGAAAACTCTCGATAATAACCAATAATTACGCTCTCAAGAATTTCAAAGTTTAAGGTTTTCAAAGATTGAATTTTGGAATTTCGATAGGGAATGGATCAAATTTGGAATATTTTTGTTTTGTGAATCCGAAGGAAGAAAGGTAGGAGGAATCAGCGATTCGAAGTGAACTTCGGTAATTTCCGACTATCCTATTGTTTGGCTTGAATTTAGGAAAGTCCTAATGTTTATTTAGTATTTCGATCTTGCCAATTTTAATTAATTAGGGCTTATATTTGTATGATAAAATCAAACAAATAGCACTAGAAGATGTGAGGGTTTATAGTCGTATCGGACGACTACCTCGGAATCCTAAGACCGGTTAGGGCTTAATTTGCAATGCAAATGCCTAACGAAGAGGTTGAGGATTTATGTTGCATTAGGCGAGCTACCTCGAAGTCCTATGGCTTTGTTGTTTAATTCTAAGAAGGTTTCTTTGAAGTAGGTTCAAGTTTTGTTGATGACGATGGCCGTCTTTGCCCACTCATGCTCCAAGCTCCTTGTTGTTGCGGAGGTTTAGTTTTAGAAATCATAAATCGGGGAGATGAGAAAAGTGTTTTGGTTTAGAGAAGTCTTAATTTCCAAGTGTTTTGTATTTTGATTAAAACAAATCTTAAAGTTGATTATAACGACACCGGTTAAGATCCCACGGTTCCATCCTTCCGGCATCATTATTTTTATCGGATTCACTTAGTCCAGATGAATTTGCTAAACTTAACTGAATGAGTTCCACACTTTCATTTAGACCGTGGGAAATCTCGTTAGCCACACGTAGGTTACATCATCCGAGGTATTCCCGATCATCCAACAGGACGTTTTAACTTAGTTTTGGTTTCAGTTTTAGGGACTATCCTAAAGGTGTGGGTTTTCATGCAACAGTTGTTTTATCATGCAAGAAAAGTAAAGTGCATCTGCAACGATAAAGTAAATTGCGAGGAAGTAAATTGCAAGAAAGTAAATTGCGATAAAATAAAAGCGTACCTGGAGGGTCTTCCCGTCATCCGAAGCTACACTTAAAACACAATTAGAATATTTAAGCAAGTTCCTAGGTAAAGCTAAGGGAAAGGTTATGGTTTTCTACCAAATTCCTAATCCTATAGCTAGTCATCTCCTATGACGTCTAGGTTCTTTGTGTTTTTGTTTGAGGACGATTTTCTTCATCGAAAGAACAATTAAGTCGATTGTTCTTATAAATATCCTATCATATTGAGGAAGTGCTTAAGAAGAATCTTAAACATCTTTTCAATATTTCTAGGATTGTTTTAAGTCCAAATGAATTTAATTATATAAATGAATCAATCGTCCGAGGTTTTCAAGTTTTGTTAACTTGCCCAGTGAATTAAGACATTTGAATATCTTATGAGTGAAGTAGCACTTCATTTAATGTTTCGTTTAGGAATTATAATAATCAAAGCTTTCAAGGGTAAATTAGTATTTAAATGATTTGATTTAAGTTAAAAAAGTTGCTTTATATTTAATTTCTTTTATGTCTTAGGTGACGTTATATTTAATTCAATTTAATTTAATTGAGTTTTAATTTAACTTAATTTAATTTAATTTGATTTGATGTTTAATTAATTTGATTTGATTTAATTTAATTTAATTATTTAATTTAATTTAATTTAATTTAATTGTTTAATTTAATTTAATTTAATTTAATTTAATTGTTTAATTTAATTTAATTTAATTATTTAATTTAATTTAATTTAATTTAATTTAATTTAATTGTTTAATTTAATTTAATTTAATTATTTAATTTAATTTTAATTTAATTTAATTTAATTTAATTTAATTATTTAATTTAATTTTAATTTAATTTAATTTATAATTTTAATTGAGATTTTAAAAGAGTTTAATGATTTAATTAAGTCTTTTAATATTTTAAATTTGAGTTATCATTTTAATTAAGAGTTAAATGTTAATGATATAATTAGTTTAGGGATTTTTAAATTAAAGAATAAATCTCTTCCTAATAAATATCCCTTATTTTAATAATTCCGATTTTATTATTCTTCCAAATTTAATCTATTATTTAATTAAAGTTTAATTATTTTAAAATTTGTTTAATGAGTTTCTACCCTTTAATTATTTAAATTTCAATCATCAAATCAGATTAAGATCAAATGTTTTACTTGTTGATTTTTTTATTAAACCTAAAGTTTTAATTAAGGGTTGAAAGTTTAATTACCATTTTACCCCTTAAGCTTAATAATTTCATAACTCACTAAATTGAACTTAAATGAACTTGAAATTTTTATGTGACTTCACTTATATGTCAATAAAGACATGAGAGGAGAAAATGTGATTTTTCTGTATTTAATTTATTTATATAATTATTTTTTGTGGAAAATAGAGATTTTCGAGAAAATTTGATAACATGACCAAAGGAAAGTTTCTGTCCTTAAAAAAATTAGGGGACATTTCTAATGACCAGAGAAGCACTTGGACCAATTTTGGTGATTTTTTGAATTATATTATTTTTATTATAATTATTTTGAATTTTGTAGTGTTAATTAATTTAAAAATAAAATAAATGTTGAAAAATGGATTTTATATTTTTCAAAAATCTCTCTGATATCAAGGAAACCGGAGAAACAAATTTTGCAATTTTCGATTTTTCTATGATTTATTATAATTATTTTAGTGAAAATGCTAGAAAATACATTTTTTTTTTAATTTTAAAATTACCCTAGGGCTTTAAAATTCAATATCTCACTAAATAGACCTAGGAAAAATGGGGGATTTGTTCCTAAGTGATTAAAATTCAAAATGTGACATTTTGGTGAATTTTATTATTTTTGTGATTTTTATTATTTTTTTTAATTATTAAAAATATTAAAATATTATTAAAAATCAACTTTTTTAGAAAGTTGAAATTTTAATTTTCTTAGGTTCCCCTGATATCAGAGAGGCTCCAAAACCAATTTGGTGAATTTTTGAAAAGTATTTTAAAAGTTATGAATTTTTAAAGCTTAAAAAGGCTAAGTGACTTAATCAACCCAATTAGTGGGGCTAACCAAGTCCAATTGATCTCAAATTTTTATGGTGGGTTCCTCTGATCCTAAAGGTCAGTGGAGAATTGATTTCAAGTCAATTTGATGCCTGGTTAATTCTAATTAATTAAAGACCTATTTTGGGTGTTTAAGCCGATTAGGGTTGTTTTAAATGAACTAAGTCAAAACCTATTTTTCCTAGGGTTCTCTGGTCATAAGGAACATCACCAAATTTTCCTAGAATTTATTTCACAACATGCTATTTATTCTTGGAATTAAAATACTCAAAACGGTGACACGAACTTGAAAAATCAAGAACTCTTCATAGGGATGGCCTCCGACTTTGGAAAATTCAGGGAATGTTCCCAAATTCAGAGGCTTCAAAAGCCCTATGGTCTCATGCCATGGTGAATTGTATGCATGCATGGAGAATTAAAACAATGCAGAGAGTAAATAAATTATAAAAAATAAAATATTTGATGAAATTAAGTGATTTCTTTTCAACATTATTCTCCTCTCTTCACTGAGCAAGAGGGTATTTTTATTTTATTTTTCTGATTTTTCTACACAGAGATATGAATTTTTGAAGTTTAGGGAATTAAATAAATTAGAAAATCCCTAATTTTCTACTTATCCAAGTCGGCGCCGGCGCATCCTCGACGACTCAGAAAGGCCGCGCGGCGCGCTCCCAGTCGACGCCGCCACCTGAGTCGGCCGGCCGGGCCCCGCGGTTCTCGTACCGTCTCTGCAGTCCGACGCGATCTCGGCCGTCCGTGCGCGCACGTATTGAATGGACGGCATCCGTTCATCGTCCCCAAGTGTTCTCGCCCAAGGCGCGTCCACACTAAATCCACTAAGATCTCACTCGATTCCCGATGGATTTTTGCGTTCTTATACTCTATGGATTCGTCTTGAAGAGACGAACACATCTATACGGTTAACATGCATTGAAATTAAAGCATTTGAAATGGAGAATCTCCGAAGCTCGGGATGAAGAGTTAGCTCGTACCTTGGCTCGGAGAAGTGTGGCTTCGATCGAGAGTTGTTGCACCTTCGATTGGGTCCCGCAAGCTCCGAGATGAAGTCTCCTGGTCCAGTGAATTTTACGGATATGATTTCGACCGAGCCCGATCACAAAGCTTGGAGGTTGGAGCAATCTGGGTGGCTCCGGAGATGGGGCTTTTGATGGTGGACACCTTCTCTTGGTGCAGTGAAGGTGTAGAGCCGATCGATTTGGGAATTGGCTCGCTGTGGAGAAGTGTCCTGGTTTTGGGTGGAATTTCGACTACGAAATTGAGCTTACGAGAGGAGAAATGGCAGGGGAATTTCATCGGGGATCAAGTGCTCTAAGGATGGAGAAGGGTGCGGAACAATTTTGGCGAGTTTTGGCAAGGTTTGTGCTTCTTTTCTTCATGGCCGAGAGGGTGGAGTTTAAATAGATTTGGGTGGGGGCCTCCCGGGGAGTTAGGGCTTGGGATCGAGCTTGCTCCGGTGAGGAGAAGATCGGCCATGGTAGCCACTGGGGATGGGGCGGCTCGACGAAGTGAAAATTTCAATGTTGGCTCACATGTGAGCTCTCGGCCATGGTGTTTTCCGGCGGCACGGTGGCCGGCCGGCCAGGCATGGGTCACCATCTTGGTCAGGTGGGTCAGGGCTGGGGTTTAGTGTACGCAATTGGCAAATGCCATGTGTAAAGTGGTTGAATCAAAGTAGAAAGGGGAAGGGGCCATTTTAGCTTATTTTGGTCAACCCATGCAAATGGGTTGGGTGCACCTCCCCAAGACCTGGTTTTGGGCTGAGGAGGTCGGGTGGGTCGACCTCCCATGTGTGGTGGAGTCTCCATCAAGGATTAGGTGGCAAAGCATGGTTTAGAGTGTGACATGCTTAAGGTAAAAAAAGCTTATGGGAGGCTTAAGAAAGATCCCCCTCTTCTTGCCATAAATGGACTAATGACAAGTCAAAGCCCTCATGGCTTCATGTGGCTTGAGAATGGCTTGTTCATGGCTCCATTTGGCTTGGGAAAAGGTTGGCTTATTTCATGAAAAAGGGTTTTAGAAATATTTGGAATTTAGGGGGTAATTTGACATGTGGCTTGATTTGGAATGGTTTAATTGATGATTTTGCAACTTAGGGGTGATTTTGATCAAATGGATGATGAGGGGAAGTGTCATGTGGGCTTTAGGATGATTTGGGCTTTTGAATTTTGAAGGAAATGGGCTTTTAGGAGGGTTTAAGGGATGGGCCCTTAAGTTTAAAAATGAATTTATGGATGGGAATTTTGTAAAGAGGTTGGGCCAAATAATTGTTGGGATTAGCTCATGGATGTGTCATGAGTGATTTGAAACAAATTGGGGGTGATTTGGATTTGAATTGGGTTGAATTTGGGTTAGGTTTGGGTTTAGGTCAAAAATGGGCCTTTTGACCTTGGGTTGAGTTTGAGTGGGACTTGGGTTCAAATTTTGGGCAAATCATGCTAGGGTTTTGTTTGTGGGAATGTTAAGGAAGATTTAGAAAAGATTTGAGGTTAATTGGAGTTGAATTGGGTGAGTTTGGGTTAAGTTTGGGTCATGGGTCCAAATTGGGCTTTAAGGCCAAAAGTGAGATTGGATCCAAATGTCAATCAAATTGGACTTGAATTTGGTTTAAATTGGTATTGGGAATGTTGAATTGAAGTTTAGAATTGAATTGGACCAGAATTTGGGTCAATTGGATAGGTTTGGTTTAACATTGGGTTAACTTTGGGTTAAAATGGGTCAATTTGGGGG
This sequence comes from Papilionanthe hookeriana x Papilionanthe teres, assembly GCA_022702705.1. Lineage (NCBI taxonomy): Eukaryota > Viridiplantae > Streptophyta > Magnoliopsida > Asparagales > Orchidaceae > Papilionanthe > Papilionanthe hookeriana x Papilionanthe teres. Next base: position 81,678,767 of record CM040423.1, read on the forward strand.
TTTTGATAAAAGTAGGGTAAATTGACAAAATTGGCCCATGGTGTAGTTGGACAAAATGAAATTGGGAAAATTTAGGATTTTCTGGAATTTTCTGGGAATTTTCTGAATTTTTGGATTTTTTTGGGTCAAGAGGGGTATTTTGGGTATTTGGAGGGTATTGGGAGGTATTTTTGGAATCTTTGGTATTTTTGGGTATGGATGATCAATTTGAGTGATGTGGAGATGTTTGGGATTGATTTTGGAAAATTTTGGGTAATTTGGAAATTTTGCGAAAATTTGGAGTAATTTCGAGGTTTTGGGTAGGTTTAGTAGGTGTAGGGTCTCGGGGGTCGAAAATTGAAAATTTGGGAAATTGAAGATTGGGTGAACCTAGGTGGAAAGAAATCATTTTGGTTGAGCCATGAAGCCATTTCAAGCCCATATGAGCCATGAAAGGACTCATTTGAGGCATTCATCTATGTTGTTCCTAACCCTCTTATCCGAGGGCTTAGGGGTTAAGGACCATCCATGTGAATCACCCACATGAGTCGGGAGGTCAAGTTAGGTATGGGTGTGTGAAAGTGTAGTGTATAGGTGTAGTGTATAAGTGTAGTGTGTGTGTAAGTCGGCCCCTTCACCGAGACCAGGGCCGCACAGGGGCGGTCCTAAGGCCGAAGAGTCCATAGGAACTCACCATTTAAACTTCCACATTTGATTTCAACCCTCTAGGTGATTAGGGGTCTATAGTCGAGTTTGTAGAGTTTGCGGGGAGTTAAGAAGTGGTTTGAATTTCTAAAAGGTGGGTCCCAATTCTAGTCCTCTAAGACAGTCAAAGGAAAAGCCTAAGGCTAGATCCTAAGTACTAAAGAGAAGAAGAGAAGACCTCGTCAAAAATGAGGTCAACAGGCGTACTCATTGCCTTCCATTCTCTGTGATCCTTATAATACGTCGGTCGGGGTAATGCGGCAGCAATCCCTTGAGCACTTTCTTCCTCAAGGGCAGTAGAAAGTGGGAAAGACCTGTTCCCTCCCAGCAGGGGTGAAAGTTATAGTGTTTCTTCTTCGTCTTCTAGGATCTCTTCAGGAATGAAAACTTCAGCGGTCTTGATTTTCTTGATCTTGGTCGTTCTTCTATTCTTATTCCTCCTTTGGGATTTAGTCAAGGGTACAAACTTCAAGCTAGACCCTATCTCGAACACAGGCGCTATCACAGTAAAAGTCGTACCGTCCACGGTAACAGGCTCATCACTTATCTGGACTTCCTTCCCTTTCCATTTGGCAAGGGTAGGTGCAGTGATAACTAGACCAGTGGGGGTAGCAACAACAGTCCTGGGGGCAATCTTATTAGCTTTGATAGCTAATCTCTTACGGGCATCAGTGTTTCCTTCAGTTGGGACCCTCTTTAAGGGAGGAAACTCTTGAGCTAACCTCAAATTGAATTCAACAATAGGCTCCACAGATTCTGGTACCTTGGACTTCAGTATAGCAATAATAACGTCTCTGAACTTAATGTCCATTTGATCGAATCCTTGTCCAAAACAGATCACTGCGTTGTCAGGCAGTTCATTCCTGTTGATTGCTAAGTCCATTACAGTGGCGAAGGAAAAGATTAACTTCTGTGCAAACATCTTTTGCAGAAAAGATTCGTGGTGTTAGCGTCATCCTACACTTACCTTCTTCGTTGCAATGATCTTTAGGACGAAATAAAGACTATTCAAGGCAAAGTCTGAACAAGTTTTTTTTTTAAATTAATTTCATTTTGTTTTTGTTTGTATTGTAAAAATTTTTAGATTGTATTAAGTTTTATTTTGCTTGTAGTTAATAGAGGAATTTAGGAAATAGAAAATTGATGAAGATTTGGTTAAGGGTAGGATCAATCATAATAAGAGAGAGAAAGCTACCGGACTCTTATCCTGAATTCAAGAAAGGTAAACCTCGTAGGAATCTCAACTCGATAGATCGCTTCTGAACCAACACCTATTGGGGGTCTCACCTTGCTTCGGGAGGTGAAAAGGCGAATCTGGAACCTCTCTACTTAAGGGTGTTTAAGTAGTGGCTCCAGAATAAAAAAGAGTTGACTGCACTCACTCAAGACAGAAATGAACAAGTTATGTCAATGGAAGGATGGTAGTTTGGTCCACTAAGGACATAGACTCACTACCGATTTATGAAAGCAAAACCATCTAATCAAAATGGAGAGAGGAATCTAAAATCCCCAGCGGAGTCGCCAGAAAATTGTCGGCCTCATTTTTTAGCTTTAATTTATGTATGTATATAGTTTTAAATAGGTTGGAAAATAATGTTTGATTTTTGAAAATATGAGACCAAACTGATCTCATATCTTTAATTTTTTAAATAATTGAACGCCGTACCATAAACTATGTGTTTATCCTAAGGAGTATACACATTGCTTAGTAATGGGGTTTGATTAAATAAACCATTGAATTTATGACTTCCGTTTGGTCTATGAACCAATTTTATGTTGACCGACAAATTCCCCTATTTAATACAAAAGAATTAAATAGGGTTTATATTAAGCTGTGTTTTTAAATTCCTTATAAGGGCATGCCCCTTAGTTAATTAAATCTTAAATGACGAGAATTACATAAAAAAACTCTCGATAAAGATCAGTGGTTTCCCTCTCAAGAATTGCAAAGTTTAGGTTTCCAAGGTTCGACATTAGAAATTAAAAAGGGAATGGATTAAACTAGGAACAATTTGTTTTAGGACTCCAAAGGAATAAAGAAGTAGAGAATGTCATGAATTCAAAGCAAGCTTCGATGAATTCCTAACTATCCTATTTATTTGGCTTGAATTTTGAGGAGATATTTATTTGAAGTTTCAATCTTGCCAATTTTAATTAATTAGGACTTATATTCGTATGACATAATCATACAAATAACCTAGAAATTATGAGGGTTTACATCATAACGAACGATAACCTTGGAGTCCTAAGACGATTTTAGGACTTAAATTACATAATATGATTATGCAGATACCTAAAGGATGAAGTGAGGATTTATGTTGCGCTAGGTAAACTACCTCAAAATCCTATGGCTTGGTTATTTATTTCTAAGGAAAGGATTAAGTTGATGAAGATTCGTTGTTGAAGATGGCAATGCTACCCACCGCACTTGCTCCAAGTTCCTTGTTGTTGTAGAGGGTTTAGTTTAAGAAGTGACAATCAAGAGAAGAGAGAAGTGTTATGGTTTAGTGGTTGAGTTTTAAATTCAATGTCTTAAAATTTATTGGGAAATATTAAAATTGATTAAGCAGAACCGGTTAAGATCCCATGGTTCTATCATTCCTGCACCACTATTTTCATCAGATTCACCTAGTCCAAATGAATTTGCTAAACTCAACTGAATGAGTTCCACACTTTCATTTAGATCGTGGAAAATATCATTAGCAACACGTGGGTTACATCATCTGAGGGATTCTCGATCATCCAACGAGATGTTTTAATTTAGTTGCAATTGTAGTTTTATTGTTTTGTTTGTGATTAAATTTTGAGTTGTCTTATATTTTGAATGTTGTGGCAGTGAAATTTATCTTAGTTTAATTTTAGCTTTAATTTTAGTTTCAGTTTTTGCGGCTATCCTAAAGGTTTTAGTTTTCATGGCGGGTGACATTATTGTTTAACATTAAAGCTTGCAAGAAAAGAAAGTACAATGCATGTAAGTAAACTGCAATAAAATAAAAGCGTACCTGGCTGGTCTTCTCGTCATTTCCAACTGCACTTAAAACACATGTTAGGGCATTTAAATATTTGAGAGAGAACACACCTAAGTAAAGCTAAGGGAAGGTCCTGGATGTCTATCAAAATCATAATCCTATCACTAGTCAATTCCTAAGGTGTGTTTGAGGATGATTTTCTTCATCAAAGAAAAATGAAGTTTAATTGTTCTTCTAAAAGATTCCATTAGATTGAGAAAGTGTTTAGGACATGTTCTAAACATCTTTTCAATGCCTTCGGGATTATTTTGTATCTAAATGAATTTCATATGTGGATGAATTGATCATCCGGAGTTTAGTTTAGTTTTGTTTCTTGCTCAGTGAACTTGGATGTTTGATTATCCTATGAGTAAGGTGACATTTCATTTGACACTTCATTTAAGAGTTATAAAGATGAAAGCCTTTAGGGGAAAATTAGTCCATTAAAAAACATAACCATTCTTGATTGAAGTTGAATTAGTAGTTTTAAAAGATGCATTTTAGTTATAAAGTTTTGATTGATTTTCAAATATTTTAAATTATTTTCAAGTTGGAAAAATGTGTTTATATCATTTAATTGAGTTAAGTTTTAATGTTTTGAGTTGTTTTAATTTAATTATAATATTTCAGATTAATTTTAATATTTTAAATTGGTTAGATTTAATTATAATATTTTAATTAAAAATTGTTTCAAATTAATCTTAATATTTTAATTTTTTTTTAATTTAAATTTTAAATGATTTTAGATTAGTTTCAGTATTTTAAGTTTGTTTTGATTTGATTTTAAATTATCTCAAATTAATTTTAATATTTTAAGTTTTAATTTGATTATGAGATTTCCAGATTATTCCATTTTTAATTATTAGTTTCAATCATCATTTTTATGGTTTAATTAATTAAGAGTTAGGTGGTATTTGATCAATTCATTAGTTAGGGGTTCAATTTCAAAGAATTAGAGTCTTCCTACATCAAAATCTCCTAACCTTAATAATTCATGCCTTAATCAACTTCCAAAGTTTAATGACTTAATTAATTGAGATTTCTTCTTTAAAATTAAAGGTGATTAATGGGTTTCTACCCCTTAGTTCCCTATGTTTCAATCATCCAAGAGTGAAAATCAAGATCAAATGTTAACCCTCTCCTTTGGTTAAGCCTAATATTAATTAAGGTTAAAGTTTCTTAACTACCTTCATGCCCTCTTGAGCTTGTTCATCTAATAATTCACTAATTAAGCTCAAATGAATTTGAAATTTTTATGTCACCTAACTCACATGTCAATTAAGACATTAGAGGAAAAAATGTGATTTTTCTATTTTTAATTTAATTTATATATTTATTTTAGTGGAAAATAGGGGGTTTCAATGAAAAGTCAACAATATGACCAAGATAAAGCTTCTGTCCTTAGGAAAATTATGAGAGGTTCCTACTGACCAAAGGACCACTTGGACCAATTTTAGTCATTTTTTGAATTTTAATTTATTTATTATAATTATTTCAAGTTTTGGAGTATTAATTAATTATAAAATAAATTTAAGGGGGGAAATTAGGTTTTATATTCTTAATAAATCTCATTGAGCTCAAGGAACTCAAAGAAATAAACATTATATTTTTTTGATTTTTTTTTGAATTTTTAGAATTATTTTAGTGAAAGAGTTGAAAAATCTATTTTTAAATATTTAAAATTACCTTAAGCTTTTAAAATTCAATATCTTTACTTAGAGACTTAGGAAAAATATTTTGTTTCTTCCCAAGTGATTAGGAGGACCAATATGACATTTTGGTGAATTTTAATATTTTCTTGATTTTTATATTTTATTATTATTTAAATATTTAAAAATTGGTTAAAAATGAAAATTTTATGAAATTTTTTATTTTAATTTTCTTAGACTCCTCTAACCTCAGAGAACCTTCAAAATTGATTTGGTGAATTTTTTAGTTATATTTTGAGTTTTATGAATTTTTTAATTTCAAATAAGGTTATGTCACTTAGGTAATTCATTTAATAGGTTAAATTAATTCCAATTGACTTGAAATTTTTATGTAAGGTTCTCCTAATCCTAAAGCACAGTGGAGAATTGATTTCATGTTATTTTGATGTGTGGTTGCTCAAAATTAACTTAATTTTAGTTTTAATTATTTGGTCACAACAGGGTTATTTTCAGTGAATTGAGTCAAACCATAATTTTCCGAAGGTCCTCTTATCCAGAGATACTTCCCCTAATTTTTCTAGATTTTTGCAATTAACAAGCTAATTTTAGAATTAATTCATTATAACAGGCTCCTAAACATAGAAAATATGGATTTCTGCCTCCCTCTGACCTTAAAAAATTCAGGGAATATTCCCAAGGGCAGTGGGAACAAAGGCCCCATAGTCCTAAGTCATGGTAAATTATGTATGTTAATGGATAATTGAATTACCTAGGACAGTAAATAAATAATTAAAAATCAAACACATAACAAAATAATTTAGTTTTTATTCCACATTGTTCTCCTCTGTTCACTGAGCAAGAAAGTATTTTTAGTTTATTTTTATGATTTTTCTATGCAAAGATATGCATTTTTAAAGTTCTGTGACTTAAATAAATAGGAAAAAGCTTAATTTCCTACTTAAACTAGTAAGCGTTGACTGGATCCTACGGCGAATCAAAAGCACACGCGGCGCGGTTTGATACGGCGCCTCTATCTGACTCGGCAGCCACGCATTCTACTGTTTCATCCCGTCTCCTGGTCCGATGCATTTTGAGCCCTCTACTAGGCATACACAAGATCGGACGGCTCATCGTCTCCATCTGGTTCAACTAGAGAGCTGCATGTTTTCTAGCCCTAATATCTCCTTCATTTCTCAACCAAATCAAGTGATGTTTTTTTCTACATGGTTGTATAGGCTAGATGAACATATCCATATTACTAACATGCATTAAAAAATAATTAAAATAAAATGGGGAATCCATGGAAGCTCAAGAGGAAGAGGAGTTTAATACCTTTTCTCTGAGAGGTGAGGCCTCGATCAGAGATGCTCGGCACGTTCGTGGAGGTCCAAGGAGCCTACAGATTGAGTCTCTGGTAGTGGTGAAATGCCTCGACCCAAGTTCGACAAAGGCCGATTTGGAGCTCTGGACGATAACATAGCTGGGTGTCCTGGTGATGGGGCTTTCATTGGGGAGCTTCTTCTCTTGGTGTAGGGATGGTGTAGGTGAAATTAATTTGATTTTGGTTGAGGTTTCAGGAGTGTCCTGTTTCTGGCCTGAATTTCAACTGAAAAAATTGAGCTCAGTTGGTGGAATTCAGGGCAGGAGGACGATGGGGATCTTCTTCTATTGGCCAGGAAGAGGTTTGGGAGCAAATTGAGAGGGATTCATGAAGAAATTTTCAACACACGAAAGTCGGCCATGGGGGAGGCATTTTATAGCACTCGCCGGAGAGGGGAGCTCAGGACTAAGCAATGAGTGCCCTGCGCCTCTTAGGGTGAGGGCTGAACAGGGCAGGTGGGTAGTGACGGGATAGCTCACTGGCATTGCTCAATGTTGGGTTTTTAGCTTATGGGGGCACTCGAGCATGCCTGTTCCAGCGGCTGGGTGGTTGGCAAGGACTGAGCAGGTGACTGGCAGGCTGAGAAGGAGTGGGGGATTAGTTCAGTAGCATTAATTTGGGCAGAGAGGTTGCTTAAGGAGGATTTTGGGATGGGACTTAGGCTTAGCTAAGTGGCTAAACCCAATGGTCCAAAGTGGTGGACTATTGGTCCATGGTTCAAGGGACTTGGGTTAGGGCAGGTCAAACCCATCCTAGGAGGTCTAGGGATGGCTGCCATGAAGTTGGTTTGGTCAAATTTAACTTGGTTTGGTTCAATTTGAATCATTTGTAAAATTGGGTTGGTTTGGGTTTAGGATTGGCTAACTAGAGTTTAGGTTTGGTTTGAATCAAATTGATTGATCAAAATGTCTTAAGTGATTGTCATAAAGCTTTTGGAGGAGGTTTGGGTGATGGTGAATTAATTTGGGAGGCTAATTTGGTGGATTTTAGGGCTATGGCCAAATTTGGTCATGTTGGGTTGAACTTGGGTTTAAGTTTGGTTAGAGATTGGCTAGGGCTCAATTAATGGTTCAAATTGATGCAAGTAATTTCCATGAAAGTTTTTGGATAGAAATTGGGCGGAAATTTTGGGTTAGGGGATTCAATTTGGGGAATTTTGGACATGTGGCCTTTTTAGGGAAAATTTTTAGTTTCAAGGGATTTTGAATGGGATTTTAATCAAAATTTTGGCCAATTAGATGTTTTTTTTTTGTATAGGAATGTTTTATTATGGTTTTAGAGCATTTTTGAAGAGAATTTAAGTTGAATTGTATTGGATTGGGGCATGTTTAGGTTCATGGGTAATTTAGAGAAAAATTGGGTATTCTGGATTCCAAGTGGAATTAAATTCAAATGTGGATCAAATTGGGCATGAATTTGGTTTATATTGGTATTGATGATGTTAAATTGAAGTTTGGAATTGAAATTGGGCAAGATTGCGGTCAATTGGGTCAAGATTGGGTTTAATTTTGGCAATTTTGGGTTAAATGGGTCAAGTTGGGGCTTTTGATAAAATTGGACTAAATTGATAAAATTAGGGTATGTGATAGTTGAAGAAAATGAAATTGATAATATTTGGGAGATTTTAGAATTTTTTGGGAATTTTTGGAATTTTGGGCCAAGAGGGGTATTTAGGGTATATGGAGGTTATTTGGAGTTTATTGGGGTATTTTGGTGGATTTAAGAGGTGGGAACTATTTTGAAATGATTTTGAGGAATTTTGAGTAATTTTTGGGGAATTTTTGGATGATTTGGTTGTTATAGGGGCAATTTTTGTAATTTTGGGTAAGTTTAGGGGCCCAAGGTCAAAATTTGAAATTTTGGAAAAATGAAGGGGACTTCAAATAGGCAAGAATGGAACCATTTTAGTGGGGTTAAGATTGAGTAAAAGTGATTTGGGATGTAATTTGGGTTTAGGAGCATGAGCCATGGACCTTAGCCAAGTCCAACCACTTTGGGACCAAGTCTAGCTAAATGGTAACCACTTTATGATCCTCCACATATTGACCCTAGCCATCTTAATCAAAGACTAGTGGCTTTATTTCAATCATGTGAGTTTCTTAAAGGGTTGAAGGGAAAGAGTTTAAGGTTTGGATCAAATGGCTTAGGGGTGTGTGTGTGTGCAAGAGAAGCTCAAGTCACTCAAGGTTACCTTAAGTCCAAATATTCCTATAGGAACTCAATATTGGTTTTCCATATGGTAATTTTAACCTTCCAATGTGATTTAGAGGTTTGCAACCATCCAAGTGGTGTTCCAAGAGGAGTTAGGAAGTGGCTGAAAATTTCTAAATGGTGGGCTCCAACTCTAGTCTTCTAGGAAAGTCAAGGAGAAGTCCTATAGCTAGATCCTAAGCACTAAGAGGAAGATTAGACCTCACCAAAAATGAGGTCAACAACGGGCAGGGTGTATGACAAGATACAAATGAAATTTAAGTGGGAATAACTCAAGAAGGACTTGAAAATTTGGTAGGATTTAAAACGAGGATCGACGGGCTTGTGCTAGGATTCTGTGAAACGAAGCATTGATGCGACAGAGGAGTGGTGGAATGAAAGACTTGCGTAAAGAAATTTTTCATTTAATCTATTTTTATTCATTTAATTTTCTATTACTAATTGTTATGTTTAATATGATATTGCAGATGGTGTCCGCAATAAAGAAATATAAAGTTTGTGGAATTGAACCCGAGTTTAATGAGAAATTGGACCGGATATTTGGGGGTGTCATCGCAACAGGAAAATATGCATGCACTCCAAGTATGATAGAGTTTTGTGGTAGTCATGATAATGAGGCTGTCTACCTATCAGGTGATTCACCTGATCAACACAACCTGAAAATCCCTGAAATCTAGTCCAAAAACAATTCTGAACGTCCTCGTATGGAGGGTAGAAAAATGGGTGGAGCTGGTTATCTCAGGACTTGAACATCACCAATGGTAGGTACGTTTAATGATGCCTAGCATATAGTCCAAGAAACTTTCATTATGCAGGTTGTGATGAAGATGAAGAAATTTTAGAAGATTTTGAGCTATGATTTTTTACAGTTGAGCTTTTCAAGATTCAGTTCACAGACATATTTTTTCAACAATTGCTAAAGAAAAATAAATGCCATATCTATGACATTTTTATGCTTGCAGGGAAACATGAGGACAATTTCTTCATTATTTACTATTGCCTGGGATACATTTTTATTTCATTTATCATTGCTTGGGACACATTTATTCCTTATTGTATTCATTTATGATATGCTTTTCAATATTTGTAAGGAGACTTTTTCCTGTGATAAATGTCTGCATCATGCATGCTTTATTATTTATTTAGTAATTTTATTTTGTTTCCAAACACTAGTGCAATATACATCAACATGGATTCGGACCAAGAAAGACGGTGAAGGAGAAATGCAGCAATCTCTTTGATCGTTGAATATTACAATACATACATTGACCTCTCTACATACGTCACATCATCTTATATCAGAGACAAATGGTTGGGGGAATTGCTTGCTAGAAATTCAACCAGATTCAAAAACATGTTCTGCATGTGACAGAAGGTATTCATTGATCTTCTAACAGAAATTACTGGATCTCATTATCTTCATGGGTCATCAAGGATGATAGAACATGAGGTCTTGGAGATGACTCTCTATTTACTATCACATAATGAGTCAATGCGTGGGGTGATGAAATAATTTTGACACTCATCTGAGATGATAAGTAGATACTTCATTATAGGTCTTAATGTACAACTGATTGAACGTTCACACAAACTCCCATAGAGATTCAACGCGATGCACATTATATGCCCTTCTTTAAGGTACCTTTTGCAATTTCTAGTATTTAGTTTTAATCATGAATAACAAATAATAATAAGTCAAAGTTATCTGTGTAGGATTGCATTGGAGCAATAGATGGTACACACATTGATACAAGAGTCTGAAATGAGGAAAAGATTAAACTTATCAACATTTTGGTGCCCCCACCCAGAATGTGATGGTTGTGTGTGACCTTAACAAGTGATTCACTTTCGTCATCCTTAGCTAGAAGGGTAGTGCGTATGACAGTAAAATTTTTAAGGCCGCTACGCAGAGTCCTAGCTATAACTTCTCACACCTACCGCACGGTATGTCACATCCCCAATTCCTTAGGTTTATCACTTCAAAAATCACACTGAAGATAAAATACATTCCAGAGAAATATTATTTGGTCGATGCTAGCTATCCATCTCAGCGAGGGTATTTGAAACCCTTTCTTGATACAAAATATCATCTGCCCAATTTCAAGCGATCCAACAACATTACACGTGGCTGAAAAAGAGCTATTAACAAAATAAATTCATTTTTAGGAATTGTCATCGAGAGGGCTTTCTGGGTTTAGAAGAAGAAATGGGTCATACTATGAGAAATGTCATCTTACCCATTTCCCAAACATGTCCAGATAGTGATAGCCATGATGATGTTACACAATTACATTAAGTAGTATCCATTTAGAATCTACATTGACTTCCACTGTGCCGAAGAGGATCAACATGTCCCTACAGAAGCATTCAAGCACCACCTCAGGCAATCTCTACCACGAGATGATAATGATCAGTATACTATTTGTATGAAAAAATGGGAAGAAGCAAATGAAATGAAGGCCCTTAAGGAACAATTCACTGATGCGTTTTTCGTAGGGTGATTGGAGTATTGTGATATTTCACTTGTAGTTAGTGTTGGTCAGTTTAATATATTTTTCTTCTTCTTTTCATCTTATTTCTAATAGTTTACATTTTAAAATAAATTCCTAATGGTTTTTATTTTGATTCGTTTAGGAAAGATTAGCTCCATAAATTTAGGGGAGCCTAAAAAATTGCTATGCTACTGTGGACTAGAGAAGTCTTTTCTGAGGTCACGCCAGTCCTACTGTTACAGTCGACATCTTTACAGATGCCTCTAGAGACTCATAAGCAGTGTGAATTCTTTCGGTGGGCTGATGGTCATGTTGACTCCACTGTTGAAAGTGATCAAGAATTAGTAACATCATTAGAGGATAATATAGGATGAGACATATACCACCTTCATGTGAAAGATATAATAAGCATAATTTTATTTGTAATTTTTTAGTTCTTTTCTTTATCTTAGCACTTTGGTACTCACTGTTAGGTGAGTAGTATATCTGAACTTTTTGTTCTATTTTGAAATGAATTTCTGCTTTTGAAGTTTCAAAAATGTGGTTGACATAGTTTTGTTTTAAATTTGTTTAAAAAATAGGGGCAAAATGATCATTTTTCCAAAAATAGTTGTCCCACAGCTGTTTTCACACAGCTGCACCAAATACGCAGTCAGCTTCCCCGTAGCAGCTTCCTGGGGTAGCTCAGCTATAGGTGAAGAATTGAGAAGTTATAGCTGCCCCAAAAACACCCTAAGTATCTCATCATCTACTATAAATACCTCAGTACCCTTTTTTTATTAATATCAACTACATCAAAAGGGTAGTCCTTAACTACATTAAATGGACCCAACTACCTAGATTTAAGTTTTATGGGAAATAATTTTAATCATGAGTTGAACAATAAAATATATTTTATATACTAAAAATCTTTCCTAATAAACTTATTATTGTGTCATTTCTTCATTTTTTCTTCTAAATCTTAGCCCTTTCGTAACTTTTCACTAATACCTTCAAACTCATTTAGATGTAATATTTGATTTCTTGTTGAGTTTTTAAAATTTCAATTGAGTTCCTTCACAGGATAATGTGTTTAATGTTCTAATTTAATAAGTAAATGGCATGCTTTCCAAAAATAAGCCTATGTGGATACATTCTAATAAGTGTCATATAGGCAGTCTTATAGAACCATATTGCATCATCTTGTCTGAGAGCCCAATCCTTCCTATTGAGGTTAACTATCTTTTCTAGGAGCCTTTTTAACTCTTATTAGACACCTTCTTTAAAATCAGAAGTTTGGCAATGGTAAGCAGTGAAAATCTTGTGCTTAATTCCATATTTTTCAACTAATGTATCAATCCTCATATTCCTAAAGTGGCTCCCCATCACTCTCCCACCACTTATAATCACTATAGGCATTCCAAATCTGGTAAAATTATTTTTTCTTAAAAAAATTTTCAATTCTCTGAACATTTTAATTTGGGAGAGCCCCTGCTTCTATCCAAGTTGAGTGTTGACCTCATTTTTTATGAGGTCTATTCCTCTTCTCTCTCCTTAGTACTTAGGATCTAGCCTTAGGCTTTCCCTTTGACTATCTTAGAGGACTAGAAATGGAACCCACCACTTAGAAATTCAAACACCTCTTAACTCCCTGCAAACCCCATAAGTTTGATTGTAAACATCTAAGTCACTTGGAGGGTTAAGATCAAATGTGGAGGATTAAAGGATGAGTTCCCTATAGGACTCTTTGGCCTTAGGGCTACCCTGGGTGGCCTGGTCTGGTGAGGGTTGACCTACACACATTGCACTTTCACACACATTCCAAATCCTAAAACCATTCATACCCAACTTGGCTTCCTGACTCATGTAGGTAATTCATATGGATGGACCTTAACCCCTAGGCCCTTGGCTAAGAGGGTTAGGAACAACATAGTGAATGCCTCAAATGAGTCCTCTAATGGCTCTTATGGACTTGATATGGCTTCATGGCTCAACCAAAGTGACTCCATTTTACTTGATCAATCTTCATTTTTTCAAAATTTCAATTTTTGACCCTCGGGACCCTATACCCACCAAACCTACCAAATGCCCTTGAAGCTACCCAAAATTTGCAAAATTGCCTAAATTACCCAAAATTCATCAAAATCAATCCTAATCATTTCCCACCATTCAAATTGATCACCCATGGCCAAATATACCAAAATTTCAAAAAATACCCCCAATACCCTCCAAATACCCAAAATGCCCTTCTTAACCAAAAAATCCATAAATTCCAAAAATTCCCAGAAAATTTCAGAAAATCCCAAATATTTCCAATTTCATTTTGTTCAACTATACCATAGGACAATTTTGTCAATTTAACCCACTTTTACCAAAACCCCCAATTTGACTCATTCTTAACCCAAGTGAACCCAATGTCCCACTAAACCAACCCAATTGACCTCAATTTTGATCCAATTCAATTCTAAACATCAATTCAATATACCCAATATCCATTTAAACCAAATACAAGCCCAATTTGATTAACATTTGGATCCAATTCCAATTTGAAGCTTAAAGCCCAATTTTGGCCCATGACCTAAACCTAGCCCAAACTAACCCAACTCAACTCCAATTAACCCCAAATCTTTTATAAAACCTTCCTAATATCCCCACAAACAAAACACTAACAAGATTTGCCCTAAATTTAAACCTAAACTCCATCCAAACCCAACCCAAAACCAAAATCCCAATTTTTGGCCTAAACCCACCATAAACCCAAATGGGCCCAAATCCCAAAATCAAAGCCCAACCAAAGTTGAAAACTCTTTGTGACACTCCCATAAAAATTTCTCAACATTAATTTTACATCAAATCTAACCTTAGCTCAACCTTAGCCCAAGTTAGCCCGATTTGACCCACTTTAGCCCCTTAACCAAAAAAGCCCAAATTAAATCCAATTTCACTCTAAATGATACCAAATCTTTTCTAAAATGTTCATGGCACATCCCTAAACTAAACCCAACATTTGTTTTGCCCAATCCTTAACAAAATTTCCATCCACCAATTTGTTTTCAAACCTAAAGGTCCACTTTCTTAAACCATCCTAAAAGCCCACTTCCACCAAATCCAAAAGCCCAAATTTGACTCTAAAGCCCACATGAAATTTACCCTCATCACCCCTTTGATTTAAATCAACCCCTAAAGTTCTAATTGATCATCAAATTATTCCAATCTTGGCCTCATGACAATCTCCCTTAAAATCATCAAAAATGCTAATATCCTTCTTCATGCAAATGACTTTCCAAAGTCATATGAAGCCACAATGGAGTCATTCACAAGCCATATGAAGCCATGATAGCTTGGCTTTGTCATCAATCCATTTATGGCAAGAGAGGGGAGCCATTTAATGATTCCCTTAAAGTTTATTAAACATTCTCATGCTTCCATTAACCTATGCTTAAACTTAATTGTACTTGGTTTGTGACTTGACCCCACTAATCAAGCTGACCCAAGTGACTTTCTCTTAAGCCCAAACCAGCCTTGGGTGGTGCACTCAACCCAAACCCATGACTTGATCCAATTGAGCCTAAAATGACCCCTCACCATACCACTTAAAGCCAAGCTCTTTACACATGGCCAACCTCCATTGCTTGCACCAAATTTAGGCCCTGACCTCCCTGACCCAGAGGGTGACCTGACTCTGGCCGGATCACCACCACAGCCACCGGAAAACACCAGACCGAAAGATTCAAAAAATTCAAACTCACTAGCTGAGCTGTCCCAACTCAATTGGACTCCATGGCTGTTCTTCCCTTGACCAAGGCAGCTGATCCCAAGCCCTAACTCCCCCTGGGAGGCCCTCCAGCCATGCCTATTTAAACCCACCACCTTCTCGGCCAAACAAGGTGATGAACCAGAGCTTAACAAAACTCTGCCAAAATTGCCCCAGGACTTTCTCCTAGCCTAGAGCAACTGATCCCCACTGTTCTCCTGCCCTAAACCCCATTGATTAAGCTCAATTTTGGAGCTCAATGCTCAGCCCAGAACCAGGACATCTCTTAAACCTCCACCAAAATCAAATTAAACTCACCCACACCTGCACAGGACCAAGAGAAGGAGTTCCCCAGTGGAAGCCCCCTCACCAGGCCAGCCATTCTCTTTATCGGCCAAGCTTTAAAATCGGGCTTGGTGGCAGTTGTACCTAGCCAATTCCCCAGAGTCAGTGACTTCATCTGGAGCCTCCTTGGGTGCAATCGAAGGTGCCACAACTCTCTGATTGAAGCTTCACTTCTCAGAGCCAAGGTATAGACCTCTCCTTTCTCCCGAGCTTCCAGTGATTCTTAATTTTGATTGTCTTAATTTCATAGCATGTAAACCGTATGGATGTGTTCGTCTCCTGAAGATGAATCCATAGAGCATAAGAAAACAAAAATTCGTTGAGAAATGAGAGAGTTCTTAGGGTTTAAGTGTGGACGGTCACGGGTGCACACCAGTCGTAGACGATGACCAGGCGCCTTCTGATCGCGCGTGTATCGAGTGTACGATTCAGATTGCGCCGGACAAGAGAAAAGTACGTGAATTGCGGGCCCCCGGAGCGCTAAGTCAGATGGCGGCGTCGAATGGGGGCGCGACACGTGGGCTTTCGGAGCTGCTGAGGATGAGTCGACGCCGCGTGGATAAGTAGGAAAATATAGATTTTTGATTTATTTAAATGCCCAGAACTTAGAAAATCCATATCTTTGTATAGAAAAATCATAAAAATAAACTAAAAATATCCTCTTGCTCAATGAAGAAAGGAGAATAATGTGGAAACGAAATCAAGTTATTTTGATGAGTATTTTATTTTTAATTAATTATTTACTCATTTCAGTATTTTAATTCTCCATTTGCATAGAAAATTCACCATGACATGAGACCAAAGGGCTTTTGAAGCCTCTGATCTTGGGGACATTCCCTGAATTTTTCAAGGTTAGAGGCCATCTCTATGGAAAGTTATGTATTTTTCAAGTTTAAGTCACTGTTTTTGGTATTTTAATTATATTAATTAGGATGTTACTTAGAAAATTCTAAGAAAATTTGTGAAAGTTTCTTAGGACCAGAGGACCCTAGAATAATTATATTTTGAGTTAATTCATTAAGAATAACCCTAATTGGCCTAATTACTCAAAACTAAAATTTAATTAATTAGGGTTAACCACACATCAAAAGAACTTGAAAATAATTCTTCATTGATCTTTAGGATTAGAGGAACCCCACATAAAAATTTGGAATGAATTGGAAACGTTTAACCCCACTAAGTGGATTAATTAAGTCATGTGAGTAAAATTAAACTTTAAAAATTCATAACTCCAAAAATACACTTTAAAAATTCACCAAATTAGTTTTGAAGCTTCTCTGATATCAGAGGAGTCTTGGAAAATTAAAATTAAAATTTTCTAAAAATCTTCATTTTTCACCATATTTTAATATTGTAAATAATTAAAAAATAATAAAAATCACAAAAATAATAAAAATCATAAAAATATCATATTTTGACTTCTAATCACTTAGGAATAAACTAAATATTTTTCCCAAGTCTCGAAGTAAAGATATTGAATTTTAAATGCTTAAAACAATTTTTGAATTAAAAAATGAATTTTCCAACATTTTCACTAAATTAATTCTAATAAATCAAAGAAAGATCAAAAAATTATAAAATTTGTTTCTCTAAAATCCTTGAGGTTAGAGAGATTCAAAAAAATATAAAACTTAATTTTTAACTTTTATTTTATTTTATAATTAATTAACACTCTAAAACATAAAATATTTATAATAAATAAAATATAATTCAAAAAATCACCAAAATTGGTCCAAGTGGTCATCTCATCAGTAGGAACACTCCATAACTTTCCTAAGGATAGAAACTTTACCTTGATCATGTTGTTGAATTTCCATTTGAAAATCCTTATTTTTCATTAAAATAATTATATAAATTAAATTAAATTTAGAAAAAATCACATTTTCTCCTCTAATGTCTTAATTGACATATGAGTGAAGTAACATAATAATTTCAAGTTCATTTGAGTTTAATTTAGTGAGTTATGAAATAAATAATCCTAAAGGAGCATAAAAGTAATCAAAATATTTTAACCCTAATTAACATTTAGGTTAATCAAGGGGAGGGTAAAATATCTGATTTTAAATTTTCATTAGAAGATTGAAACTTAGAGAATTAAGGGGTAGAAACCCATTTTTCATCTTGAAAATATTTAAAGTAAATTTTAATTAATTAAATAATTTGAATTTTGGAAGAATAAATTAGAATTTGGATTATTAAAATGGGGATATAATTTAGAGAGACTATAATAACTTAAACTAAAATCCCTAAATGAATCACTTTAATAATTTTTTAACTTCTAATTAAATTTAAAGTCATAATTGAAATTAAAAATTATATAATTAAAACGAAAGTGAACCTTAATTAAATTAAAACTTAAAACATTAAATAACTTGATAATTAAATTGAATCAAAAGGAAAAAATTAATTTAAAAAATCACTTGAAAATAAGTTTAAAACAAATTTGAAACATTAAAAATCAATTTCAGAAAAAAAAATTGATTCTTAATTAAAAAATCAAACCAATTAAAAGTTAATCTAGAATATTGCAATTAAATCATTAAAGTCTAAATAAAAAAATTTTTAAACTCCTCTTTCAAATCAAACAATTTAAAACACTTAAGAATAAAACAACTCAAACACTATTCAAAACTTAAAATTATTAAAATTTCATAACTAAATTAAATCACTTTAAATCACTAATTCCAAATTTTAAATCATTAAATTCTTTAACAAACTGATTTGCCCCCTAAAGGTTTTCATTATTATAACTCTTAAGTAAAGCATCAAGTGAAATGTCACTTTGCTTATAGGATAATCAAACATCCTAACTCACTGAGCAAGAAACAAACTAAGCTAAATTTTGGGATGACTAATTCACCTGTGCAATAAAACTCATTTAGACTAAAAAATAATCCAAAAAATATTGAAAAGATGTTTAGGACTCGTCCTAAACACTTCCTCAATGTGATGGTATGTTTTAGAAGAACAATTGAATTTAATTGTTCTTTGATGAAGAAAATCATCCTTAACAAAATATAAGAACCTAGACGTCATAGGAGATGACTAGCAATAGGATTAGGAATTTGGTAGACAACCAAAACCTTTCCTTTAGCTTTACCTAGGTACTTGTCATAAATATTTAAATGCCTTGACATGTGTTTTAAGTGCAGCTTGGAATGACGAGAAGACCCTCCAGTTACGCTTTTATTTTATTGTAATATACTTTATTGCAATTTATTTATATAAGCTGTACTTTACTCTTCTTGCATGATAAACAAGATTGTTGCATGAAAACTGAAACCTTTAGGATAGCCACAAAACTGAAATCCAAAACTAAATTAAAAGTCACAACAAGATAAAATTCACCACCACAACATTCAAAAGATAAAACAACTCAAAATTTAATCACAAACAGAACAACAAAACTACCATTGCAATTAAATTAAAAGATCTCATTGGATGATCGGGAATACCTCGGATGATGTAACCTACGTGTTGCTAACGAAATTTCCCTCGGTCTAAATGAAAGTGTGGAACTCATTCAGTTGAGTTTAGCAAATTCATCTGGACTAAGTGAATCCAATAAAAATAACAGTGTCGGAATGATGGAACCGTGGGATCTTAACCGGTGTTGTTATAATCAACTTTAATATTCCCCTAACAAAATATTAAAAACACTTGGACTTTAAGACTTCTAAACAATAACACTTCTCTCATCTCCTGATTTTTACCTTCTAAAACTAAACCTTTGCAACAACACGGTGCTCGGAGCATGGTGGGTAGCTCGGCCATCTTCATCAGCAAAACCTGTGTCTACCTCTGCTAAACTTTCCTTAGAATTAAATAACTAAGCCATAAGATTTTGAGGTAGTTTGCCTAGCGCAACATAAATCCTCAACGTTGTCGTTAGGCATTTGTATGATCATATTTTGCAAATTGAGCCCTAACCGGTCTTAAGACACCGAGGTAGTCGTTTGGTACGACATAAATCCTCACATCTTTCAGGCTATTTCTATGATCATGTCATACGAATATAAGTCCTAATTAATTAAATTTGGCAAGATTGAAACATTAAATAATTTTCCTCAATTGAAGCCAAACGATAGGATAGTTTGCGAAGTTGCCAAGATTCTTCTTGGATCCTCAGCTTCTCCTACTTCTCTTTCTTTGGACTCCTGAAATAAACTGTTCCAAAATTTAAGCTAATCCCATTTGAAATTCCAAAATCTAATTATTTGAAACCCCTAAACTTTGAAATTCTTGAGAGCAAAACCACTGATCATTATCGAGAGTTTTCTTGAGTGTCTTCAGACATTTAAGATGTAATTAGCTATAGGGGCTTGCCCTTATAGGGAACTTTAAGAACCCAGGTAATATAAACCCTGCTTAATTCATTTATATTAAACAGGGGAACTTGTCGGCTTATAAAATTGGTTCGCATACCAAACGGATGTCAAAAATCTTCTAGTTTATTTAATCGAGCCCCATCATCAAGCAGTGTGTCTATTCTTTGGGATAGATACACGGTTTGTGATGTGATGCTCGTTTATATAAACTAATTGGGATGTGAGATCGGTTTGATTTCATATCTTAAAACTTTCAAACTTAAGTTATTTTGAAAATCAAATGTTTCTTTCTAAAACTATATATATATATATTTAAATTTAAATTAAATTTAAAATTCGTCGACAACTTCTGTAGGCGACCCCCTTTTCAAAACACACAACCTAAAAATAAGCCGCACATTAAGACATAATCCTTTACTTGAAGAATATAAATGTTTCCTTATGATGGTACAAATGATCCCTTAAAATCTAGACCCTAAGCATATAGAACTTCTACTTCAGAAGTATAGTTCAAGGGAATTTCTTCTAGTTGAGTAATATTGTCTGCCCTTTGACATCTATCACGGGTTTTAATGTACATTAGCATCCCTAAAAATTGTGGGTCCATAAAATCCATATCATAAAAATTGAGAAACATTCCTATATCCTCTAAAGTGCCCTCATATTCTAAATCTTGACACATCTTAATAACATCATAAACTTCTGTTGACTGCATTTTGAATGAGGTATATCTTCTTTTTAGGTACCTATAATCTATCCTTAGGATATTCCTAGTGGCTCTCTTAGATGACTAGTGATGAGATTAGACCAACATAGAGCTGTAAACAAACCCTCACTCATTAGTGCTTCATATGCTATATCCCAAATCCTTAACACTTGGTTGAGATGATTATGGTTTAGTCATTAAAGCCCGTATTGAGTTCCTATAAGGTGAGAAATGACTTAAGAAAGCCTTTTACCCTAAAGTTCTATGTTTCCTACTTTGGTAGCCCACTTTGCACTCTTAAGGTCTATTGAACTTCCATTAGTTTTGAAAGAAGCCCTTTGGTATGAGGTTAGCATAGGTAAGGCTTACCTTCCGATGGGAACCCTTAAAATAAAGAAAATTGAAACCCTAAAAAAAGAAAACTCATCAAAACTAAAACAAAGAAATTTAAAATAAAAAAAATTAAATCATCAAAAGGGAATTAAATAAGTAAAATTAACCCAATGAAAATTTAAAATAACTAGAATTGAAATTTACAACCTATTAAAATTTCCAACAAATCAACAACTAAAAATTAAACATACAGCTAAAATATTTTTAAATTAAAGTTAAAATTTCAACTTTGATTAAAATAGTAAAACAAGAACTCTAATATACAAAGGCCAAATGAACCAATAACTTCAAAAAAATCAAGAGTGAACCAATCTAAAAATAAATCAATTAGAATAAAAAGAGTTTAACATAGGCATATTAAATCATCAACTAAGCCAATTATCATAAAGGAATTAAAATCATTAACACATAAATTCATTTATTAAGTCCAAAAAGAAACCCTAATTAAAACTTTAAACCCTAAAATGCCAAATGTCAAACAAAAGTCCTTAAAATCTGAACCAACTAAAATAAATCAAAGTAAAATTAGCCCAAAATTAAAATGATGAGCTTGATATAAGAAATTAAAATCACCAATCAAATTTAAAATAAATAAAAAATTAAATCTTAATTAAACCCTGATCAAAATCCCAAACTCTAAAAGCCTATAGTACAATGAAAATCCCTATTTTGCATGTAAATAATTATATAAATTAAATTAAAATTAAAAAAATTACATTTTCTCCTTTGATGCTTTAATTGACCCATGAGTGGGGTAGCATAAGAATTTTAAGGTCATTTGAGTTAAATTTAATAAATTATGAGGTGATAAGCCTTAAGGGGCAAGGTTGTAATTAAAGAGCTTAAGCCTTAATTGAATATTTAGGACTAATTAAATGGTAAAATAGGAAATGAACAATCTATTTAACATTCTTGATGATTAAAACATAAGAGGATAAGTGGTAGAAATTAATTTCACCCTTGTCACAGAAAAGATAAATTTGCAATTTCCTTAATTATTTTAATTTGAAAGATAATTAAAATTGGATGATCACAGGGTTAGGGGTTTGGCTTTGGGAAGTTAAAAATCCATCAATTTAATACCCCTGGTTGGTGTTTAATGATAAATTCAACACTTTGATAAGGATTAAGAATCATAATCACATAAATTAACTTTTCCTAAAATTGCAAATATACTAATTAAGTCTTAAGGGCTTGGTAGTGAGCGGGGCTTAAATCAAATTTTACTAATATGAATTAGAAAAGATGATAAGATTAATTGTGAACATATTTTGAAACACTACAAGCCCAACTTCATAATCGAATTGACTAAAATTCTTAATAAATCAATTTGCCTCTAGGGCCTTCTCTCACATAATTTATAAATGAAATATAAATTGATAATTACCTCATTATTTGGGTTGATCAAAACATTAGTTCATTGAGCATAAGGGTATGATAGGGATGAGTCATCAAGCAACATAATAAATTTGAATGAACTCGAGACTTTTCAAAAGATTGTGAGGTGTCTGGGACCCGACCCCCTGGGTCCTTCTCATAACCTTTTGAATATCTTGGAGGATGATTAAACTTATTATAACTTTCTTGAGAAATCATCTGTACACATAAACAAATAGGACCCACCACGCCAATGACGAACCTATCTATAGGCTTGCTCAGCTTTTCTTAGAAGAATGTTTCAATTCCTGGAAAACTATATATACGCATTGCAAGGCTAAACTTTTAGGTGAAGGGACAAGAAGAAATGTCAGGTACGCTTTTATTTTAATTCACTGCAATTTACTTTCATTTTCTTTATCGTACCTTTTCTACTGACAAAATTGCATGATAAATAACAAGGTCACCCTACATGTCAAAATAAAAACTTTTAGGATAGCCACAAAACCAAAAAGCAAAATTAAAATTAAAACAAATATAAAATTCACCATCACAACAGTCAAAATATAAGACAACTCAAAATTTAATTACAAACAAAACAAAGTCACAGTTGAAACTAAATTAAAACGTCTCTTTGGATGATCGGGAATCCCTCAGAGGAGGCAACTTATGACTGCTAACAAGATTTCTCACGGTCTGAATGACAGTACTGAATTCATTTAGTTGAATTTCGTAAATTCATCTGAACTAATTGAATATGTAGAAAATGGTGGTACCGAAGCGAGGGAATCGTGGGATCCTAACTGGTGTTGCCATAATCAACTTAAATATTCCCCTAATAATGATATTAACACATCTCAATTTGAAATTTCTAAAACATGCTACTTCTTCCAATCTCCTACACTTGACACTTCTAAACCTGCTACAACGAGGAGCTTGAAGCATACACAGTGGGAAACATGACCATCTTCAATAGCAAAATTCCTCATAAATAAACAATAAAGCCATAGTACTTCGCGGTAGTTTAGGGAGACATGTCGATACTGCTAGCACCACTACAGATGCTACTACTACCACTCTGACACCAGCAGTGCGCAGACCAGTCAAGTCTCGGCTGGGGTTCGAGAGTACCTTCTGCCGATGATTATAAGGAATTCTGGAAGAAGAAGAATACGAGAGGGTTGTTTACCTCTGTACATGGTTTGCACCCTAGGAAGCACATTACTCCTCAACACTTCGATGTCCCCACCGAGGCATTCCATCTCAAGGCACCAACTTTTAAGAGGAAAGTGTGGTTACCGAAGGTCACTGTACCAATATGTTTCGAGAAGTCTGACGATCATAAGATGGATCATGAGTCTGATGTTCCCGTTGCAGCTACCGCTGTTACTTCTGAGTCTGTTGCAGAGAGAAGACTCAGAAGTGACAGTCGAGGGAAGCCTACAGATCTGAAGTTAATCAAAGAGAAAGTAGTCGATGATAATGTTTGAAAGCTCTGACAAAAGATTTCAGAGTTAGCAAAACAACAAGGGTTGAACATTAATAATGAAGATTACTACCTGTCGGATTACATGGAAAAGAGTTCGTAGAAATTAATGTTGTTGAGACCAGGTCTACGTCATCTGCGTGCGACGTTCCTAGTGATTAGAATGCCACAGATGAGCTTCAACGGACCATTTTAACAAAAGATGAAAAAAATATTCGTATGTGGAAAAAGATGGAGGAGATGGCTGCCGGCATGACCACTATTGCCACACTACATGGACAGTTACAGTCACGACCTGTGGCATCTCTAGAAGTTAATCAGCCAGAAATCATACATATCACGAATGAAAAAGTGAGGTCACTTCTGTTAATGAAGATGAACCTCCAAAGATGGATCCAGCTCCGAGTCTGCCAGAGAAAGATATCAAGCAGTTAGTCGAACAACAAATTTGAGAGGCCTTGCCTCAATCCAAAGGTGGGGCATCAATTTAAAATGGTAGACCCTACCCATAGGAGTTTGATGTCGTACCTCACCCCAAAGGCTTTATGCCCCCTACTTTCAAGACATTCGATGGGATAAGAAACCCTTGTCAGCATATAACACAATTCAGAGCCAGTTGTTGCAACATAGGAGGAAGTGGAGCTCTTTTATTCTGACAGTTCGTCAGTAGCTTATCAAGGATAACCTTCGACTAATATGTAGAAATACCAAACGGATCAGTGAAAACCTTCACAAAAATGGCGAACATGTTTGTAAAAAGATTTGCTGGTGGACAATACCATGTTACTATAAGAGATCTTGTAGTGGAGAGGCAAAACCCCGATGAAACACTGGTCTACTACTTTCTAAGATGGTTGAACTTAAGCTTGAAGTGTGAACCACAACTACAGGAGCAGCATGCGATCGAGATAATACTCAAGAGTTTCCACGGTCTAGTGGTTTTCATACTTGAGGGTCTTACTATTGAGTCCTTCAGGAAGTTACTCAGTAAGGCTAGCAGCTTACAAGAAGAAGGAAAGCATATGGAGCCTATAGAGAAGATAGAAAAAATGAGACCGGTCAAAGCATATAAGAAGAGATCTGACGTAGTGGCTGGTGCAACTTTTTAATTTGCCAAACTTTATGAACTCAAATTTATATATATTAATTTAGTTTTCTAATGAGTCACACAATTAAATGCATGTATACATATCGCTCAAGTAATACAAGGCTCTAGTGGAGTCTTGGATATCAATCCCACAAAGAGGTAATTAATTTTATAGTGTAGCACAGAAATCACTTCTCGAATCACAGTACAATTACAAGTAATTTCAGATCTTAAAATAGAGACAAACAGTTGTAGTTACTACTTCTACCAAAGTACGTTCTAACCTTCTAACAAGTTAAACAAACACAAGACTAAAGTTATAACAAAGTTCAGTTGTGAGAAACAATTTTCCTCCTCTTCAATTATGATATGATGATTTTTGTGGCATAGATCAGTGATGCAAATGTATTGTGCCAAATAGGAGCGTTCCTATTCATTAACCTTCTCCAAGCACATAAAGAACATTGGCTAATCCTTAGTTTAGACCCAAAATTCGTGGTTAGGCTGGGAGGATACTGGATCTCACTCCAGAGCTCCCACCTCCCTTCCCCTGAAGGCTAACTCTCGCTTTGGTTTCCAATCCCTAGGACCAAATTGAGGATTTCAGCCTGTCACTCTGAAATCTCCAATTCTACGCCCATCAAAGTATATTTTCCTATTTATTTGCACTCAACCCCCATGAACTACGTCACTCATTCATGGATATTTAATATAACCTTCACTTTTGGTTGTGAAACTCATAATCCTTGCGGAACATATGTTTCCCAAAAAGTTTTAACAATTTAATTGGCCAAATAAAAAAGAAAATGAAATTTAAAGTGAAAAGGTCATTACAAATTCTCTATAATAAATCATCACATCATTTCCATATCACAACATCAACACATCACATGAGAAGGAGGAAGACAAAGAAATCTACTCAAGACTCTTGAGGAGAAGATGACAAAACATGGATTTTATATATAAAAGCAACGTCATACAAACAGAGTAAAGAAAATACAACTTAACTCAAACTCTTCCCTAAGAGAATCTCAAGGAATTCTTTTGACTCTTTTTCTTTCTTCACAACAACACACAATTATATCTTTAAATAAGTAAAGAAGAAGAAATCTCTCACTTTTCGTCTCCTCCTAGACTCCTTAGAAGAGAACACACAAAATCTAGATTTCCTAAACAAAAGGAAAAGACACTCTCTCTTCACTCTCTCTAAACTCTAAATTCTCTCCCCCTCTCTAAATTTGGCTCCAAAGTAGTTTAAATCCAGCCATAACTGATTTTCTAAGAGTTTCCTCAATCTAACCTCCAAAATCCAGCCAAATACATTGAATCTAGTTTAAATTCAGGATAGGACGCGGTCTGGCGCATGATAGGGCACCGTCCGACGCTATTTTCTGCCTTTTGCATCAAAAGTCACTGTAAATTGGCACAGTCCGGCACTGGTGACAGCACCGTTCAACGCTAGTTCTATAAAATGCACTTTTTTCCTATTTTGCTCCAAGTTTGTTCCTTTTCGCTTCATTTGCTCCAAAGGCCTAAAATCATTGTACCTAAATGAAATCATGAAAAATATCTTTCTTTAAAGTGCAATATCATCAAAAAAGGTATGAAATGGATAGTAAAAATCTATCAAATTTTTAGTGGATCAAGATCCCCCAAACATAACTTTTACTTGTCCTCAAGTAATTTTAGTTAATACATAAAATAATGATCCACTGCAATGAACTTTCTTTCTAGAATATCATAATTTTGATTTAGATAAGTACAATAGTAAAATTTTTAGAATGATCTTTGAATAATTTAAGTAAATTCTACAGGTGTAAGACTATCTAATAATCAAGTCTAAGAGTTCTAGCCTTCTATTCATTTCAAAAATGACTGTAAATTGTCCTATTAGGGCACTTAAGAGGATTACATGAAAAGAAGTTTATGAGAACACTACAAGTAAAGATACTAATCCTCATATATAAGTTCAAGAAAGTAATTAAGTTTGTCCCTTTAGGTTGGTCCAAGTGAAGCTAATTTTTGATTAGGCATCTCCTTAAGTTTCTCCTCACTTTTCTTTCTTTTTTTTTCTTCTTTTACATTTTTCTTTATTTTCTTTTATTTTCTTTTGCTTTTAGCTTTTTTCAAGTGAGGATTAATTTATCTGGATAGTGTTTAATAATTTTAAAAATCGCCCTTCTCACCCAAAATTTCAAACTTACCACAATCATTTACCTTATAGGCATTTCTTTAGCTTATTATTGATTCATCATAGAGGCTCAATCCTATCCTTTTACATAAAGTTTTAGGATTCTTAATACTCCAAACATACATTTTTTCATACTTTAAGAAGTTGACTATAATCCTATTCTCTTATACCAAATTTCTAGGCTACAAAATTACTTTTCATTATCAAATACTTTCATTCAATTTCACAAAATACTAAAATAAAATCAAAATATAGTTATCTGAAATTGAGTTCTATCACAGGAAAACATATTAATAATTTCAAAATTACTTTTTAATAAGAACAACTAATAGTTAATCCTTTCCCTCCCCCAAACTTCAATTTTTGAATATCAATACAATTAACATGGGAAGAAAGAAAAGATATAAACATATATAACTCATACCTCAATAGGTTGGTGATCACAGAAAAATTCATTAAGAAATTCATATCTATTTTTGATGAAATTGCACTTTAAAGAAAGGTATTTTCTTTATTTTATTACAAGAATGAAGATTTATAAGTGATGGAAGCAAAAACCATGAAATGGAGCGAATTTGGATCAAAAAGGAGAAAATTCATGCAAATATAACTACTTCGTCGACGACGAGATCGAGGCCGCCGACGGCGAGATCGTGAAGAGAATTTCTGAAGGAATTATAACTACCTCGCCGACAGTGAGCTTGAGCCCACTGACAGCGAGATTGCGCGGTTTGAAGACCTTCTAGAAGCCCCGCTGACGGCGAGGTCGTTTCTCGCCGACGGCGAGCCAGTTCAAAATACAAATACATTGAACCTGGACACTTTTTAAAGAGATGTTTAAGCACCCCTTAGACCTTTGCTTACCTCTATAAATAGAGGCCGAATTCTAGTGTCTTAGTGTGTCTTTTGAGTCTTAAAAAAGTTTCTCTAGAGTCTTTTATGTAAGTCTGAGTGTGTTTAGTGAGTTTCTTTAGTTTATTTGAGTGCTATTTAGAAGTTGCTGTACTAGAAGGAAAAAGTCAAAGGAACTTCAAGGAGTCTGCTTGGGGAGGAAATTAAGATAAGTACCTTTGTTTATTGTTGTTAACTTTAAATGAAATCCATGCTTTGTTTTATTCCCATGCATTCTGAGTAGTTTTCCCAATCTTTCTCCTTGTTATTGAAAATTATGCGGATTGATGAAATTAAATAGAAGCACCTAATATATTAAAATAAATTATGATAATTTTTACTTAAAACTTAATTTACTTTTAATCTGGCCAATTGAGTTGTTAAAATATGTTGAATTATCAACTATAGTAAAAATTACATCCAATATTCAGGGAAGTCAAAAGCCTTGGAAGGCGGGTGCAAATAAATAGGGAAATATTAATTATCGGACATAGAATTGGACATTTTAGTGTGACAGACTAAAATATTCAATTCGGTCCTATTGTTTGAGAGCTGAAGTGTAGATGTTAGCCCTCAGGTGAGGGGAACGTGGAAGCTACGAAGTGGCGACCGATATCCTCCCGGCCTAGCCGCGGATTCGGTAATCAAACATAGGATTAGTCGATGTTCTTTGCACTCGAACCAAAGGGTAAAGAATAGGAATGCTCCTATTTGTCACAATACGAGTTTAAAAATTCTATTTAAATTCATCATTCACTTAATTTTCTAAAAACAAGGAGAAGGATACTTTTTCTGAACTATTTAAATTAACTTATTTCAAGCATTAGTTTACTTTAGTTTGCAATAGTTACTTTTAATTATCGTTTACTATATTAGTAAGTAATTCCTTTTAATTTAGCTGATAACAAATCTGTTAAAAACTTCCATGTGAGATCGATAACCAGGACTCCACTAGAGCCCTGTATTACTTGATGCGATACGTATACTTGCGTAGAATCCACATTATACTTTAAATCATAACTCTATATTTAAAGCGGGATCAAGTTTTCGGTGTCGTTGCTATAAACATAAATTGCATAAATATTAAAAGTGGGTCAAGTTTTTGGCGCCGTTGCCGGGGAAGTAAAGAAATTATTTACTAGAGTAACGAACTAATTTATAAAATTGTATGGGAAAATTTGGAAACGAAAATTTAATACCTTACGATTCAGAATTAGAGCGTACAATTAAAAAAATTAGAAAACAGAAAAGAGAAATTATAAATTTAACACAAATGGCAAATATTCCTGAAAATGAAAATATCAATAAACCAAGACCATTACGAGATTATGCCAACCCTACATTAGATGAAATTCATTTAACTATTCAAAACCCTGATGTAGCTGCTAATTCATTTGAACTTAAACCTGCAATAATCCAAATGGTACAAAATAATCAATTTAGTGGTTCACCTACTGAAGATCCTAATTTACATCTTGCTAGTTTTTTAGAACTATGTGCTGCTTTCAAATATGAAGGAGTATCTAACTATGCTATTATACTTAGACTTTTTCCTTTTTCTTTAAGGGATAAGGCTAAAATGTGGTTAAATTCATTAGCACCTAGATCTATTAAAACTTGGGGAGAATTATCACAAAAATTTCTATCCAAATATTCTCCCCCATCTAAAACTGCTAAGCTTAGAAATGATATAACTTCTTTTAGTCAGTTTGATGGAGAGTCAATATATGAATCTTGGGAAAAATTTAAAGAACTTCTTAGGAAATGCCCACATCATGCGTTACCAGATTGGTTAATTATTCAAACTTTCCATAATGGATTAGTAGAATCTTTAAGATCAATCATCGATGCTACTGCTAGAGGATCATTAATGTCAAAACCATTTGATGAAGTCTATGCACTAATCGAAGAAATGGCAACCAATAATTTTCAATGGCCTGCTGATAGAATGAATCCGAAGAAAATAACTAGTATTCATGAAAATGATGCAATATCTATATTAGTCTCACAAATTGCTGCTATATCTAAAAAATTAGATCATTTTGGAATGAATTACTCTCCAAATATATCAGAAGAAAATTCATCTGGACAACTTATAGAATCTCAATCTCAATATGAAACTATTAATGCAATTAACAACAGACCCAATAATCCTTATGCAAATTATTATAATCCTGGATGGAAAAATCATCCTAATTTTAATTGGAATAATAACACAACTAATCAACCATGGATGAATAATATGACACAACCATTAGGAAATCCATCTAATCAAGGAAATCCTAATTATAAATCTTATTATCCACCTGGATTTAATAACCCACAATTTAAAGATAAGAAATTATCTATAGAAGAATTAATATTAAATATGGGTCAACATTTACAAAATCAAGGAAATCAATTACAAATACAAGGAAACCAATTACAAAATCAAGGAACAGCTATCAAAAATATTGAAACTCAACTTAGACATATCGCTACTGCACTTAATAATAGAATACCTGGAACATTTCCTAGTAATGTAGAAATAAATCCTAAAGACAAAGGAAATGAACAAATTAAAGTGATACAATTACAAAGTGGAAAAGAATTAGAACCTCAAATTCAGAAAGAACTTAAAAGTCAAAAAGAGGAAGTGGAAATTGAAAAGGAAAAGAATCAACAAGATCCAAACTTAGAAAATCCTTCAATACCTATGAAAATTTCTGTTGAAAAACCTCCACCACCATTTCCTCAACGACTAATTCAACATAAAAAAGATAAACAATTTGCTAAATTTCTTGAAATTTTAAAGAAATTAACAATAAATATTCCTTTCGTAGAAGCTTTAGAACAGATGCCAAACTATGTAAAATTCATGAAAGATATTCTAAATAAGAAAAGAAAATTTACCGATAAAGAAATGGTCGCACTTAGTGAAGAGTGTAGTGCTATTATTTAGAAAAAACTTCCTAAAAAATTAAAAGATCCTGGTAGTTTTACTATACCCTGCGCTATTGGAGAAAAATTCTATGGAAAAGCTTTGTGTGACTTAGGAGCAAGCATCAATCTAATACCTCTATCAATTTTTAAAAGGTTAGGATTGGGAGAAATTTCACCTACTTCAGTAACTCTTCAGTTAGCTAATCGTTCTGTTACATATCCTAAGGGAGTTATTGAAGATGTATTGGTAAAAGTGGACAAATTTATCTTCCCTGTAGATGTCTAAGCGGCATTGTATTAGGGCATAAAATTTTGAAAAAAGGCATGGAAGTAGACCCTGCAAAAATTCAAGTTATAGCTAAATTACCACCTCCAACTACGGTGAAAGGGGTAAGAAGTTTTCTTGGACATGCTGGATTCTACAGACGTTATATTAAAGATTTTTCAAAAATTACTAAACCTCTATGCCAACTTCTTGAAAAGGACAAAAATTTGAATTTACAACTGAATGCCTGAATGATTTCGAATTATTAAAAGATAAATTAATTACAGCACCTATAATAGTTTCACCTAATTGGGAGAAACCATTTGAGCTTATGTGTGATGCTAGTGATTATGCTATAGGAGCGATTCTTGGGCACGGATATGATAAGATTTTCAAAGTTATATACTATGCTTAGTAAAACTCTAAATGATCTTTGAATTAAATTATACGATTCTTGAAAGAGAATTATTAGCAGTTGTATATGCTTTTAATAAATTTCGACATTATCTAATAGGAACTAAATGTATTGTACATACTGATCATTTTGCCATTAAATATTTAATGCAAAAGAAAGATTCTAAACCAAGATTAATCAGATGAACATTATTAATGCAAGAATTTGATTTTGAAATCATTTACAAAAAGGGAACTGATAATCAAATTGCTGATCATTTATCAAGATTAGAAAATAGTGAATTATCTAATATTGATAATGAAATTTTAGACAGTTTTCCTGATGAAGAACTTTATAATATTAATGAGTTGAAAATACCTTGGTATGCTGATATAGTAAATTATATTGTAAGTGACATTATACCACCTATGTTAACTTTGCAACAACCGAAAAAATTCATTCACGATACTAAAACATACTTTTGGGATGAACCATACTTATATAAGCAATGTAAGGATCTAATCATTAGAAGATGTGTGCCTTATGAAGAAACTGAACCAATTATTCAAAAATGTCATGATTCTGATTTTGAAGGACATTTTGGGACAGATAAAAGTGCATATAAAATTCTACAATCTGGATTCTACTGGCCTACTATATTTAGAGATGTATATAGATATATAAAACCCTGCGATAAATGCCAAAGAGTAGGAAACATATCAAGGAAAAATGAAATGCCTCTGAATTTTATATTAGAAGTTGAAATTTTTGATGTTTGGGGATTAGATTTCATGGGACCTTTTATTCCTTCTTTTGGAAACTCATACATATTAGTAGCTATTGATTATGTCTCTAAATGGATCGAAGCACAAGGTTTACCTAGGTATGATGCTAAGAGTGTTTCAAAATTTTTAATGAAAAATATTTTTACTAGATTTGGAATGCCGAGAGTGATTATCACTAATGGAGGAACTCATTTTAGAAACAAATATATTCACAAACTAGTAGAAAAATATAATATTATGCATAAGATATGAACTGCTTATTATCCACAAACTAGTGGATTAGCTGAAGTTTCTAATCGAGAGATTAAGCGTATATTAGAAAAATCACGTAAACCACTAATAGATTAGGCGAGTCCATAAGACTAGATATCGCATTATGGGCATACGAAGCTGCTTATAAAACTCCGATTGGAATGACTCCTTACAGGCTTATATATGGAAAAACTTGCCACTTACCAGTTGAATTAGAACATAAAGCATATTGGACGATTAAATAATTTAGTTATAATATGAAAGAAGCTGGTGAGAAGAGATTGTTGCAATTAAATGAATTAGAAGAATTAAGAAATGAATTGTATAATAATGATAGGATTTATAAAGAAAGAATAAAATTATGGCATGATCGGATGATTAATCAGAAAAATTTTGAACCAGGACAAGAAGTTTTGCTTTATAATACTAGATTGAAATTATTTCCTGGGAAATTAAAATCTCGATGGTTAGGACCTTTCATCATAACTCAAATATTTTCATATGGAACTATGAAAATTGAAGATCCAAAAATAGGACATAGATTTAAAGTAAACGGACATAGGTTAAAACCATATTTTGAAGGTAGAAGACCAAATTTTAAAGATTTTTTAATGCTTAGTCAACCTGATTACTAATTAAATTAGGTCGGGCTGACGACGTTAAACCAGGCGCTTTATGGGAGGCAACCCATAATAGTCTTTTATTTTAATTATCTGCAAATTAGTGAGTCTATATTATTAAAACAAATCTTACTACTCAAATTTTTAATTAGAATCATCACAAAGTTGAACTTATATGATGAAATCAGAAAATATTCGGACCAGAGCGAAATTGGACGATTTTTACGAATCTCACCCACAGCGAGCTAGAGCCAGCTGACAGCGAGATTGTGTGCCATGACCTGAGTCAGTTTTATAACTAAGTCACCGACGGCGAGAAACTTCCCGCCGACGACGAGGCAGTTAAAAATTTGGTTTCTTAAAGATTTTTCGTGCGGTTTTTGACGGATCTAAGCCATTCCTTCGTAAGAAATTATTCCAAATCCAATTTTACACCATTTTCTTCCTTAGGAACGACTAGAGACCAATCCTTTCCATCCAAAATGGCCACCAAATTCTTAGAAACCACAAAAACTGAAGTTTTCAACCGAAGAAAATTCGTCAGTTCGGAGGCGCAGCGTATCTTCAACAAAGGCTTGATGAAGAAAAGACTTATTAAAGAAAGAGGATTTGTCAACAGAGGAGTAGAGAATTCTACTACAAAAATCGAAGAAATGATCACACAACGGCATTGGGAGGTATTTTGTTGTACGACATCCGCTGTAGTTATTCCAGTAGTTAAAGAGTTTTACTCTAATTTACATGCGATCAACAATGGAAATTTGTACGGCAGAGGAAGATGGGTAACATTTACTCCTTCAAGGGTAAATGAATTATTTTCTGTAGAGAATGCCTCTGTTTGACATTATTCCAACTTTGTGCCTTCAAGATACAATATGAACGAGATCTACAGATACCTAACCGACGAACCAGATGATTGGGAGTTACGAGAAGACGGGTATGTCAGTTTTTCTGCATCACTTTTAAACCCTGTCTCGAAGCACTGGCATTTCTTTATATCATCGAAATTATTACCTACCATGAGAGTAAATAAAGTTTCAAAGGAATGCGCTATATTAAACTATTGTATTAAAATTGGATTACCTATCGATGTTGGATCAATAATAGTAAAGTCTGCATTGGGATTAATTGTGCATGGACTTGGACACCCATCTACTATATTTTCTTTATGCAGTCAGTACCAAGTTTCTTATGAGGCTTGGAAAAAGTACTTTTACTATGGAAACCACAGGATCCTACTGATATGTTTCTCACTTTGGATAACAATGATGAGATTACCATTATTTCTGACAGAGCATCACAGAACAATCCTTTAGCAAGGCCCTTTACTGATAAGACTAACTTCATTTTGAAGAAGATTAAAGGATTGGAAAAAGAGTTACAAAATGTGATGAATTTCATGGACAATATCTCTGATATGTTTGATCATATTGATTGGAGAATGAATGAGCACTTTGATAATACTGGACATCTGGAGGCCAGTTTTATTCATCTACTAAGACAGAAAGGATGGATTAATGAAGAATCTTCTCGGAATTCCCTTTCGAGCCTTTCTACAATTTATTTGTGCACCTGCGTCGCATCGGAAATATCACAGAAGATGTTAGTTCAGACACTGAAGAGTAGGAAAGATTTCTATGTTTATGTCATATATTTATGTATATATGTGTTGATTTGGATTTAGATTTTATTATGAATCAAAGTTTGATTTGATCATCTCAGATTTGATGAGATTTAATGTAAATTGTTATGTCTCAGCATTTAGAGTGTTGTGGTGTGGATTGCGATGCTGAGTATTATGGATTTGAACATTTAGGTTAAGTATGTGTTAAAGTTGTTAGTGTGAAAATTGTTAAGTTTCATGGATTTCATATATAAAGTTATATTGTTTGTGTTGTGTGACTTTTTGTGAGTATAAGTATCTAATATTCGTATTATTATTAAATTAAGTGATCAGAAGATTGATTAAAGGAAAATTGAGGTTAAAAATAATTGACGAATTTCAAAAATTTAAAATTTTTTGGAACCTCGCCGACAGCGAGAAAACTCGCTGACAACGAGACCGAGCATGCCGACACTATTCATCATCCCCTTCCTCAAAACGTTTGCCTTATGAAATTAATTAGCTCACCGACGGCGAAAAAAATCTCGCTGACAGCGAGATCGCAAAAAGACCTATATTTAACTAGTCAACCGACACTATTCATCATCCCCTTCCTCAAAACTTTGAAAAAAACTGACCTAGGGCTTGAGAGATCTCGGATTTGAGGAGATTTCAACACTTTTTAACACCAGATTTCATCTTCCCTTGGTAAGAGCTTCACTCCTATGCAAAAATTTTTGATTTTCACCATGAATTTCTTCTACATTGGGGAATTTTGAAAAAATCTGAAATGTGAAGAAAATACTTAGAAGAATTTCATGGAAATTAATTTAAATGGATTTTAGATGTTGTAGGAAGCCTTCTTAGTAATATTTTCGAGTTTAGTTAAGATTTTTGTAAATTTCACAGATCGAGAAATGGCTCCATGACAAAAGCGACGATTGGATTATGATGAAACTCGTTTCGTGAATGCAAGGGCACAATCCAGATATTTCCACAACATTCAAGCAAGAAAGTGCATACAAGATCGAGTTTTTAAGAATCCAGGAGGAGAAGTGGAGCGAGTTATAAAAGAGCGAGGATGGGAAAACTTCTATTACGTGACCAACAGAGCCGCGGTGGAAGTTGTGAAGGAATTTTATACAAATTTAACATAGGCTGAAGATGCCCCGGTTAAGGTTAGAGGATTTTTTGTAGATTTCAATGCTGCTAGAATAAACGCTTATTATAAAGTACGAGACACCTACACCAGAGAGTATGAAACTTTTAGAACTATGGAAGGACCACTGGAAGAGGTAATTGACTTTCTCACTGATGGGAAAGGAGTCTGGAAGATAAAGCAGTGGGAACGGGTAAACTTTCCTCTTTCTATGCTAAATGCAACATCTAAAGCCTGGCATTATTTTATTTGTTCTACTTTGTTACCTACCTACCACCATAGTGAGGTAACAAGAGATAGAGCAGTTCTAAATTTCTGTATTCAGAACCAGAAGAGTATTAATGTGAGAAATGTTATTTATAAAAACATATTAGCCACTGCTAGAAATGAAAGTGGAGGAGGACTAGGACATCCTGGTCTTATCTATGCACTTTGTCAATTATCTGGGGTAGAAGCAAGAGAGAATGAAGAATGGATTGAACCTATGAAACCCCTTACTCAGGCTAATATAAAGAAATATGAATCCCACGAAGGATGGAGATCTAGAACAAGAGATTATGTACCTCCTTCAAGTAGAGATATACCCTCTACT
The DNA here is from genome assembly GCA_022702705.1 of Papilionanthe hookeriana x Papilionanthe teres. Classification (NCBI taxonomy): domain Eukaryota; kingdom Viridiplantae; phylum Streptophyta; class Magnoliopsida; order Asparagales; family Orchidaceae; genus Papilionanthe; species Papilionanthe hookeriana x Papilionanthe teres. The sequence continues at coordinate 81,715,321 of CM040423.1, forward strand.
AGTTATGATCAACCCCCTCAGTACACCACTCCTACCCTTAAAGATCTGATGAATGAATTAACCCTGAGTAGAAAGAGTTTTGAATTATTTGGAGAAAATATGGAAAGAAGATTTGAGCATATAGATCAAAGGATCAGAGGCTTGGAAAGAAGACACGATTATGATAGCAAATATCTCCAGCGACATTCAGAGTACGAGATTGCATACTATGAAGCTGAACGTTTATATAGGAGTGGTGATTTAGATGTTGTCTTTCCTGAGTGCCCCCGATATTCACAGTACCAGCCTGCTCAGCCTTCTCAGCCTGGAGATCAGGGAGATGACATAGCTTGGGATTTTGATGCAGAAGATTAGAGCTTTTGTTCAGTTTATTTAGTTTGTTTAGATTTATTGTTTTGCAAACTTTATTATTCTGTGTGTAATATTTCAGTACTCTTTGTGGACTTTGGACTTGGTATGTTTGTTTGTTTGCTTGAGACATGATATTAGATTTCTTATGTGTTAAATTAGTTTGCAAAATTTTAAATATAGGATGTTAGTTTAAAGTTTTTATAAGTTATGAATTTTAAACATTGTTTAGGGTGTTTTAATATGTTTGAAAGTAGATTAGTTGATTGTATGTGTAGAAATAGATTAAATTTTCAATTGTTATGTTTGATACTTATTTTAAAATTTCCATCCCTGCACTTTCTTTTAAATATTATATATGAATGGAAGAATACTAACAGTACAGGTTCTGTAAGTAATGAAAAAGCCTGCAAAAATTTCAAAGAAAAGAAATACCTAAAGCTCAAAGGTATGATGAATTTTATTTATATACTTTTCCTTTTTCACTATATAGTATAGATAGAAAAATTTAAGTTTGGGGGAGGGTAAAAATACAAATTTAATTATTAAAATTGTTCTCAATTTCTATTTTCAAAAATTATTATTAAATGATTTCCTATCGTAGTTTTTTTAATTCAATAAACATGAATTACTTTATTTAATTATTATATAAAGTTAAAGAAAATATTTCTAGTAATTCAATTAATTAATGGAATAAGATATTTGGTTAAAAGGAATAAGAATATAGTAAACTATTTAAAGTAAGGGAAACTACATTCTAAAAATTGAAATTTCTTAAGTATTTAAGTGAAAAAGAAAGGATAGAAACTCAATGAAGTAAAGGCTATGAAATATATAAAAGCAAAGAAATATTTTAAGTTTCAAAATTTAGGAAGAGAAATTGAAGTTCAAAATTATTAACAGGCTATCCAGATACAGTAATCCTCACTTGAAAAAAGAAAAGAAGAGAAAAGAAAAAGAAAAGAAAAATATAAGTGAGGAGAAGCTTGAGGAGATGCCTTATCAAAAATTGGCTTCAATGGAATCAACCTAAAGAGTAAAACTTAATATATTTCTAAACTTATATTTATGGATTGGTACTTTACTAAATAATATTTTCTCGAACTTCCTATCATCTAAATATCTTAAGTAATTTACTATTTAAATATAGTCATTCCTGAAATAAATAGAAAGCTAGAAATCTTAGACCTGATAACTAAATAATCTTATATCTATAAAGTTAATTTAATCACTCAGAAATATTTATATTTAACTTTATTATAATGTTATTTAAATTTAATTCATATTATCTGAATTGAAAAATTCTATTATAGAAATTATTATTTTTATTTAGTATCAAAATTACTTCGAGGACAAGTAATAATTAAGTTTGGGGGATTTTGATCACGAAAAAATTCATTAAGAAATTCATATCTAATTTTGATGAAATTGCACTTTAAAGAAAGGTATTTTCTTTATTTTATTACAGGAATGAAGATTTATAAGTGATGGAAGCAAAAAGCATGAAATGGAGCAAATTTGGGTTAAAAAGGAGGAAATTCATGCAAATATAACTACTTCACCGACGGCGAGATCGAGGCCTCCAACGGCGAGATCGTGAAGAGAATTTTTGAAGGAATTATAACTACCTCACCGACAGCGAGCTCGAGCCTGCTGATAGCGAGATCGAGCGGTTTGAAGACCTTCTAGAAGCCCCGCTGACGGCGAGGTCCTTTCTCGCCGACGGCGAGCCAGTTCAAAATACAAATACATTGAACCTGGACACTTTTTAAAGAGATGTTTAAGCACCCCTTGGACCTTTGCTTACCTCTATAAATAGAGGCCGAATTCTAGCGTCTTAGTGTGTCTTTTGAGTCTTAAAAAAATTTTTCTAGAGTCTTTTATGTAAGTCTGAGTGTGTTTAGTGAGTTTCTTAAGTTTATTTGAGTGCTATTTAGAAGTTGTTGTACTAGAAGGAAAAAGTCAAAGGAACTTCAAGGAGTCTGCTAGGGGAGGAAATTAAGATAAGTATCTTTGTTTATTGTTGTTAACTTTAAATGAAATCCATGCTTTGTTTCATTCCCATGCATTCTGAGTAGTTTTCTCAGTCATTCTCCTTGTTATTGAAAATTATGCAGATTGATGAAACTAAATAGAAGCACCTAATATATTAAAATAAATTGTGATAATTGTTACTTAAAACATAATTTACTTTCAATCTAGCTAATTGAGTTGTTAAAATATGTTGAATTATCAACTATAGTAAAAATTACATCCAATATTCAGGGAAGTCAAAAGCCTTGGAAGGCAGGTACAAATAAATAGGGAAATATTAATTATCGGACGTAGAATTGGACATTTTAGTGTGACAGACTAAAATATTCAATTCGGTCCTATTGATTGAGAGCTGAAGTGTAGATGTTAGCCCTCAGGTGAGGGGAACGTGGGAGCTCTGAAGTGGAAGCCAATATCCTCCCAGCCTAGCCGCAGATTCAGTAATCAAACATAGGATCAGTCAATGTTCTTTCCACCTGAACCAAAGGGTAAAGAATAGGAATGCTCCTATTTGTCACAATATAGTTTAAAAATTCTATTTAAATTCATCATTCACATAATTTTCTAAAAACAAGGAGAAGGATACTTTTTTTGAATTAATTAAATCAACTTATTTCAAGCATTAGTTTACTTTAGTTTGCAATAGTTACTTTTAATTACCGTTTACTATATTAGTAAGTAATTCCTTTAAATTTAGCTGATAACAAATCTGTTAAAAAATTCCCTGTGGGATCGATAACCAGGACTCCACTAGAGCCCTGTATTACATGATGTGATACGTATACTTGCGTAGAATCCACATTATACATTAAATCATAACTCTATATTTAAAGCGGGATCAAGTTTTTGGTGTCGTTGCTATAAACATAAATTGCATAAATATTAAAAGTGGGTCAGTTGGGCTTTTCATACCATTGAGTTTAAGCAGGTTTTCCTTCATAAATTAGAATAGTAAGCCTAAAAAAATTAAGAACATTTCTATACACAAATATGAGTTAGAAATTTGCAAGGGAAGAAGTTTAAAAATATAAAACATAAACTACGCACACAACATTAACATCCAACTGTTACTATCATAGATTAGTAAACTACATGCAAACTCCACTATCACATCACATACATCATAATTAAGCATAGAGTCGACTACAAACATAACCAAATACAAATTACATCACAGATACCAATCAGAAAGAGTCTTAGGTACATCGCAAATACAATTTACAAATACAAAATAAAATGAAAATAAAACTACATAAACTACCAATCATCATCTATAGGAGCTCCACCATCATCAGGTTCTTCAGGCTGGTATGGAGTGTACTCAGGGTAAGTAGGAAATACAACACTAGTGTCTCCCCTGAAAAATCTCATATGTGCATCATGATAAGCTATCTCATATTCTCGCCACCGCACTTGATAATCATCATTTATCTTATTCCTTGTTTCTAGTCCTTCTACTATGGTGTTCAACCTTTCTAACTGATCCTAACATCATGCAGAGTAGGTTCCCTAGATGTAGATGATCTCTCATGGCTAGAATAATGTTCATCTGCTTTCTTACTCCATTTCCATCCTACATGGGCTTCATAAGTTTTCAGATTTAGTTTACTAATGGGCTTCAGGGGATGGACTATCTCATCATTCTATTTAGTTGCTACACTTGACTGAATACATAAGGCATGAATCAAGCTGGGGTGTCCTAGTCCACCTGTAGTCACTCCTTTTGAACTTGTTAAAATACTCTTATGAATAATAGCCCCAATATTAATATTCTTCATGTTCTAAATACAGTAATTCAGAACAGCTCTATCCACAGTAACCTCACTATGATGGTTGTTAGGCAAATGTCTTGCAGAAATTAAATAGTGTCGGGCTTTGGATACAAGATTCAAAGTAGAAAGGGGGAAATTAAATTTTTGTTTCTGTTTAATCTTCCATTCCCCTTCTCCGTCAATAAAAAATTTCATAATAGTATCCAATGTTTCATTGAAAATTTTCGTATTCACATAAAAATGGTTCTCTCAACTAATAAAATGAATTGATGCAGGCAGGGGTAAATTCAACCATTTATCCTCTAACCAGGACATACTCACTTTCAGAATAGTATAGATTAACATAAAACTTCCTCACAATCCCTAGTATCTCTTTAGCAGTGAAATAACAGAAAATTTCCCATTGATGATTCACAATCAGTTCTTCAATCATACCTCCAAGATTTTCAAAGGCTTTCTCTTGAATACACTTCTTATTGCTACGAAATGTACTGAAGCTTGAATAATCCTTGAAATTCAAAAATTTATTCTCATCGTAATCAAACTTTCTCTTCCCCTTAGCCATTCTTGGAGTCATTTGTCTAAAAATATCAAATTTATTCAAATCAATCTCAAAATTGTAATGTAATGGACTCAAAGGTAAATTTAAATAGATAGAACTCATATACCATGAAAAATCTCCAAATTTTCCCTAAAAACATCAAAATTCAAATCTACCAAATGTGGGAGATTTTCATGGTCAAAATTGAAAAAATTTAGGTTAAAGTGTAGCTCTTACTAAGAGAAGATCAAATTCAAACTTTTCTGGCCACGAAATCGCTTCAAATCCAAATGCTACTAAGCCCTAGGTACGAAAATCAGCATTAGCTGGAGGTAGAAGATGATGGTTTGGGCAAAAATGGCGGGTCCCAGGGTCAAATTGTGAAAATCTGGAGTTCAGAGCCATTTTCTGGTCTAGTGTTGTCCGACGCTAGTGACATTGCCGTTCGGCGCTATTTTCTGCTCTTATGGCCAAACTCTCTGTCTTTTGGCATGGTCTTCTGCTGGTGACAGCATCATTCGGTGCCAGTTCAAAAACGGGGCTTCCGACTTTCTATTGCAATTTCGATCCACTCTGAGGTCTAATTGGTCTAATTAAGCATTGAATAACATTTTAAAGCCATGGCAAAAGATATTTCTAAACACAAACAACACAAAAAATCACTTTAATATATATAATTCAAGTTACAAACACATAAAACTAACACTAAACACTACACATCGTCAAGCCAAAAAAATTCTAAAATTCATCATCACTCACAACCACAACACAATAACACTGAAAACTAAACAAGAAAGCAAGTACAAATATAACATCCAAGCAAAGCAATCAGTTCAAATATACAAACACATAAATACAATAATCAAGTCTTCATTCTTCTTTAGAACTATCATCAACTCTTAAATCTCCAATTGATTGAGCGTGAATGAACATATTATATAATGGACGAAACAGGAATTCTTCAGTGGAATCCTGACCGTGAGCTTTTTATATACTTAAAAATATAAGATATCGACACCACTACTAGAAGATTTAAATCCTCAACAATAGCGCCAAATTGACTTGAAGAGTAATTTTAATTTATGTAACCAATAGATAATATAATCTTTAATCGCGGAGTTACTCTTACACGCAAGTATGCGTATCGCTCAAGTAATACAGGGCTCTAGTGGAGTCCTCGATATTGATCCCACAAGGAATATTTTAGAGGCTACAGACAAGGATTATAGAAATTAATTCAGAATCACAACTAAATCGAAATTGTCTATCTGTCACTAATACGCAATCGACAAGAATATGAAGTTTTAAATTAAACTAGTTCTACTAACAGATAACTAATTCTACTAAAGTGAAGTTCAAATATATATGCAAGTATCTTTCTCTTTTGTTAAGATATTTAAGTGAATAGATAATTAGAATTAGTTTAAAATGATGTTGTGCCAAATAGGAGCATGCCTATTCCTTACCCTTTGGTCTAGACATAAAGAACATTGACTAATCCAATGCTTGGTTACTGAATCTGCGGCTAGGCTGGGAGGATACCAGCTCTCACTTTGGAGCTTCTACGTTCCCCTCGCCTGAGGGCTAACATCTACACTTCAGCACCCAAAAGATAGGACCAAATTGAGGATTTTATCCTGTCACTCTAAAATCTCCAATTCTACGTCCGATGAATATAATTTCCCTATTTATTTGCACCCTCCTTCCAAGGACTTTTACCTCCCTGAATCTTGGATGTAATCTTTACTATAGTTGTTAAACTCAACATATTTTAACTATTCAATTGGCCAGATTGAAAGTAAATTAAGATCTAAGTAAGGGATTATCACAACTTCTTTAAATTTTTATGGCATGTTAATTCTATTTATCATTCCACAAAAATATCAAAACTAGGAGAAAGACAGAACAACTACTCAGAATTCATGGAGAGGATGCAATAAAACTTGGATTTCATATCTAAAAGTAAAGCTCTACAAACTAAAGTAAATAAACACAACTTATCTTAAATTCCTCCCCAAGCAAACTCCTTGAAGTTCCTCTGAATCTCTTACATTCTTTACAGAACATGAAATTGTCCTTCAAAAAAACAATGCAGAAGAGATCTCTCACTTCCCTTCCACTCTTATAATCCTTCAAAGAATTCCTCACCAATATCTCTATTTGAACTCACTATTTAACACTCACTAAATAACAACAATGGACACTAGTAGACTCTCTATTGGACACTAAGTAACTATTAGAAGACTCTAATAGAACTTTTTACAGACTCTTAGTGACATTTAGAGGACTCCAAAAGGATAATTTTTCAGTCTAAAATGGTTCTTTTTAAAGTTGTTGAAGAGTCTCCAAGGGTTTTGCAAGAATCCCTTCGAAAATCATCCACATTCGACGTATTTTGTGAAAGAATCGTCGATCCCACCATCGGCGGCCTCGAGCTCCGCCGTCGGCAGCCTTCTAGAAACACTGCCTTGAACTGGCCCCACTGTCGGTGGCCTCGACCTCCGCCGTCGACGGCCTCTCTTGAAATATATTTTGAACTTGTTGACCTCATTTTTGATGAGGTCTTCTCTTCTTCTTTTTAGTGCTTAGGATCTAGCCTTAGGCTTTTCCTTTGACTATCTTAGAGGACTAGAATTGGGACCCACCTTTTAGAAATTCAAACCACTTCTTAACTCCCTGCAAACTCCACAAACTTGATCGTAGACCCCTAATCACCTGAGGGTTGAAATCGAATGTGGAAGTTTAAAGGATGAGTTCCTATGGGACTCTTTGGCCTTAGGACCTGCCCCAGGTGGCCCGAGTGCGGTGAAGGGGCTGGCTTACACTACACCTACACACTACATTTCCACACACTTCCTAAAACCACACCCATACCTAGCTTGACCTCCCGACTCATGTAGGTGATTCACATGGATGGTCCTTAACCCCTAAGCCCTTGGTAAGAGGTTAGGAACAACATAGTAAATGCCTCAAATGAGTCCCTTCATGGCTCATGTGCGCTTGAAATGGCTTCATGGCTCAACCAAAATGATTTCATTCCACTCAAATTCACCCAATCTTCAATTTCCCAAATTTTCGATTTTTGACCCCGGGACCCTACACCCGCTTAGCCTACCCAAAACCCTTGAAATTACCCAAATTTCTCAAAGATTTCTAAATTACCCAAAATTTTCCAAAATCAATACCAAACATCTCCACATCACTTAAATTGATCATCCATACCCAAAAATACCAAAAATTCCAAAAATACCTCCCAATACCCTCCAAATACCCAAAATACCCTTCTTGGCCCAAAAATCAAAAAATTCAGAAAATTCCCAGAAAATTCCAGAAAATCTCAAATATTCCCAATTTCATTTTGTCCAACTACACGATGGGCCAATTTTGTCAATTTACCCTAATTTTGTCAAAACCCCCAATTTGACCCATTTTAACCCAAAGTGAACCCAATGTCAAACCAAACCTACCCAATTGACCCCAATTTTGGTCCAATTCAATTCTAAAATTCAATTCAACATCCCCAAATACCAATCTAGACCAAATTCAAGTCCAATTTGATTGATATTTGGATCCAATCTTACTTTTGGCCTTAAAGCCCAATTTGGACCCATGACCCAAACTTAACCCAAATTCACCCAATTCAACTCCAATTAACCCCAAATCTTTTCTAAATCTTCCTTAACATTCCCACAAACAAAACATTAACATGATTTGCCCAAAATTTAGACCCAAACCCCACTCAAACTCAACCCAAAGCTAAAAGACCCATTTTTGACATAAACCCAAACCTAACCCAAATGAGCCCAAACCCCAAAATCAAAGCCCAACCAAAGTCAAAACCTCTTTGAAACACTCCCATAAACATTTCTCAACATTAATTTTATATCAATTTCAACTCTAGCCCAACATTGGCCCAACTTGGCCCACTTGGACCTATATTGGCCCATTCACCAAAAGAGTTCGAATTCGACTCAATTCAAATCCAAATCACCCCCAATTTGCTTCAAGTCACTCATGACACATCCATGAGCTAAACCCAACAATTATTTGGCCCAACCTCTTTACAAAATTCCCATCCATAAATTCATTTTCAAAACTTAAAAGGCCCATTCCTTAAACCATTTTAAAAGCCCACTTCCACCAAATCCAAAACCCCAAAAATTCTTCCAAAGCCCATATGACATTTCCCCTCATCATATTTTCAATTAAAATCATCCCTAAGTCCTAAACCAATCATCAAATAATTCTAAATGAAACTTCATCCAAATTTCCACCAAATTATCCAAAATCCTTAAAATCCTTTTTTTATGAAATTGACCAAACCTTTTCCCAAGCCAAATGGAGCCATGGAGCTAAGCACAAACCTTGCCAAAACTCTGCCAAAATTGTTCCAGACCCTTCTCCACTCTTAGAGCACTTGATCCCCAGTGAAATCCCCCTGCCATTTCTCCTCTGTAAGCTCAATTTCAGAGTTGAAATTCCACCCAAAACCAGGACACTTCTCCACGGTGAGCCAATTCTCAAATTGATTGGCTCTACACCTTCACCGGACCGAGGGAAGGTGTCCACCAGCAAAAACCCCATCTCCGAGCCACCCAGGTTGCTCCAGCCTCCAAGCTTTGTGATCGGGCTTGGTCGAAATCATATCCGGACAATTCACCGGACCGAGGAGACTTCATGCGGAGCTTCGTCGGGATCCGATCGAAGGTGCAACAACTCTCAGATTGAAGCCACACTTCTCTGAGCCAAGGTATGAGCTAATTTTTCATCCCGAGCTTCTGGAGAATCTCTATTTCAAATGCCTTAGTTTCAATACATGTTAACCGTATAGATGTGTTCGTCTCTTCAAGACGAATCCATAGAAGTATAAGAACATAAAAATCCATTGAGAATCGAGTGAGATCTTAGGGATTTAGTGTGGACGGCTCTCGGGTGAGAACACTTGGGGACGATGAACGGATGCCGTCCATTCGATACACGCGCGGACGAACGGCTCAGATGGCGTCGGACCAGGAAACGGTGCTAGAACCGCGGGCCCGGGCTGCTGACTCAAGTGGCGGCGTCGAATGGGAGCGCGCCGCGTGGCCTTTCGGAGCCGCCGAGGATGCGGCGGCGCCGCGTGGATAAATAGAAAATTAGGGTATTTTCTTATTTATTTAATTCCCTAAACATCAAAAATTCATATCTCTGTGTAGGAAAATCATAAAAATAAAATAAAAATACCCTCTTGCTCGAGTGAACGAGAGGAGAATAATGTGGAAAAGAAATCATTTAATTTCATCAAGTATTTTATTTTTTATAATTTATTTACTCTCTGCATTATTTTAATTCTCCATGCATGCATACAATTCACCATGGCATGAGACCATAGGGCTTTTGAAGCCTCCGAATTTGGGAACATTCCACGAATTTTCCAAAGTCGGAGGCCATCCCTATAAAAAGTTATTGATTTTTCAAGTTCAGGGTTACTGTTTTGAATATTTTAATTCCAATAAATAGCATGTTGTGAAATAAATTCTAGGAAAATTTGGTGATGTTGCTTATGACCAGAGAACCCTAGGAAAAATAGGTTTTGACTTAGTTCATTTAAAGCAACCCTAATTGGCTTAAACACCCAAAATAGGTCTTTAATTAATTAGAGTTAACCATGCATCAAATTGACTTAAAATCAATTCTCCACTGACCTTTAGGATCAGAGGAATCCGCCATAAAAATTTGAGGTCAATTGGACTTGGTTAGCCCCACTAATTGGGTGGATTAAGCCACTTAGACATTTTAAACTTTAAAAATTCATAACTTTTAAAATACCTTTCAAAAATTCACCAAATTGGTTTTGGAGCCTCTCTGATATCGGGGAACCTAAGAAAATTAAAATTTCAATTTTCTAAAAAAGTTGATTTTTTAATAATTAAAAATAATAAAAATCACAAAAATAATAAAATTCACCAAAATGTCACATTTTGAACTTTAATCACATAGGAACAAATCCCACATTTTTCTTAGGTCTATTTAGTGAGATATTAAATTTTAAAGCTTTAAGGTAATTTTAAAATTAAAAAAATGTATTTTCTAGCATTTTCACTAAAATAATTATAATAAATCATAGAAAAATCAAAAAATTGCAAAATTTGCTTCTCTGGTTTCCTTGATATCAGAGAGAATTTTGAAAAATATAAAATTCATTTTTCAACATTTATTTTATTTTTAAATTAATTAACACTCCAAAACTTAAAATAATTATAATAAAAATAATATAATTCAAAAAATCACCAAAATTGATCCAAGTGGTCCTCTGGTCATTAGGAATGTCCCCTAATTTTCTTAAGGACAGAAACTTTCCCTTGGTCATGTTATCAAATTTTCCTTGAAAATCTCTATTTTCTACCAAAAATAATTATATAAATAAATTAAACACAGAAAAATCACATTTTCTCCTCTCATGTCTTTATTGACATATGAGTGAAGTCACATAAAAATTTCAAGTTCATTTGAGTTCAATTTAGTGAGTTATGAAATTATTAAGCTTAAAGGGTAAAATGGTAATTAAAATTTTTAATCCTTAATTAAAACTTTAGGTTTAATAAAAAATTAACAAGTAAAATATTTGATCCTAATCTGATTTGGATGATTGAAATTTAAATAATTAAAGGGTAGAAACCCATTAAACAATTTTAAAATGATTAAACTTTAATTAAATAATGGATTAAATTTGGAAGAATAACAAAATTGGAATTATTAAAATAGGGATATTATTAGGAAGAAATTTATTCTTTAATTTAAAAATCCCTAAATTAATTATCTCATTAATATTCAATTCTTAATTAAAATGATAACTCAAATTTAAAATATTAAAAGACTTAATTATTAAACTCTTTTAAAAATTTCAATTAAAATTAAAAATAAAAATAAATTAAAATTAAATTAAATTAAATAAATTAAATTAAATTAAATTAAAATTAAATTAAATTAAATTAAATTAAATTAAATAATTAAATTAAATTAAATCAAATTAAATTAAATTAAACAATCAAATTAAATTAAATTAAATTAAATAAATTAAATTAAATTGAATAACTAAATTAAATTAAATCAAATTAAATTAAATTAAATCAAATCAAATTAAAGTTAAATCAAATCAAATTGATTAAACATCAAATCAAATTAAATTAAATTAAATTGAATTAAATTAAATTAAAACTCAATTAAATTAAATTAAATTAAATTAAGTTGAATTAAATATAACATTACCAAAGACATAAAGAATTCAAAATAAATCTAAAATAACTTGAACACTTATTCCAAATTTAAACCCATTTATGGAAATTAAACTAAATCACAAATCATTTGAATACTAATTTACCCTTGAAAGCTTTGGTTATTATAACTCCTTAGTAGAACATTAAATGAAATGTTACTTCCCTCATAGGATATTCAAATGTCCTAGTTCACTGAGCAAGATAACAACAAAACTTGAATTCCCGGACGATTAATTCATTTGTATAATTAAATTCATTTGGACTTAAAACAATCCTAGAAATATTGAAAAGATGTTTAAGATTCTTCTTAAGCACTTCCTCAATATGATAGGACATTTATAAGAATAATTGAATTTAATTATTCTTTGATGAAGAAAATCGTCTTCAAACAAAAACACAAAGAACCTAGACGTCATAGGAAATGACTAGCTATAGGATTAGGAATTTGGTAGAAAACCAAAACCCTTACCTTAGCTTTACCTAGGAACTTGCTTAAATATTCTAATTATGTTTTAAGTGCGGCTTGGAATGACGGGAAGACCCTCCAGGTACGCTTTTATTTTATTGCAATTTATTTTCTTGCAATTTACTTTATTGCAAATGCACTTTACTTTTCTTGCATGATAAAACAAGCTGTTGCATGAAAACTCACACCTTTAGGATAGTCCCTAAACTGAAACCAAAACTAAATTAAAAGTCATTGCAAGATAAAATTCACCGCCACAACATTTCAAAATATAAAACAACTCAAAATTTAATCACAAACGAGAACACAAAACTACAATTGCAACTAAATTAAAACGTCCTGTTGGATGATCGGGAATACCTCGGATGATGTAACCTACGTGTTGCTAACGGGATTTCCCACGGTCTAAATGAAAGTGTGGAACTCATTCGGTTGAGTTTAGCAAATTCATCTGGACTAAGTGAATCCGATAAAAATAATGATGCCGGAAGGATGGAACCGTGGGATCTTAACCGGTGTCGTTATAATCAACTTTAAGATTTGTTTTAATTAAAACATAAGAAACACTTGGAGATTAAGACTTCTCTAAACCAAAACACTTTTCTCATCTCCTGATTTATGATTTCTAAAACTAAAACCTCTGCAACAACAAGGAGCTCGGAGCATGGTGGGCAGCACGGCCATCGTCATCAGCAAAACTTGAATCTACATCAGCAAAGCTTTCTTAGAATTAAATAACCAAGCCATAGGACTTCGAGGTAGTTTGCCTAGTGCAACATAAATCCTCAACTCTTCGTTAGGCATTTGCATTGCAAATTAAGTCCTAACCGGTCTTAGGATTCCGAGGTAGTCGTCCGGTACGACAATAAATCCTCAAATCTTCGAGGCTATTTGTTTGATTTTATCATACAAATATAAGCCCTAATTAATTAAAATTGGCAAGATCAAAACATTAAACAAACAATAGGACTTTCCTAAATCCAAGCCAAACAATAGGATAGTCGGGAAATTACCGGAGTTCACTTCGAATCGTGATTTCTCCTACTTTTCTTCCTTTGGATTCCCAAAACAAAATGTTCCAAACTCGATCCATTCCCTATTGAAATTCCAAAATTCAATCCTCGAAAACTTAAACTTTGAAATTCTTGAGAGCAGAATTATTGATTATTATCGAGAGTTTTCTTAGGTGATTCCCATCACTTAAGATGTAATTAACTATAGGGGCTTGCCCTTATAGGAATTCTAAAGAACCCGGGTAATATAAACCTCGTTTAATGTTTTCATATTAAGCGGGAAACTTGTCGGCTTATAAAATTTGTTCGCGGACCAAACGGATGTCACAAATCTTCTAGTTTATTTAATCGAGCCCCACCATCAAGCGATGTGTCTATCCTTAGGGATAGATACACGGTTTGTGGTGCGGTGCTCGTTTATATAAACTATTTGGGATGTGAGATCGGTTTAATCTCATATCTTAAAACCTTCAAATTTAAAATTATTTTCAAAATCAAATACTACTTTTCAAATTATTTATTTTAATTAAATTAAAAATTCGCCGACGACTTACGTTAGGCGACCCCTTTTCAAAATAAAACACACGACCTAAAAAATGCCGACGGATTTACGGCGACTCACTGGGAAAATTCCTCTCTCTATTATAATCAGATAATTCTGCTTTCAAAAATCGGTAGTGTATCCATGTCCCTTGTGGATCAAACTACCCTTCTTTCCGTTGGAATACTATGTTCATTCCTATCTTGAATGAGTATAGCCAACATTCTCTCGGATTTAGGAGCCACTGTTTAGACACCCCTAAACAGAGAGGTTCCGAGATCCTTTTACCTCATTTTTGAGGTGGGGTGGACCCCCGATAGGTGTTAGTTTAGGAATGATCCTTCGAGTCGAGAAGTCTTGCTTAAGACTTTCTTTTCCTTTCCAACTCTGAATCGGATTCCTTACCTTCTCTATACCTTTGAACATTCCGTTCTAAATAAACAAACCCTCTAATAAGTGACTCTTCTAACAAATAACTCCTTATTATAAATACATGAACAAAGATGAGTTTGGACTCTTTTCAATTCCTTTCTTTTCGTCCTAAAGAAAAGAAGCATAACTTGGGACTGACAACCAGAATCTACCTCGCAGAAATGGAAGCCCCGAAGCTGATTTTCTCCTTCACCAACGGACTGGACTTTCGTCGTCTATAAGGATGAGCCGCCCGACAATGGGGTCATCCGATTTGGACGAGGATTTGAAAACACGAACGTCAAGGTCACCGACGTCTCCCTCTTTGCAGCCGACGAACAAGGTATCCGAAGCCGAGGAGCCATCGCTCGAGTTCAACCTCAGGTCGACCCAAGAGTTTCCTCCCCCGCAAAGGGTCCCGACTAGGAGGAGTACTCGCCGTCCGCGGGAGGACCGTTCTCACTACCCCCACCGGTCTAGTTGTTTCGCACCTACCCCGACTTCGCCAAATCAAAGGGGAAAGAAATCCGGAACTATGGTAAACCTGTTACCGTGGAGGGTACGGATCTTCCTGTTAGACCTTCCGTCTTCGAAATCGGGTCCGATTCAAAGATTCCGTCGCCGACAAAGACCCAAAGAAGAAACGAAATAGAAGGATCGCCGGAGAAGCCAGAAGCTGCCGAGATCGCTTTCCCGGAGGAAATTCCGAACTCGTCGGAATATACACCGCTACCGGAATATACACCACCGCTCGACTACATACCACTTTTGGGAAGAAGCGAGTTCCATCCCCTCTCCGCCGCAGAGGATGAGGAGAATGTTCGCAAGATTGCTGCCACATTACCTCAGCCCGCATACTACAACGATAGCCGCAAGAAAAGAACTAGAACTACGCCATTTGCTCGACTGCAAACTTTGGTAGAAAAGTTGGCAAAGAAGGAAAACTGCCCCGTATCGGAAATTCTACAAAGGATAGGGCGGGTGCCGGTCAAATCCCGTCTTGGGCCCCGAGTAGAGCCCGCCATCATGACAGAAAAGCCAAGCAAGAGAATGAGGGCCAGCCCGCCTGTCGTAGTATAAGGATTACAGATTAGGGAGGATACCACCTTCCAGCATTTGGCCGATAGACCATCCGGTCATGGACCTTCGCTGCTAGAAGGATGGTGTGGCGTCCCACTACGGGGCGATTGAGATCGAAACGACAGCTCGAGAGAGAAAGTCTCGCCGGGAGGCTGGAATCGAAGAAAGTGCTACTTGCGATAAAGGGGACTCATGAAAAAGGGACCCGGCAGCCTATCACATGACAACCGCAAAGACACACGAAAGCTCCGCTAGAAGATGCCATGGAAAAGTCGAGAACCGACATCCGACGGTTGGCAAAAGAAAGAGAAGAAAAGTTCGGGGATGAGATCGACTCATCGGAATTCATGGACAACGAATATGCGAGAAATCAATATGGTTGAGACACGAGCTTCATCGGCTTCTCAAGGTGCTCCTGCGCATGTAGAAAGAGAGGAGCCGGAACTGATGAGGAGACAGCTTCAGGAAAAGGATGACACGATCGCTCAAATGGCGAAAAGGATGGAAGAGATGGCCGTAGCTCTGGCCACTCTCCAGAGTCAAGTACAACCACATAGAGAAACACCCCCAGAGGTCATTCACATCGTAGACGGAGGAAAGGAGATTACATCCGTCAATGGGGATGACCAGCTAAAAGGACACAACACAAAGTATGATCCCCGAAAAGGATATCAAGAACTTGGTAGAACGAGCGAGTGCGAGAAGCCCTAGCACAATCGAAGAACGGGACATCTATTCGGACGGGTAGACCTTACCCGCAAGAAGGGTCGACGCTGTCCAATACCCGAAAGGCTTCGTACCACCTCTCGTTTAAGACCTTCGACGGAACCGGGAACCCCGACAAGCATGTTGCACACTTTCGTGCCGCTTGTTGCAATGCCGGTGGGAGCGATGCGTTACTCTTCCGACAGTTCGTCAGTAGTCTGTCAGGAATCGCCTTCGACTGGTATGCAGAATTACCCAATGGTTCGGTGAAGACATTCTCAGAGCTAGAGAGCCTCTTCATCAAGCAATTTATCGGAGCTCAGCACCACATCACTATAGGTGATTTAGTGGTAGAGAAACAAAGGCCGAATGAAACTTTAGTGGATTACATACTTCGATGGAGAAATTTAAGCATGAAGTGTGAACCACAACCGCAAGAACAACATGCGGTCGGCATCTTGCTTAAAAGCATTCACGGCCCGATAAAGACTTCTCCTCAAAGGATTCACTATTAAGACTTTTGAGAAGTTGTTAAGCAAGGCCGGAAGCTTGCAAGAAGAGGCGAAGCAATTAAGTTTTGCGGACAAGACGGACAAGCGAGCCGGTGAAGACCTTCGAAAAGAAATTCGGGATCGTTGCAGCGATTGACAAAGGCAAGCAACCGATGCAAATACCACCTGTAACGGCCGCACAGCAACCACAACAGAATTACCAGCAACCCCGATCCAACTATCAGTCGTCTTCGCAGTATGAACAACCGTCACGTCCGCAACGTACATTAAGGGAGCTTCTGAGCTGAGAATATCCGTTCAAAAATGAAGCAGTACCAAAGATGTTCCGTAGCCTAATGAAAACTCCGGATTTCCAGTGCCGAGCCCAAAAGACCAGAGGAAGTCAACAAGAAAGGTTATCCCAACTTTTGCCCCTACCATCGGATGCTTGGGCACAAGATAGAAGATTGTATTACCTTTAAAAGTTGGCTCAACAACAACCTTCGGAAAGGAAATATAACAATCCCGAAGGAGTACATGAAGGAACCCCGGAAAGGAGGTTCCGTCAATGTTATCTCAACCGATCCCGTCATCCCGATAGATCCCTATGCAACCGACGATGGATGGACTACCGCCTGGACGAGGTCTTCGAAGAAGATTTTAGACAACATCCGAACCGCTTCGGTGCGAGCTTCAATTCAGAGTTCGAGACCTGTTAAGCCGGTACTATCACTTGCGATAGAAGAACCACCTCGACAGAAGACAATCGAAGAGAAAAAGAAAATTGACGAAGAAGAGAGGACCGAGACTCCTAAGGCTAGACTAGGGGCCGCTTATCCTAGGATAGTTGTTTCCGATTCGGGGAGAAATCCCTCGAACCTCCGATTTTGTATGATTATCTGCTCACTTCGGTGGGATCATATAATGATAAGGGTGATGGCGTTGGCTACGTTTTGACTATTTCTAACGATCACGTAACTAACGACAATCCAGATATTGACTTCGATACCAACAACAATTCTCAAATCATACAAGATCTCGACGATCAAAATGAAAAAGAAGACATCCATCAAGGAGGCTACGAGAGTTCAACAAGCAACGGATCTATCTGTGAGTTTCGAGGAGCTCCAGTTACGATAGAGTTAGAGCCTTCAGATTTTGAAGATAATCCAGAAGAGCCAGTCATTCCGATTCAGGAGGAGACACCGACAAGTTCAACACTAGATTCAGAAGAAATTACAGAAGTCAACTTGAGAAGTGGAAAAGTTCTACCTCCAAGAATGGGTCCAAAAGACAAAGGAAAGCGGTGGTTGTTCAAGAAGAACCAACCCCAGCGAAGAAATACCCATTCGAGAAGAAGCCGAGACGCACGAGAACAAAGTGGACTACAACGTGCTAGCCCATCTTAGGAAACTACCGGCCAAGCCGAGCATTTACGATGCTCTCATCTTATCAAAGGAGATGAGAGAAGCTCGATCAAGGCCTTACTTCGATCCGAAATTTGCTTAGCTCAAATGGTCGGAGATTCCTTAGATGAGGTTTGCTCGTTAAAGGAACGACGAGGCGTTACCTTCACGGACAGTGACCTACTACTTGGGACAGCGAGATCACAACCGACCGTTGTACATTTCGATTATAATCGAAAAATTTACACTCTCCGTAGTATTGGTGGATCCAGGAGCATCAATCAATATAATGAGTCTTCGAACGCTAAGCATACTTGGAAATTGATGCTCGCGAGCTCGAAGCGGACAAAATGTTATTAAGAGGATTCAACCGTAAAGGAGAAAGAGCCCTCGGGTCAATAACGCTATCGATGAAGACCGGTGACTTAGCAAAGACAACCGCAAAATTTCACATAATCGATTCGAAACGTCGTTCAACGCTCTACCTGGGCCGACCATGGATACATGAAAACAGGATGGTACCATCATCTCTACATCGCATGCATCAAATATTACGATGGAGGGGAACAGTGCATCAAAGGTGACTTGCAACCATTCTCCATACATGAGATTGGAATCCATGAAGATGCAGCTTATTATGCACCGCCAAAGAAAACAATCTTCTCCAGAGATACCGTAACAAATGAAGCAAAGAAAGTTCGGGACAACGAAGAACCCGAAATTCTAGTCCAACGATCACTCACCACTCCCTTCCGGCGAGATGGTGAAGGTTTCTCCACAACTCGCATCCGAGGTCGAGGCCGGGGACGAGGCCGTGGTAGAGACGTTGAGGACGATTGGGCAGAGGAAACCAGACCATCAATGTCGATTGGGAAGATAGTTCCGAAGAAGAAAAAGAAATCAAGCAAGAAGCAAGCAACAATAAGTCGAAAGAAACCGCAATACAAGATCTCCTCGAAGATGAAAAGAATGAAGAATACAAATCAATGTACGAGAAGATTAACCACTATGTACATACTATGACCCTAACTCCGATCCATTCTAACAAGATCGAGGGTATGGTGGTCAAAGAGGTACGTAGCGTCGGTGCGAAGCCAATCAAATTCTACCGTGGTGCTTCTTCCTCCAAAACAGAAAATAATGTACAATTCGAAGATGTCACTTCATCAGAATTAATGGAATTACCTTTTGAGTGGTACTCTCCCTGTGTTCAAAATTTAATTCAACGTGGTTTCTTACCTCGACAATGGACAAAAGGCCAATCACAACATTTTGAAAAGTTATGGAATAACTCCGGTCGTCCACCCAATTCAAAGTATGGACTCGGATTCGGCACGGTAGGATCGGCTGACGATGCTCGAATTTTGCTTGGTTGTCACTTGCAAGTCCAATGAAAACCGCTTGGAAACTACAGACGAACTCGAAGATTTACAAATCGGAGACGCTCCACCGAATTCGAAGAAGAAATTAAATCCACAATAGATGATTTAACGGAAGTTAACTTAGGTACTAGCGAAGAGCCTAGAACCTACCTTTGTTAGCTCCTTACTCAACAAAGAGGACTCCGAAGAAATAATCAAATTATTAATGGAATTTAAGGACCGTTTTGCTTGGAACTACGATGAAATGCCAGGATTAGCTCCGGAGGTCGCGATTCATAAGCTAGGAGTAGATCCTACTTCGTCCTACGGACGAAGGTCCCGTGAAGAATGCGTCTAGAAATTGAACAACAAGTCATAGCCGAAATTAAAAAGCTAATAGACGCTAAATTTATCCGTGAAGAACAATACCCGACTTGGCTAGCCAATGTAGTTCCAGTCAGAAAGAAGAATGGTCAGATCAGAATTTGTGTGGACTTCAGAGATCTGAACAAGGCATGTCCAAAAGATGAATTCCCTCTACCGATCCCAGAACTAATGATCGACATTGCTTCAACACATGAGATATTCTCATTCATGGATGAATCTTCAAGATACAACCAGATAAAAATGGCTCCAGAAGATGAAAAGCTTACAACATTCAGAACGCCGATCGGAGTATTTTGCTACACAGTGATGCCATTGGGACTGAAGAACGCAGGAGCAACCTACCAAAGAGCAATGACAAGAATTTTTGATAATCTCATCCACAATCAAGTCGAATGCTACGTGGACGATGTGGTCATCAAAAGCAAAGTAAAGGACAACCACTCGTATGATTTGAGAATTGTTTTCGAACGATTAAGACAATTTAACCTTAAGATGAATCCCTTAAAATGCGCCTTCGGCGTCACCTCCGGAAATTCTTAGGATTCGTTGTCCGACATCGTGGAATTGAAATCGACCCGGAAAAGATTAAAGCTATCTTAGAAATGCCACCTCCCAAAACCTTGAAACAACTACGATCTTTTCAAGGGAAGCCGCATATCTTCGACGCTTTATCTCAAACCCGTTAGGTAGGTGTCGGCCTTTCTCGGCACTAGTTAAAAAGGACTCCAAATTTATTTGGGAAGAGAAATGCCAGTAAGGCCTTCGAAGACATTAAACAATATTTAATGACACCTCCTGTCTTAGCAGCCCCGAGTCTCGGGTAGACGTCGATACTTTACACCGCGGCTTTAGACGACTCTCTCGGAGCCCTGTTAGCCTGGGTCAATGATGAGGGTAAAGAAAATGCTCTTTACTACTTAAGCCGTCGTTTACTTCCGACGGAAGTAAGGTATCCCGCAATTGAAAAGCATTGTTTGGCCCCGATCTTCGCCGCTCAAAAGCTCGGTGCACTACATGCTTTCTCATAAGGTCAACCTAATCTCGAAGTTTAATCCATTGCAATACTTGATGACTCGTCCAACACTTTCCGGCAGACTTGCCAGATGGTCAATGATATTATTGCAATTCGATATAACTTTCATGCCTTTTCGCGCCGTAAAGGGAGAAGTCTTAGCAGACTTCCTCGCGATGCGCACCCTTGCCGGCAGAATCTCCTCTCAATGATGATTTGCCGGATGAACAAATAATGAACCTAGAAGACCTTGATGATCGACGTTGGGAACCGTATTTCGACGGAGCATCTTCAGCACACAAAGACGAAGAATCGCAAGTGATAGTGCCGGTAAGGCGGGAATCGGGCTAATATTTATAACACCGGAGAAATTTTCATTGGTATTAAAGGATTTTCTAAGTTTGGATCTTGTTGATTCTTTTTTCTTTTCGATTTCCCTTCCTCTTTTTGACTATACGGTTCTTTACAGATTTGAGGTTCTAATTCTTTTCCACTTCATAATTGTATCCTTTAATTTGTTCATTTCCTTTGTCTTTGGATTTATTTCCACATTACGGGAAATGTTCCATGTATATTCTATTATTAAGCGCGGTAGCAATCACTTTCTTAAAGTTGAACATCTTTAATGTGTCTGCAGTTTTTGTAATTGGTTTCCTTTGTATTTGTAATTGATTTCCTTGATTTTATGAATTTTATTCCTCAATATTAATTCTTCTATAGATAATTTCTTATCTTTAAATTGAGGTTATTATTATTAAATCCAGTGGATAATAGGTTTATAATTAGAATTTCTGGATTAGAGGATTTCCCCAATGGTTGTGTTATGCTTTTCATCCATGGTTGATTAGTTGTATTATTGTTCCAGTCTAAAATTAGAATAGTTTTTCTCAATTATAATAATTTGCATAAGGATTATTGGGT
The DNA here is from genome assembly GCA_022702705.1 of Papilionanthe hookeriana x Papilionanthe teres. Lineage (NCBI taxonomy): Eukaryota > Viridiplantae > Streptophyta > Magnoliopsida > Asparagales > Orchidaceae > Papilionanthe > Papilionanthe hookeriana x Papilionanthe teres. The sequence continues at coordinate 81,737,066 of CM040423.1, forward strand.
CTATTATTAATAGCATTTTTATAGTTTCATAATGAGATTGAGATTCTATAAGTTGTCCGGATAAGGTTTTCTTCTAATAGATTGGAGAGTAATTCATTTCCAAAATGATCTAATTTTTTAGATATAGCGGCGATTTGCGAAGCTAACATAGATATTGCATCATTTTCATGAATGTTGACTATCTTTTCGGATTCATTCTATTAGCAGACCATTGAAAATTATTGGTAGCCATTTCTTGATTAGTCATGAGCTTCATCAAATGGTTTTGACATTAATGATCCTGCGACGGCGTATCGATGATTGATGCAGAGATCCTACTAATACATTATAGAAAGTTTGAATAATTAACTTGATACGATAACACATGATGTGGGCATTTCTGAAGTTCTTTAAATCTCTCCCAAGCTTCATATATTGACTCTCCATCAAGCGGCTAAAAGTTATATCATTTCTAAGATTAGCGATTTAGATGGTGGAAAATATTTGGATAGAAATTTTTGTGATAATTCTCTCTAAGTTTTAATAGATCCGAGTCTTGTAATTTAACCATATTTTAGCCTTATCATGAAAAAGGGAAAAAGTCTAAGTCTAATAGCATCGTTAGATACTCCTTCATGTTAAAAGTAGCACATAGTTCTAAAAAGCCTTGAAGATGTAAATTAGGATCTTCGAGTAGGCCATTCTAAGTGATTGTTTTGTACCATTTGGATAATTGCGGGTTTAAGTTAAAATGAGTTGTGCTTCATCGGGGTTTTGAATGGTTAAATGAATTTCATCTATTGTAGGGTTGGCATAATCTCTTAATGGTCTCTGTTGATTAGTATTTTCATTTTCGGGAATATTCGCCATTTATGTTAAATTTATAATTTATCTTTTTTGTTTTTTAATTCTTTTAAGTTTGTGCGTTCTAATTCGGAGATAGTAAGGTATTAAATTTTCGTTTCCAAATTTACGCATACAATTTTGCAAAATAAATTTTAAAATAATTAAATTCTCTAGTAAAATAATTTCTTTACCCTCCCCAGAACGCGAGCGCCGAAAACTTGACCCACTTTTTATGTTTGCAAATTGTGTTAATAGCAACGACACCAAAAATTTGATCCCACTTTAATATAGATTGGTTATGATGGAATGTATAATGTGGATTCTAAGTAAGTATCCACGTGTCAGGTAATACGGGGCTCTGGTGGAGTCTTTGGTATGATCCAGGGAAGTTTTACTAAATTTATCTTGACTGAATTTAAAAGTTTTTACTTACTAAAAGTATACATAAATTTAGAATGTACAACTAAAACATGAAACTAAAGTAAACTAATGCTTTAGAAATAAAGTTGATTTAAGAATTTTAGAAAAAGGTATCCTTCTCCTTGTTTTAAGAAAATTAAGTGAATGATGAATTCAAATAGATTTTTGTTATTGTATTATGACAAATAGGAGCATTCCTATTCTTACCCTTTGGTCCAGGTGAAAGAACATTGACCAATCACATGTTGAATTCTTGAATGCGGGTACAGAATTTGGGAGGATACTTGTTGTCACTTGAGCTCTCATGTTCCCTGCTTTGAGGGCTAACATCTACACTTCAGCTCTCGATCAATAGGACCGAATTGGATATTTTAGTCTGTCACATTAAAATGTCCAATTCTATGCCCAGATAAATAATATTTCTTTATTTATTTGCACCCTTCTTCCAAGGCTTTTGACTTCCTTGAATATCGGATGTAATCTTTACTATAGTTGATAATTGACATATTTTAACAAATCGATAAGGCTGATTGAAAAATAAATTAAGTTTTAAGTAAAATTATCACAATTATTTTAATATTTTAGACGACTACATTTAATTTCATCGAATTCCTGAATTTCATAAACGAGGAGAAACCACTTAAGAAAACTACTCGGAATGCATAGAAAGGGAATTAAATAAAGCATGGATTTCTTTAAAGTTAACAATAAACGAATCTTTTATACATCTCGGTTGCTCTGACGGACTCCTTGAAATTCCTTTGACTTTTCCTTGTCTGACACACTTCTTAACTCACTACTTACACTTACTCACACTAAGCTCAACTTAGACTCGAAAAGCATCTTGATAGAATACTCTAAGACTCTAAAATAGACACCAAATAGACACACAATATACTAAAATTCATCCTCTATTTATAGAGGTAGACAAGGTCGAGGGTACTTAAGCACCTCTTGAAAAGCGTCAGGGTTCGATGTATGCGGTATTTTGACCAATCTCGCCGTCGGTGAGAAGCAGCCTCGCCGTCGGCGGAGAATGTCTCCAAAGCGCGCGATCTCGCCGTCGGTAGCTCGGGCTTCTTTGTTGGCGAAGTAATTCTCAATCCTTCAAAAATTCTCCTCATGATCTCGCCGTCCGTGAGCTCGATCTCGCCGTCGGCGGCTTAGTTCATTTCATGAATTTCTTCCTTTTATCCAAATTCGCTCCATTTCATGCTTTTTCTTTTATCACTTATAAATCTTTCATTCCTGCAATAAAATAAAGAAAATACCTTTCTTTAAAGTGTGATTTCATAAAAAATAGGTATGAATTTCTTAACATATTTTTACGTGATCACACAACATCAACCTCTTTAGGTTAACCCAAATTTGACCTTTAATTACAACCTAAACCCTGGTCTAACCTAACTTAGACCTAACATAAAATCAAACCCTTTAAATCAACGAGTGAACTTAAGATCTAGCTTAAATTTTACACAGTTCCAGCACTAAAACCCTATGAGTCAAGCCTAACTTAGATCTGGCACGATTTACTTTCCCTTCTAGATCCTTGACTTAGACTTAACTCAAACTTAAATCCTCTTAAGATTTACCTTTTACAAAGGCCATTTAAAATTATTATTAACTATCTCTTGATGAGTTAAAGCGTAACTTCATTAAATGGTTTTAACATTATTGAACTCGACAACGAAGGCATCAATATGTAGATCTAAGTGATCACACTAACTTTGTTGTAAAATATTTGAAAGGTGTGAGTGCGGTAAGGCACGATACTGATTACTTCAGGAAAGTTCCTTGATCTTTCCCAAATTTTGTGTTGCACCTTCAAACCCAGTAAAGAAAAAATATCATTTTAAGCTGGCAATTTTGTAGGTGGATAATACTTAGCTAAGGATTTATTAAATCTCCCAAGGTCGATAGATCTAGGTGCTAACAAGTTTAACCACATCTTAACTTTATTCCTTAAGGAAAAATAAAAAGTCTAAGCCTAACAACGTCGTTTGACACATTGTCATATTTAAATGTAGTGCACGGTTCTAAAAGGCTTTCAAGGTGTAAATTTGGATCCTGGGATATGGTGTTCCTGGGCGTTGTTTTTGTCTTATTTGGATTGTGGGTTTAAATTCAATCTCAGGTTAGCCGCTCTAGCAGGGGTTTGTATACTTAAGTGAATTTCATCTCATATAAGTTACATAGTCCCTTAACGATGCTTTAAGTTTTAAGATGTTCATGTGTTTATGAGTTTGATTCCAAAGTTATTATGATGTGTCGCCATTTCTTGCAATTGTGAAGTTCTTTTTCTTTTAGTTTTCCTGTGTCCACTCTAATTGAAATTGTAATGCACTAAACCTTCAGTCCTGAACTTACATATAAAATTAAAAGTTCAAAAAATAAATCTTAAAAGCTAATTAAAATACTTGAAATTTTTTTTTATTTAAATTTTTTAGTTTTTTTAGTTTTCTTAATTTTTAATTTTTTGAAAAAAAATTTATATTATATATATTTTTATAATTTTCATTTTTTATTTTTATTTAAGAAATAATTATGTAGTTATGAAAAATAAAAATACAATTTTCTAAAATAAATGTATAGTTTAAATAGAATTTGTAAGTTAAAAAGTTTAAATCCACTTCCGCGGCAATAGGGCCAAAATCTTGACCTTATTGCAATTACGCAGATATTTATATTCAAAAGATAGAAAAAAAATTACCTATTTTATATTTAGCAGTTAGTGTGAATAGTATTGTTTTAGAATATAGATTATGCATTTTGATATAGGGTATTACGTAAACCTGCTATGTTCAGTAATAAAGTATTAAAAACTCCCGGTATCGATTCCACAGGAAAGCTGTAACACTTTATAACCAACAATAAATAGCTTTACTTAAAATTGCAGGTATAGACTAGAAAATAGGGTTAATAGTTTATATGATAACAAGAAGTTATATCCAGATAATTCGGTTTAAAGCTAAAGAAATTGCAAATATTTCAAAATTAGTTATAAGTAGAAAAGTTTAAAATTATCAAAGAGTCTTTCCCTTCTTATTGATTGTAATCAGTGTGAAATCAAATATCTAAAGGTTTAAATGATATTTTGTAATAAGAGCATACCTGTTATTTACCCTCTCACGATACATAAGGAACATTAGCTAATCTAAGTTCTGTGCCGTGACATGTGGATTATATTTAGTGGATTCTAGCCTCTCACACTTAACTATACCCTCTCTATAAGACTAATTAGGTAATCTAGTTCTATTCTGGACCAATTTTCAAAGTTTGCTTGTCACCATAGAAACACTGATTATACGCCCATCAACACTTATCCTTTATCTATTTGCTGAGAAAAGTGTTTTGGTTTAGAGAAGTCTTAATTTCAAGTGTTTTTGTATTTTAATTAAAATAAATCTTAAAGTTGATTATAACGACACTAGGTTAAGATCCCGCGGTTCCATCCTTCCGGCATCATTATTTTTATCGGATTCACTTAGTCCGGATGAATTTGCTAAACTCAACTGAATGAGTTCCACACTTTCATTTAGACCGTGGGAAATCCCGTTAGCAACACGTAGGTTACATCATCCGAGGTATTCCCGATCATCCAACAGGACGTTTTAATTTAGTTGTAATTGTAGTTTTGTGTTATGTTTGTGATTAAATTTTGAGTTGTTTTATATTTTGAAATGTTGTGGCGGTGAATTTTATCTTGCAATGACTTTTAACTTAGTTTTGGTTTCAGTTTTAGGGACTATCCTAAAGGTGTGGGTTTTCATGCAACGATTGTTTTATCATGCAAGAAAAGTAAAGTGCATTTGCAATAAAGTAAATTGCAAGAAAGTAAATTGCAGAAAGTAGATTGCGATAAAATAAAAGCGTACCTGGAGGGTCTTCCCGTCATCCCAGTTGCACTTAAAACACGATTAGAATATTTAAGCAAGTTCCTAGGTAAAGGTGAAGGAAGGTTATGGTTTTCTACCAAATTCCTAATCCTATGGCTAGTCATCTCCTATGACGTCTAGGTTCTTTGTGTTTTTGTTTGAAGACGATTTTCTTCATCAAAGAACAATTAAATCCGATTGTTCTTATAAATATCCTATCATATTGAGGAAGTGCTTAAGAAGAATCTTAAACATCTTTTCAATATTTCTAGGATTATTTTAAGTCCAAATAAATTTAATTATGTAAATGAATCAATCGTCCGAGGTTTTCAAGTTTTATTAATTTGCTCGAGTGAACTAGGACATTTGAATATCCTATGAGTGAAGTAACACTTCATTTAATGTTTCATTTAGGAGTTATAATAATCAAAGCTTTGAGGGTAAATTAGTATTCAAATGATTTGGTTTAAGTTAAAGAGTTTAAATTTGGAATAGTGTTCAAGTTGCTTTATATTTAATTTCTTTTATGTCTTAGGTGATGTTATATTTAATTCAATTTAATTTAATTGAATTTTAAATTAATTTAATTTAATTTAATTTGATTTGATGTTTAATTAATTTGATTTGATTTAATTTAATTTAATTATTTAATTTAATTTAATTTAATTTAATTTAATTTAATTTAATTTAATTTAATTTAATTTAATTATTTAATTTAATTTAATTTAATTTAATTATTTAATTTAATTATTTAATTTAATTTAATTTAATTTAATTTAATTTAATTTAATTTAATTTAATTTAATTTAATTTAATTTAATTTTAATTTAGTTTAATTTAATTTAATTTTATTTAATTTAATTTAAATTTAATTTAATTTATAATTTTAATTGAAATTTTAAAAGAGTTTAATGATTTAATCAAGTCTTTTAATATTTTAAATTTGAGTTATCATTTTAATTAAGAGTTAAGTGTTAATGATATAATTAGTTTAGGGATTTTTAAATTAAAGAATAAATCTCTTCCTAATAAATATCCCTTATTTTAATAATTCCAATTTTATTATTCTTCCAAATTTAATCTATTATTTAATTAAAGTTTAATCGTTTTAAAAATTGTTTAATGAGTTTCTACCCTTTAATTATTTAAATTTCAATCATCCAAATCAGATTAAGATCAAATATTTTACTTGTTGATTTTCTTTTATTAAACCTAAAGTTTTAATTAAGGGTTAAAAGTTTAATTACCATTTTACCCCTTAAGCTTAATAATTTCATAACTCACTAAATTGAACTCAAATGAACTTGAAATTTTTATGTGACTCCTCTCATATGTCAATAAAGACATGAGAGGAGAAAATGTGATTTTTCTGTATTTAATTTATTTATATAATTATTTTAGGTGGAAAATAGAGATTTCCAAGGAAAATTTAATAACATGACCAAGGGAAAGTTTCTGTCCTTAAGAAAATTAGGGGACATTCCTAATGAATAGAGAAGCACTTGGACCAATTTTGGTGATTTTTTGAATTATATTATTTTTATTATAATTATTTTAAGTTTTGGAGTGTTAATTAATTTAAAAATAAAATAAATGTTAAAAAATAGATTTTATATTTTTCAAAGATCTCTCTGATATCAAGGAAACCAGAGAATCAAATTTTGCAATTTTCTGATTTTTCTATGATTTATTATAATTATTTTAGTGAAAATGCTAGAAAATACATTTTTTAATTTTAAAATTACCTTAAAGCTTTAAAATTTAATATCTCACTAAATAAACCTAGGAAAAATATGGGATTTGTTCCTGTGTGATTAAAATTCAAAATGTGACATTTTGGTGAATTTTATTATTTTTGTGATTTTTATTATTTTTTAATTATTAAAAATATTAAAATATTATTAAAAATCAACTTTTTTAGAAAATTGAAATTTTAATTTTCTTAGGTTCTCCTGATATCAGAGAGGATCCAAAACCAATTTGGTGAATTTTTGAAAAGTATTTTAAAAGTTATGAATTTTTAAAGTTTAAAATGGCTAAGTGACTTAATCAACCCAATTAGTGGGGCTAACCAAGTCCAATTGACCTCAAATTTTTATGGTGGATTCCTCTGATCCTAAAGGTCAGTGGAGAATTGATTTCAAGTCAATTTGATGCCTGGTTAACTCTAATTAATTAAAGACCTATTTTGGGTGTTTAAGCCAGTTAGGGTTGTTTTGAATGAACTAAGCCAAAATCTATTTTTCCTAGGGTTCTCTGGTCATAAGGAACATCACCAAATTTTCCTAGAATTTATTTCACAATATGCTATTTACTGGAATTAAAATACTCAAAACAGTGACCTGAACTTGAAAAATCAAGAACTCTTCATAGGGATGGCCTCTGACTTTGGAAAATTCAGGGAATGTTCCCAAATTCGGAGGCTTCAAAGCTCTATGGTCTCATGCCATGGTGAATTGTATGCATGCATGGAGAATTAAAACAATGCAGAGAGTAAATAAATTATAAAAAATAAAATATTTGATGAAATTAAGTGATTTCTTTTCCACATTATTCTACTCTCTTCACTAAGCAAGAGGGTATTTTTATTTTATTTTTCTGATTTTTCTACACAGAGATATGAATTTTTGGAGTTTAGGGAATTAAATAAATCAAAAAAAATCCCTAATTTTCTATTTATCCACGCGGCGCCAACTCATCCTCGGCATCTCCGAAACGCCGCGTGTCGCGCTCCCATTCGACGCCGCCACCCGAGTCGGCGGCCCGGGCCCCGCGGTTCTCGTACCGTCTCCGGTCCGACGCCATCCGAGCCGTCCGTCCGCGCGTGTATTGAATGGACGGCATCCGTTCATCGTCCCCAGTGATCTCGCCGAGAGCCGTCCACACTAAATCCACTAAGATCTCACTCGATTCTCGATGGATTTTTATGTTCTTATACTCTATGGATTCGTCTTGAAGAGGCGAACACATCCATACGGTTAACATGCATTGAAACTAAAGCATTTGAAATGGAGAATCTCCGGAAGCTCGGGATGAAGAGTTAGCTCATACCTTGGCTCGGAGAAGTGTGGCTTCAATCCGAGAGCCGTTGCACCTTCGATTGGGTCCCGACAAGCTCCGGATGAGGTCTCTCGGTGCAGTGAATTGTCCGGATATGATTTTGACCAAGCCCGATCCACAAAGCTTGGAGGCTTGGAGCAACCGGGTGGCTCGGAGATGGGGCTTTTGATGGTGGACACCTTCCTCGGTGCAGTGAAGGTGTAGAGCCGATCAATTTGGGAATTGGCTCACTTGTGGAGAAGTGTCCTGGTTTTGGGTGGAATTTCGACTGCGAAATTGAGCTTACGGAGGAGAAATGACGGGGGGATTTCCTTTGGGGATCAAGTGCTCTAAGGGTGGAGGAGGGTCTGGAACAATTTTGGCAGAGTTTTGGCAAGGTTTGTGCTTAGCTCCTCCTCATGGCCGAGAGGGGTGGAGTTTAAATAGGAGAGGGTGGAGGGCCTCCCAGGGGGAGTTGAGGCATGGGATCGAGCTGCTACGAGTGAGGAGAAGAACGACCATGGTGACCACTAGGCATGGGGCGGCTCGGCAAGTGAGAATTTCGATGTTGGCTCACATGTGAGCCCTCGGCCATGGTGTTTTCCGGCGGCCTGGTGGCCGGCCGGCCGAGCGATGGTCACCATCTTGGTCGGGTGGGTCGGGGCTGGGGTTTAGTGTAGGCGATTGGCAAATGCCATGTGTAAAGGCTTTGATTCAAAGTGGAATGGGGGCATGGCTAAATTTGAACCTAAATGGGTCAACCCACCCATTTGGGCTAGGTGCACCACCCAAGGCCTGGTTTTGGCTGAGGAAAAGTGATTTGGCTCGGCATAATCGGTAGGGTCAAGTCACCATCCAAGCACGATTAGGCTTAAGCATGGTTTAGTGGAATCATGGAAGTGGTTAATCACCTTTAGGAATTAAGGAAAGAGCCTCCTCCTTTTGCCCAAAATGGCATGGTGACATGTAAAGAGGCTCTCATGGCTTGCATATGGCTTGTGCATGGCTCCATGGCTCCATTTGGCTTGGGAAAAGGTTGGGTCAATTTCATAAAAATGGGTTTTAAGAATTTTGGATAATTTGGTGGAAATTTGGATGAAGCTTCATTTAGAATTATTTGATGATTGGTTTAGGACTTAGGGATGATTTTAATTGAAAATATGATGAGGGGAAATGTCATATGGGCTTTGGAAGAATTTTTGGGGTTTTGGATTTGGTGGAAGTGGGCTTTTAAAATGGTTTAAGGAATGGGCCTTTTAAGTTTTGAAAATGAATTTATGGATGGGAATTTTGTAAAGAGGTTGGGCCAAATAATTGTTGGGTTTAGCTCATGGATGTGTCATGAGTGACTTGAAGCAAATTGGGGGTGATTTGGATTTGAATTGGGTTGAATTTGAGCTTTTTTTGGTGAATGGGCCGATATAGGTCCAAGTGGGCCAAGTTGGGCCAATGTTGGGCTAGAGTTGAAATTGATATAAAATCAATGTTGAGAAATGTTTATGGGAGTGTTTCAAAGAGGTTTTGACTTTGGTTGGGCTTTGATTTTGGGGTTTGGGCTCATTTGGGTTAGGTTTGGGTTTATGTCGAAAATGGGCCTTTTAGCTTTGGGTTGAGTTTGAGTGGGGTTTGGGTCTAAATTTTGGGCAAATCATGTTAGTGTTTTGTTTGTGGGAATGTTAAGGAAGATTTAGAAAAGATTTGGGGTTAATTGGAGTTGAATTGGGTGAATTTGGGTTAAGTTTGGGTCATGGGTCCAAATTGGGCTTTAAGGCCAAAAGTGAGATTGGATCCAAATATCAATCAAATTGGACTTGAATTTGGTCTAGATTGGTATTTGGGGATGTTGAATTGAAGTTTAGAATTGAATTGGACCAAAATTGGGGTCAATTGGGTAGGTTTGGTTTGACATTGGGTTCACTTTGGGTTAAAATGGGTCAAATTGGGGGTTTTGACAAAATTAGGGTAAATTGACAAAATTGGCCCATGGTGTAGTTGGACAAAATGAAATTGGGAATATTTGGGATTTTCTGGAATTTTCTGGGAATTTTCTGAATTTTTTGATTTTTGGGCCAAGAAGGGTATTTTGGGTATTTGGAGGGTATTGGGAGGTATTTTTGGAATTTTTGGTATTTTTGGGTATGGATGATCAATTTAAGTGATGTGGAGATGTTTGGAATTGATTTTGGAAAATTTTGGGTAATTTGGAAATCTTTGAGAAATTTGGGTAATTTCGAGGGTTTTGGGTAAAGCTAGCGGGTGTAGGGTCCTGGGGTCAAAAATTGAAAATTTGGGAAATTGAAGATTGGTTGAATTTGAGTGGAATGAAATCATTTTGGTTGAGCCATGAAGCCATTTCAAGCCCACATGAGCCATGAAGGGACTCATTTGAGGCATTTACTTATGTTGTTCCTAACCTCTTAGCGAGGGCTTAGGGGTTAAGGACCATCCATGTGAATCACCTACATGAGTCGGGAGGTCGAGTTGGGTATGGGTGTGGTTTTAGGAGGTATGTGGAAGTGTAGTGTGTAGGTGTAGTGTATAAATGTAGTGTGTGTGTAAGCCGGCCCCTTCACCGGACCGGGCCGCCTGGGGCGGTCCTAAGGCCGAAGAGTCCCATAGGAACTCATCCTTTAAACTTCCACATTTGATTTCAACCCTCTAGGTGATTAGGGGTCTACGGTCAAGTTTGTAGAGTTTGCGGGGAGTTAAGAAGTGGTTTGAATTTCTAAAAGGTGGGTCCCGATTCTAGTCCTCTAAGATGAGTCGAAGGAAAAGCCTAAGAGCTAGATCCTAAGCACTAAAAAGAAGAAGAGAAGACCTCATCAAAAATGAGGTCAACAAATGGACCCTCGATAGGTGTGGTGGTGACGGAGCACACCACGCGTATTGGTGTTGACCGAAGCGATCAACAAAACCAACACAAACATCCAAGTGACAAACTTAGGATGAAATAGAGGAGTTTCACGTGGGGAGTGTCAAGCATATCTCCGAAGCCGGAGATTCCCGAACTCTTCGTTGGGGAAAGGAAAAGGAGGTGAATTCAAATCACATGATGCGGGAAATTTCAATTTAGATTTTATTTTGTTTCGATTTAAGTTTTGATGTGTGAGTTTAGATTTCGATTTGGAGTTTCAATTTAGATTGAAGTTTGTCGAGATTAATTTGAAGGGATTTGATTTGAAATGAAAATTGGAATTACGAGGTTTTAGATGTAACATCTCCAACCTCGAAAGAAAATTGAATTGATTAGATTGAATCGTTGCAATGAGAATAGATCTCAGAGTAATGCGGTATTGGACGTAAAATCCTTAACCTCAAGAGTTTGATTTTGATGTATTTCATTGCGATGGGGAAATGATCCTAAAGCAATGCAGTCTCGGATATATAAAATCCTCAACCCAAAAGTTTGAATTTTGATGTATTTCAGTGCAATAGGAAAAGAATCCTAAAGCAGTGCAGTCTTGGATGTAAAATCCTCGACCCAAAAGGTTGAATTTGATGTATTTCAGTGCAATAGGAAAAGAATCCTAAAGCAGTGCGGTCTTGGATGTAAGATCCTCGACCCAAAAGTTTGAATTTGATGTATTTCGAGTGCGATAGGAAAGAATCCTAAAGCGAGTGCGATCTTGGATGTAAAATCCTCGACCCAAAAGTTTGATTTTGATGTATTTCGAGTGCGATAGGGAAAGAATCCTAAAGCGATGCGGTCTCGAATATATAAAATCCTCGACCCAAAAGTTTGAATTTTGATGTATTTCGAGTGCAATAGGAAAAGAATCCTAAAGCGATGCGATCTTGGATGTAAAATCCTCGACCCAAAAGGTTGAATTTGATGTATTTCGGTGCGATAGGAAAAGAATCCTAAAGCGATGCGGTCTTGGATGTAAGATCCTCGACCCAAAAGTTTGAATTTGATGTATTTCGGTGCGATAGGGAAAGAATCCTAAAGCGGTGCGATCTTGGATGTAAAATCCTCGACCCAAAAGTTTGATTTTGATGTATTTCGAGTGCAATAGGAAAAGGATCCAAAGCGATGCAATCTTGGATGTAAAATCCTCGACCCAAAAGTTTGAATTTGATGTATTTCGGTGCGATAGGAAAAGGATCCTAAAACAGTGCGATCTTGGATGTAAAATCCTCGACCCGAAAATGTTTGAATTTGATGTATTTCGAGTGCGATAGGAAAAGAATCCTAAAACGATGCGGTCTTGGATGTAAAATCCTCGACCCAAAAGTTTGATTTTGATGTATTTCAGTGCAATAGGGAAGAATCCTAAAGCGGTGCGATCTTGGATGTAAAATCCTCGACCCAAAAAATTTGAATTGATGTATTTCAGTGCAATAGGGAAGAATCCTAAAGCAGTGCAGTCTTGGATGTAAAATCCTCGACCCAAAATGTTTGAATTTGATGTATTTCAGTGCAATAGGGAAGAATCCTAAAGCAGTGCGGTCTTGGATGTAAAATCCTCGACCCAAAAAATTTGAATTGATGTATTTCGAGTGCAATAGGGAAGAATCCTAAGCGAGTGCGGTCTTGGATGTAAAATCCTCGACCCAAAATGTTTGAATTTGATGTGTTTCAGAGTGCAATAGGGAAGAATCCTAAAGCGAGTGCGGTCTTGGATGTAAAATCCTCGACCCAAAAGTTTGAATTGATGTATTTCGGTGCGATAGGGAAGAATCCCAAAGCGAGTGCGGTCTTGGATGTAAAATCCTCGACCCAAAATGTTTGAATTTCGATTTGATTGATATTTGATTCGAGATCCGGAAGAAATTGAATTTGAATTTGATTGAGACTTGAAGCTCGGAAAGATTGAATTTGGAAATTTGGAAGGATGAGTTTGAACTCGATTGAAATTTGATTTAAGATTTGATTTGAAATTTGGAAGATCAAGTTTGAAACTTGATCGAGATTGGGTTTGAAATTTGATTGAGAATTTGACTTGGAATTTAGAAAGATCAAATTTAAAATTTGATCGAGAGTGGATTTGAAATTTGATTGAGATTTGATTTGAAATTTGGAAAGATGAATTTGAAATTTGATTGAAAATTTGAAAGGATGGAATTTGAGATTTGTGTTGATTTCGTTTATCTTTTAATGATTTATTTTATTTTATCGTTTATTTAACGTTCATGTGAATTTGGTATTTGTCATTTTTCAGATTTTTTTTTTTAGAAAGTTTTCTTTTATTCTCTTTTTTTTTCTTTTCTGTTCTTTGTTCGAATTTCATTTAACTTTAATGGCGTTTCCCAATCAATTTGCACAAAAGATGTGAAGGCCAAAAATGTGACATGGTCACTTTCATTCCAATCATGTTGAAAATACATCATACAACTCGATCTGGAATACATTTCATACAATCCATGTAGACTCAAAACGGACTGTGTATGATCTTTGTTGATTCATCTAAAGAAGCATCCGTCAAAAAATCCATGTACGAATGGTGGGGTACATGGTCGATAACATCACCTTCCAAGCCATCCTTGGCGAGGATGCCGGCTGGATGTACGTTGGAGGTGTGATATTTCCCATGTAACTCACGGCTCGTAAGGCCGGAGGTTCTCTAGCTACGGGTCCGGTTGGAAATGGTAAGGTATCTTCGTTGTCGTCCATTCTCCCGAAAGTAAGCGAGATCCGCTCCATCGGCACTCCCGGTATGCGATGCTTTGCGATATCTGCTCCGTTACCCTGCAGTATCATGACGGAGCCCACCGGTAAAGGTATCTTTACTGGTCCTCGGAACTCACCCGGGCTTGCTATCCGGAGGTCAGATCCGAACATGATGTCACACTCGTTCTGGAAGGAGACCGTGCAGAAGGGTCTGACGAAGTCGTGGTGGTCTATATGTGGGGGTATGCAGTCACCCTGTTTGTAAATGTTGATAATGCAGCTATTGGGTATGCAATCCGCAGCGGTACCCTCCATGTTATCAATCTCTTTACCATTCTCTTGATGACTAATGTCATCGGATCTACTGCCCATGACGGAGTATCCCCGGTGGATTTCCCTTTCGTCTTCGGCAAAGTTGTAGCGATATCCGCATTGTATTGTGATTCTTCCTTTCCACGGCATCCATCTCCGGGGTTCCGAGTAGGTATTTTCCCTTAGGCGGCCTGCTCGGCCCATTCTTTTCAAATCCCGGATACAATCCACGATTTGCTTGTTGTTCATACTGCGAGAATACGTACGTATGTAGTTCGAGGCCCTCTAGTATGTTGATCTTTCTTCCTTTAATTCTCTCGAAGTATTCGAAAGTTTTCTTTTCAACACTTTGCATCCTCTCCAGCTCGTACTCCGGAATGATCTGCAGATGGCGAGGCCTTGTGACATATTGTGGGATATACGGTTCAATCCCTTCACGTTCTCCTGCATACCTCGGCTCCTCAGGGGTGATGTCTGTCGGGACATCCCCCGGGGTTGCTTCTGCAACAAGGTTATGCATTACTGGTGGTTCTATTCGGTGGCGTGGCAGCCTTCTTTCTTCTGATCTTTGTGAGATTTCCCTGGTTCTTTCTGTTATCCTAGGAGCTGGCCTCCTTTCTTCAGGTTCCTGGTGAACCGGTGTCCTTGAAATGTGTGTGCTGGCATTAGCAATGGTCTCGTCGCGCTGGTCCGCAGCTAGTTTTGTTAACATCTTACGGATACGGCGATTCTTATTTCTTTGTTGCGTGGCTGTGAGAGTAGCCCTTCAAACTTCATGAATCTCTGTGGGCGCGGCGGCGACAAGCTCCGCCCTCACTTGTAGCGACTACGGACTTCTTTTTCTTATCTTCTTCGGTGTTTGCTTTTCTTTTCTTGTTGTTGGATTGGTGGCTTGGGCCACCAACTTTCATCATTGTACGCCGGGTAGTTCTTCTCGGTTAGCGGGACCCAGTCACTTTCCTCGTATCGTAGGCTCGCTGGTGCGAAATCCGAGTCAATCTCGATTATCGCTCCATCTTTCACCCTCTTTTCATCGAGTGCAAGGCTTACGCCATTCTTAAAGTTCAGGACCAACCGTCCGTTCGACATTTCCCTGCGAAAAGACAAGGAAAAGGATCGGGGGCCGTACTTAAGAACAAGAACATTAAGAAAATGTTTATTAAAGATACATTTTTTATATATATATTTTTTATTTTCAAATTTAACAGGAATGAAGTAGGATAAGATCAGGAAAGAGATTTTGATTTGGAAAGGAAAACAAGGAAAACTTTATTATCATGATTTTATTTATTTTAGCACATTTTATTATTTTTGGGTTCGGACCCAATCATAAGTAATTACTTTGCCGTGTTTCTTAGGGATGAAGAATTCATTCCTTCGAAACATTAGGTAGCGTAATACTTTTTCAAGTATCGTCCGTTGATCGGAAGCATATGTCGTTCTCCCTAGCAATTCACTAGCTTGGTAGGAACCTCCCGAGTATCTTTGCTTAACAACAAATGGTCCTTCCCAAGTGGGTTCGAATTTTCCTCTCTATCTTGCGGTGTGCAAGAATAGGTCTCTTGAGAACGAGAACTAAGTCACCAACTTTGAAGGTTCTTGGGCGGACCGGTTTGTCATGGGCTTGAACCATCTTAGCTTGGTATAGTTCTAAATTCTGTTGCGGCTGCAAGTCTTTTCCCTTCCGAGCTTTCTAATTCTTCAAGTCGTAATTTGGCGTTCTCTTCCGTCGTGATCTTGTTTGCAGCTGCAATTCCGAGTGAAGGAAGTTGAACCTCTAAAGGTAACATCTGCCTCGGACCCATACACCGGAGCGTAAGGTGTAGCTTGAGTAGGAGTTACGAAGGTTGTGCGGTAGGCCCATAAGGCTTCTAACAATTTCTCGTGCCAATTTCTCTTATTATCGTCCAAGGTTTTCTTTAAGATTTGAACGAGAGTTTTATTAAAAGCCTCAGCGAGACCGTTTGCTCTTGGGTAGTAAATTGTTGAGTATCGCCAGTCGATTCCGTGTCTCCTGACAAAATTGTTGATTTGTGTGCTTCTGAATCGTCGACCCATTATACGAGATGATCGTAGCACGTGGTGTGCTTTCACTTCTCTAAGTGGAGCGCCTCTCGCCCACTTGGAAAAGTAATCCGTAGCCGCAAGAATGAAACGATGTCCTTTTGAAGATGGTGGTTCTATTGGACCCACTATATCCGTGCCCCAACATTCAAATGGCCACGACGCAATTGTCGGGTGCGAGCACATTCGGAGGTTGGTGTAGAACCACTCCGTGCACTTGGCATTGATGACGGCTCTTGGCGATTTTCATGCGGTCGGTCATCATCGAGGGCCGGTAGTACCCTAGTCTTTTAATTTTCATTTTCATCTTTGGACCCGACTGGTGAGCGCCACGAGTCTCGAATGCACCTCTTTAACGATTTCACGGGCCTCGGACCCGCTTAGGCATCTTAGCCACATTTGATCGAAAGACCTTCGTATAATGTGTTGTTTATTAATGCGTAGGATAGAGTTCTTTTCTTGATCCGATGGGCTAGCGACCTATCGTCCGGTAGCTTTCTGTTTGCGGGTAGTTCATCAATGGCTGTCGCCAATCTTCCGTGTTTTCACATCCTTCGTTGCGACTGATTCTTTTTCTTTTTCGATTTGTGTATTGTGTACTATGTCGAGTCTGTGATAGGACCTGACGTCCGTGAGCCGACACTTCCAGCGATTCATCTTGCAAACGAGGCAAATTCTTTTGCGAGACGGGCTAAAGCATCGCTAAAGCATTTTCTTTTCAGGAATTTTGTAGATTGTCACATTTGGAATCTGTTCCAACATTGTATGGCATCTCGAAAGTATTGTTCGAGTCTTGGCTTTAAAATTACGTATTGTCCGGCGATCCGTTGAATGATTAACTGCGAATCCCCGTAGATGTTGATGTACGTTATCCCCATTTGAATAGTTAATTCCGATCTCAGTTATGAGGGTTTCGTATTCACGCTTCGTTGTTTGTACACGGTTCTGTCAAGTGGTAGGAGTATCTTAACATCCCCCGCTCCGGCGTTATAAATATTAGCCCGATTCCTGCCTTACCGGGCACTATCACTTGCGATTCTTCGTCTTTGTGTGCTGAAGATGCTCCGTCGAAATATAATTCCCAACGTCGATCATCAGGGTCTTCTAGGTTCATTATTTGTTCATCTGGCAAATCATCATTGAGAGGAGATTCTAACGGTAAAGGGTGCGCTGCGAGAAAGTCTGCTAAGACTTGTCCCTTTACGGCACGAAGAGGCACGAAAGTTATATCGAATTGCAATAATATCATTGACCATCTGGCAAGTCTGCACGGAAAGTGTTGGACGAGTCATCGAGTATTGCAATGGATTAAACTTCGAGATTAGGTTGACCTTATGAGAAAGCATGTAGTGCACCGAGCTTTTGAGCGGCGAAGATCGAGGCCAAACAATGCTTTTCAATTGCGGGATACCTTACTTCCGTCGGAAGTAAACGACGGCTTAAGTAGTAAAGAGCATTTTCTTTACCCTCATCATTGACACAGGCTAACGGGGCTCGAGAGAGTCGTCTAAAGCTGCGGTGTAAAGTATCGGCGGTCTACCTAAGGCCGGGGCTGCTAAGACGGGAGGTGTCATTAAATATTGTTTAATGTCTTCGAAGGCCTTACGGCATTTCTCTTCCCAAATAAATTTGGCGTCCTTTTTAACTAGTGCGAGAAAGGTGACACCTACTGACGGGTTTGAGATAAAGCGTCGAAGATATGCCAACTTCCCTTGAAAAGATCGTTGTTGTTTTAAGGTTTTGGGAGGCGGTATTTCTAAGATGGCTTTAATCTTCTCCGGGTCGATTTCAATTCCACGATGTCGGACAACGAATCCTAAGAATTTCCCGGAGGTGACGCCGAAGGCGTATTTTAAGGGATTCATCTTAAGGTTAAATTGTCTTAATCGTTCGAAAACAATTCTCAAATCATACAGGTGGTTTTCCTTTACTTTGCTTTTGATGACGACATCGTCCACGTAGCATTCGACTTGATTGTGGATGAGATCATCAAAAATTCTTGTCATTGCTCTTTGGTAGGTTGCTCCTGCGTTCTTCGATCCGAATGGCATCACTTGTGTAGCAAAATACTCCGATCGGCGTTCGAATGCTTGTAAGCTTTTCATCTTCCGGAGCCATTTTTATCTGGTTGTATCACGAAGATCCATCCATGAACAAGAATATTTCATGTGTCGAAGCAATATCGATCATCGATTCTGGAATCGGTAGAGGAATTCATCTTTTGGACATGCCTTGTTTAAATCTCGCGAAGTCCACACAAATTCCGATCCGACCATTCTTCTTTACGTCGGCACCACATTAGGCTAACTGAGTCGGGTATTGTTCTTCACGGACAAATTTAGCGTCTATTAGCTTTTTAACTTCGGCTATGACTTGTTGTTCGATTTCTAAACGCATTTTTACGGGACCTTGTCGATCGGAACGAAGTAGGATCCACTCCTAGCTTATGGTCGCAACCTCCGGAGCTAATCCCGGCATTTCATCGTAGCTCCAAGCAAAACGAGTCTTTAAATTCCATTAATAACTTGATTATTTCTTCGAGTCTTCTTTATTGAGTAAGGAGCTAACAAAGGTAGGTCTAGGCTCTTCGCTAGTACCTAAGTTAACTTCCGTTAACTCATCTATTGTAGATTTGATTTCTTCTTCGAATTCGGTGGAGCGTCTCCAATTTGTAAATCTTCGAGTTCGTCCGTAGTTTCCAGCGGTTTTCATTGGACTTGCAAGTGACAACCAAGCAAAATTCAATATCGTCGACCGACCCTACTGTGCCGAATCCGAGTCCATACTTTGAATTGGGAGGACGACCGGAGTTATTCCATAACTTTTCAAAATGTTGTGATTGGCCTTTTGTCCATTGTCGAGGTAAGAAACCACGTTGAATTAAATTTTGAACACGGGGAGAGTACCACTCAAAAGGTAATTCCATTAATTCCGATGAAGTGACATCTTCGAATTGTACATTATTTTCGGTTTTGGAGGAAGAAGCACCGCGGTAGAATTTGATCGGCTTTGCACCGTCACTACGTACCTCTTTGACCTCCATACCCTCGATCTTATTAGAATGGATCGGAGTTAGGGTCATAGTATGTACGTAGTGGTTAATCTTCTCGTACATTGATTTATATTCTTCGTTCTTTTCATCTTCGAGGGAGATCTTGTATTGCGGCTTCTTTCGACTTATTGTTGCTTGCTTCTTGCTTGATTTCTTTTTCTTCTTCGAACTATCTTCCCAATCAACATTGATGGTCGGTTTCCTCTCGTCCAATTGTCCTAGTGTCTCTACCACGGCCTCGTCCCCGGCCTCGACCTCGGATGCGAGTTGTGGAGAAACCTTCACCATCTCGCCGGAAGGGAGTGGTGAGTGATCGTTCGACTAGAACTTCGGGTTCTTCATTGTCTCGAACTTTCTTTGCTTCATTTGTTACGGTATCTCCGGAGAAGATCGTTTTCTTTGGCGGTGCATAATAAGCCGCATCTTCATGGATTCCAATCTCATGTACGGAGAATGGTTGTAAGTCGCCTTTGATGTACTCGTTCC
Organism: Papilionanthe hookeriana x Papilionanthe teres; assembly: GCA_022702705.1. Classification (NCBI taxonomy): domain Eukaryota; kingdom Viridiplantae; phylum Streptophyta; class Magnoliopsida; order Asparagales; family Orchidaceae; genus Papilionanthe; species Papilionanthe hookeriana x Papilionanthe teres. Next base: position 81,756,750 of record CM040423.1, read on the forward strand.
CCTCCATCGTAGTATTTGATGCACCGATGCGAGATGATGGTACCATCCTATTTTCATGTATCCATGGTCGGCCCGATGAGAGCATTGAACGACGTTTCGAATCGATTATATGAAATTTTGCGGTTGTCTTTGCTAAATCACCGGTCTTCATCGGTAGCGTTATTGACCCGAGGGCTCTTTCTCCTTTCCGGTTGAATCCTCTTAATAACATTTTGTCGGCCTCGAGCCGACGAGCATCAATTTCCAAGTATGCTAGTGTTCGAAGACTCATTATATTGATTGATGCTCCCGGATCCACCAATACTGCGGAGAGCGTAAACTTTCCAATTGTAAGCTGAAATGTACAACGGTCGGTTGTGATCTGCGTCCCAAGTAGTAGGTCATTGTCCGTGAAGGTAACACCTCGTTGTTCCTTTAACGAGCAAACCTCATCTAAGGAATCTCCGGCCATTTGAGCTAAGCAAATTTCCGGATCAAGTAAGGCCTTGATCAGAGCTTCCCTCATCTCCTTTGATAAGATGAGAGCATCGTAAATGCTCAGTTTGGTCGGTAGTTTCCTAAGATGGGCTAGCACGTTGTAGTCCACTTTGTTTCCATGCGTCTCGGCTTCTTCTCGAACGGGTATGTCTTCCGTCGGGGTTGGTTCTTCTTGAACAACCACCGCTTTCCTTTGTCTTTTGGACCCATTCTTGGAGGTAGAACTTTTCCACTTCTCAAGTTGACTTCGTAATTTCTTCGAAGATTAGCTACTTATACACAAACAAATTCACACAACACAACAAATTAACTTTAATATTGAAATCCATGAGATGTACAAACTAACATAATTTTAAACTCTATAATCAAACTTTAATTCTCCAATCCTTACTACTAATCAACATCGCAAACCAATCCACGACAAACTAAATGCTGATACAAAACTATGACGCATATCTAAATTAAGTTTGAGATATTCAAATCATCACTCCACACATAATAAAATCTAAATACAATCAAATAACATAAATACAAACATACTATGGAAATCTTTACTACTACTCTTCAATGTCGAATCTTCATCTTCTACGATATTTCGATATGACGATGATGCACAAATAAGTTATAGAAAGGCTCGAAGGGAAACTCCGGCGCATTCTTCAGTGATCCAACCCTTCTGTCTCAGTAAATGAAGAAAGCTAGCTTCCAGGTGTCCAGAATGATCAAAGTGTTCCTTCATCCTCCAGTCAATGTGATCAAATAAATCAGATATATTGTCGATTGAATCTCTCACTTTCTGCAGTTCTTTCTTCATTCCTTTAATTTTCTTCATAAGTAACTCCGTTTTATCTGAAATAGGCCTTGCTATAGGATTATTCTGTGAAGCTCTATCAGAGATAAATGTAATTTCATCATTATTGTCCAAAGTAGGGAACATATCTGTAGGATCAAGCGGCTTCCAAGGTAACGTAACCTTTTCCCAAGCTTCATAAGAAACCTTGTATCGATCGCATAATGCAAAAATAGTAGATGGGTGTCCTAGTCCGTGAACTGACCCATGCACAATTAAACCCAATGCAGACTTAACAATTATTGATCCAACATCAAAAGGAAATCCATTTTGAATACAATAATTCAATATAGCGCATTCCTTCGAAACCTTGTTTACCCTCATAGTAGGTAACAATTTAGATGAGATGAAAAAGTGCCAGTGCTTTGAGACATGATTCAAAAGTGATGCAAAGAAACTAACATACCCGTCTTCACGCATTTCCCAATCTTCTGGTTCATCAGTCAGATATCGAAATATCTCATTCATATTATATCGAGAAGGCACAAAATTTGAATAGTGACATACCGGGTGTTTTCTATAGAGAATAATTCATTTACTCTTGATGGAGTAAACGTCACCCATCTTCCTCGGACGTAGACATTCCCATTGTTGATCGCATGTAAGTTATAGTAGAACTCTTTCACAACTGGAATAACAACAGCAGACATAGTGTAACAAAATACCTCCCAGTGCCGCTACGCGATCGTTTCTTCTATCTTCGTAGTGGAATTCTCTAATCCTCGATTGACAAATTCACGTTCCTTGATAACTCTTTTCTTTACCAAAACCTTGTTGAAGATCCGCTGCGCTTCCGCACTCACAAATTTCCTCCGGTTAAACACTCTAGAATTAGAGGAATCTAAGAATTTGGAGGCCATTGTCGGCACTATTTTTAGGTTGTGTGATATTTTGAAAAGGGATCGCCTAACAGAAGTTGTCGGCGAATTTAAATTTCAAATTTAATTTAAATATATATATATAATTTAGAAAGTAGTATTTGATTTTGAAAATAATTTTAAATATGAGATTAAACCGATCTCACATCCCAAATAGTTTATATAAACGAGCACCGCACCACAAACCGTGTATCTATCCCTAAGGATGAGACACTCGCTGATGGTGGGGCTCGATCAAATAAACTAGAAGTTTTGTGACATCCGTTTGGTCCGCGAACCAATTTTATAAGCCGACAAATTCCCCGCTTAATATGAAAGTATCAAACAGGGTTTATATTACTCGGGTTCTTTAAAATTCCCTATAAGGGCAAGCCCCTATAGTTAATTACTTCTTAAGTGACGGGAATCACCTAAGAAAACTCTCGATAATAATCAATAATTCCGCTCTCAAGAATTTCAAAGTTTAAGTTTTCAAGGGATTGAATTTTGGAATTTCAATAGGGAATGGATCAAGTTTGGAACATTTTGTTTTATGAATCCAAAGGAAGAAAAGTAGGAGAAATTACGGATTCGAAGTGAACTTCGGTAACTTCCCGACTATCCTATCATTTGGCTTGAGTTTAGGAAAGTCCTAATATTTATTTAGTATTTCAATCTTGCCAATTTTAATTAATTAGGGCTTATATTTGTATGATAG